>CAHIKZ030000267.1:65000-120000 GCA_903632075.3 Acanthosepion pharaonis | reverse complement strand
ATTTGTTTGATGTAAGACACGAAAACAAGAAACCATCACATCTCGCCAATTCAACGGTGAATTGATGAGACCTTACCGCCAATCTAGTTCTGCGCTTAAATTCTTAGACTCTTACTACTATAGAGGAAAGTTCATCAGTAAAATTATCAAGTAACTATTTATGGAAACGGCAGAGGAAAGATATATTATGGGGGATGGGAAAGTGAATTAAACCAGGGTGCCAGTGTTGTTCATGATGACGGTCGTCTTTGTGTATAGAATCCAGAGGTTAGCAGTGAATATTTCGAAGACAGTAGGGAAGCGTAGTTCAGGTTAGCAGTGGATATCCCGATAAAAGTAGCAGAGCGTAGTTCAGTAGTTCTTCCTTCTGTTCTTTCGCCTGACAAGTTGGCACTGGGCATTCGGAGAGAGTAAACAAAATGGCCGCCTTTATACACGACGGATTGAATATTTTGCGTCTTCTGATTGGTTAACCTTTTATTGGTGGACTATAAAATGAGTCAGGTCATTTTGACTAGCTCACTAGTACATACATATACACAAAAAACTGCGACAGCCAAGTCAGGACCAATGGCATTGCAGATTCTTCTTTGGGTTTTATCAAAATACTTTTTTGAAGATCAAAGTCAACTGATAATCATGAAACTGGAAGAGAGTTTCACACGCTAAGAAGTGCAAGAGAAGAAAATATTAGCATAGAACTTACGGTTGCATTTACCCAATTCACCTGTATACTGAAGAAACCTTATTGTCAATTTAGTACTGCGCTTAAATACATAAAGTTTATGTTCTATAGCGGAACGATTACCACGAAAGTATTTATAGAAAAGGCTACGTTACGGTGGTGAGAAAATGACTTCGAATTCTTTTTCGGATTTTACTAAGTACCTCTAGATATATAGCAGAAGCACCAGAACATATGTGACAGCAAAAGGCAAAATATGCCCGAATGGTAGACTAATAAATATGCAAGATAGATTCTTTAGATTATTCGCACTATTGTCCTTATCTTTGTCGCCATATGTATTACAACGTTTCGGCCGTTGTACACTCCGGCCTTCTTCAGGTGGTTGGAATGTCGAACTGAACCCTTTATTTCACTCACGTGCCATGTCTAATGGATGTCAGTTATCAGTTATCTCTCTATATGAGCTCAAGGAGCTAGGGACAAATAACAGTGAGCCTCAACAAACACTTAGGCTGTTTACACAGGGATGGCTTGAGGTGAAATAAAGAGTGTGACCGGGACAAAACAATGAACCAGTCGACACTAAAATTAGCAGCACACCCTCTGTTATTTAAGAGGTGCTCACATATGGCGGAGGTGCTCACATATGGCGGAGGTGCTCACATAAGAGCTCATTTTTTTCTTCCCCTTTTCCTTATCATTGCACATTTTCTAGTGTTTTACTTTAAGTTGAATCTCCCGTGGAGGCCTGAAGAGCGGGAGCGAAACCGGTTGCTTCGCTTTTAATATGTCTAGTAATATTAAGCTTGACACTTTTATTTCTAATATATATATATATATATATATATATATATATATATATATATATATATATATATATATATATAACAATGCTATTAAGTATATAATGATAAATATACATAATTATTCATTTAAATAAATAAAACTGAAAACTGTAATCCCTGTATAATATATGACGGGTCCAATATTGTTGTAACTAGATATCGTTATTCAAATTTAAATTACATAACGGTCACTCTATACTCATCACCTGACGACTGAGTTGTGCAAGAAACTCTGAGTTGTGCTACTGGTAAGGAATATATATATATATATATATATATATATATATATATATATATATATATATATTGGTTGTATTGATGCGAGTTTGTGACCCTGGGTTTCACGCCCTTGCGATCGTCACACAAACTGATCGCAAGAGTATAAAACCCAGGCTCACTAACTCAAATCAATACAATTACGTATGTTAGCTCCATCACTGATATTAAACACTTTTCTATAAGTGTTGCTCATATATAATATATAAATAATATCTATAGAAATTACACACACATATATATATATATTTATTTTTATTTATATATACATACATATATATATATATATATATATATATATATATATATATATATATATATATATATATATATATATGCGCAAATTGAATATGTCATTATAACAAATTACACTGAGTTTCGACAGTTTCATATTAGAGGTTTCTTACCCCAGGTTTAAATAAATAAAAATAATAAATGAAAAATAGATAAATATTTTGAGGGTGTTAATTTGAATCAGTAGCGATTATGTAAAAATCGACTTTATTTAACCCTAGTAGTAAATGGAGTTCGATTTCGAAATTGTTCTGTACGAAATGAACGTGATTGCACGTTACCTTTTAACACAGTGAAGCAGCTTAACCTGAAATTGCTCCATCGAAGACAAGATATTCCACTAATATGATGCCATGAAAAAATACCTCTGTTTCATGTGATTCAAAATCGAACCATTTGAAGTTCCTAGCTGAACGGTAATATTTTGCGTTTTGTTGCCGGCAAACGTCTCTTTCGTAAGATAACGCTAGCACCTAAGTTGGTTAGAATTAGTCTAAGAGCAACAGAACGAACGACTAGGCAAGTCCGCAAGTAATCAACGAAAAACTGGTATGAGAAACTAGACTTTCCGTCTGTGTCTCTTTCGTCGTCTTCTCTCCTCCATTTAACAGTTTCCCCTGACCTCGCCTCTGTCGATGACTTCTATAGCAATCCGTCGTCAGTTGCTGTGATCACTGGTAAGTTACTAATCGTTATCTGGTTCAAACTCTGTGAATTTCAAAGATATCGCAAGGTCATCTCCTGGGTGTTGTCCTGTGGCCAATTCTGTTGTATATAATATCTTCTGGCATTTGATCTTCATTCATTCGATGAACATGATCCAACTATATATTTTGAACTGCACTAATGATATATTCATTTTATATAGTTATTTATTTGAATAATCAAAAAGAAGAATCGCAAAGAAATATCCAGAGTAGGACGAAATAACATAATACGAGTTATCTCCCTTCGCATGGACAAAAGAAGAAGAAGAAGAAGAAGAAGAAGAAGAAGAAGAAGAAGAAGAAGAAGAAGAGTAAAGGGTTCGTTTCAGATTACTGTGAATGTAAATAAATAAAAGTCACGATAAGAATACCGTAGATTAAAACGGCTGATGTATTGTGAAAATAAGCAAGATAGAGATAACAGTTGGAATTAATCGGTGTAAAACACTTTTATACTTTTACCGTTTATAAGAAGCAATTCTGTTTTGTTTGGTTTATTTTATGACATATTAACTACAACGTGTTATTTAATGCCAACAGTTTTTTATTGCTAGTAATATTTTTTTCAAAAATGTATTGCTACTATTAAAAACTATTTTTATACTTTCATATTGTTTTGACCTCAGTTTGGAGTTTAAATATCTGCCCATAGGAAAGCGGGAGCTAGTACTCTGGGTCTGGGTGGGCCTGGGAACACCAGCAATTAAGAGTTGGTTCCACGCTCCACAAAACCTTCTGATTAGAGGCCTAGCTTCCGGATATCGTCATCCCCAAAACGCGGATATAGTTTCTCCTCTGCAGAGGTGCAGCTGGCGTATTCTGAATCCCCAGCCGACAGGGCGGGAAGTAATTCCCAAATAGATCCGAACGTTATTGCTGTGAGTTTAAACTTAGGCTGTTGCATTTGTTTTTCTTTCGACCCTGTGTTTTGCATAGATACTTGTAATCACCATTTTAAAATCGTAGACGGCGAAAAGAGCATTCTCCTCGGGAGTTTGTATCTGTTAATTATATCCAAATTATATTTCCCATAACTCTTCTTGGGTTATACAAAAAGAAATATAGGATATACTCATGATTTTCTCGATCATAGCTTACCCTACCTAGCTAGGATTTAACCCCAATGGGCATCTTGGAAGTGGTTTAACACAGAATGGAAAATACGACACGGAAATCAGAATGCGTATAGGAGAAGCAAAAGTGCCTTCCCGAAGCTAGGAAAAGTATTAAGAAACAGAAAATATGGCTAGAAACAAAGAAATATTTGCTCCATCGCTATATAGTATTATTCTACTTAAATAGGAGTTAATACTAACTTTAACGGGGTCTATGTAGTTAAAGAAAGTTGCCCGTGTTAGATGTATTAGTAGTTGAAAGATTATTCTTTTTCTCTTTTATGTTTTCTTTTTTATACTGAAAATGGAATAAATAAAAATTACAGCAATAACATACAACAATAAATCTTTGAGACACGTGTTGAAATTAATGACAAGAATGGGTATATTTCTTTTCGTGATGTTTTTTACAATATTGGTTTTGTGTGTGTTAAATGTTCTCAGGGTTATTGTCTCTTTTTGATTGTACTTATTTATAATTGTACCATGAATTTCATGGTTATGGGAAGCTTTTGAAACCGTCAACTCTGGATTTTCAAGGAGCGAAGAAGATACGTCTGTATTGTTCTTTTTACCACAGCTCTTTGTTTATATTTCTAAACTGACGAAATATCATCATCATCATGAATCATCACTGATGGAAAGGTTTTTTTTTTAATCTGGAAATATTAGATCTTTATTTCTAGAACGACGAAATATCATCTTTATGAATCATCACTGGTGGGAAGGGTGTTTTTTATAGTGATGAAATTTTAGATCTTTATTTAATTTTAATGATGAAATATCATCATCATCATTGTGTTGTTCATGATAACGGTCTTCTTTGAATATAGAATCCAAAGGTTAGCAGTGAATATTTCGAAGACAGTAGGGAAGCGTTGTTCAGGTTAGCGGTGGATATTTTGGTAAAAGTAGCAGAGCGTAGTTCGTCCTTCTGTTTCTCTTCGCCAGACAAGCTGGAACTGGATATTCGGGTAGAGTAAACAAAAATGGCCGCCTTTATACACGACGGATTGAATATTCTACGTCTTCTGATTGGTTAACCTTCTATTGGTGGATTATAAATTGAGTCAAGTCATTTGGGCTAGCTCACTAGTTACATAGTATACACAAAAAACTGCAACACATTATGGGTCATAATACTAACCAATTTCCTCGTAGATGTTGAGAAGTGTTATCAAGGGAAATATGCTACTACAGAAGAATGCTGGAAGTACCATGTACAGGGCACGCAAGCAAAAAAATGGTGAACATTGCCACTTATATTCAGAAAGAGACAACTAATATTTCTCGAACATATAATGTGGAAGTCTGTCTTGTAGAATTTGACTCACAGCGTACATATAGAAGAAAAATGGCAAAACAGTGAAAGGATGGTGCATTGAGACGGGAGGCTTATTAAATGGAAAACGTTGCTAAGAACGATCGTGATAGGAGGCTGTGAAGGGCCATTATTAGCCTTCTTCAGAAGAGATATGGCACATAAAAGAATGATTTTGTTAGTAACAGAATCAAAGAAGATCACATATTGTACATGTTTGATGATAAGGAATCTTTCACATCGTGCACTGCGTTCACCCAAGATAGTGCAACCCTGTTTTCTGGGTTTCGAATTTAGACATAGAATGGTATTTCTTCACCAGGAAGAAAGATTATTGGTACTAAAACCTCTACAATAGCCCCTTCTTCTTTTGATAACCCTGTCATGGCTTAACACCAAAAAATGATTTCTCCTATGAATTATTCTGTCGCTAAACGTCCACTAATCTCTCTTTCTTTCTCTCTTTCTCTCTCTCTCTCTCTCTCTGGCAGGTACGTAAGCGCTGTAACCGAGGACTTTTCATTTTGCCAAATTCTCGTCATTTCTCGTTGGAATTTCTTCATATCCGGCGGGCATGTCTTAAATAAGATTTATTTTCAAAAATCGTGACGAATGTCGCATTATTGTTTAATGAGACATTGACGTACAAAGGCAAAAAAGAAAGAAAACTGTGATAAAAAAAAAATGTGCAAAATATGAATTAGAGACGTGTTTATATTTTGGCCTTCATTCACCACGAATTCTACTGGTATCATGCAACCTAGCATCAGTCGGGTCATCAACGAGGAAGACGGTTCCCCTTCCAGGCTATTCCACTGATGAGGTTGACAAGAGACACAGTAGAATTTTCAAACAAGACCTGTCAAACGTGGATAAACCTCCTTATAAGGTCAACAGCTATCCATCAGAATAGGTTAGATGTCTATGTATGCGGCCATTGCGATTATAGCACGAATACGCTGGTTCGTGAGCTTCCAAGACTGGTCAACAACCAAAGCATAGGGGTCTCCGATTCAATTAACGATCATGTTTTCATGACCAAGAGGAATCTTCGGTAGTGGTTCGATCTTGAGAGGAACGGGTTTCGTCAGGTATACTTACTCAAGACATGTTATGTATGCATTAATACCTCGCCGTCTTTCAACTCAGCTGCGCAGCAAACATACAAATAAAACCCTTCATGGGACCGATGAGGATTACAAAGATGGGTGCTTGTAGTTAAAGTGGTTGGACTGTTCCAAATGATTAGTATATATGAATGTTTTTTTTTTTTTTTTTTGGTACCGTTTTCTTCACATTTTTAATTCATCTTCTTATCAGCATCCCTTTGTAGCCGCTTCTTCATTTGCAATGAGATTGCCTATCATTCACTACCATATATAATGATCGATATTTCATAACTCTTTACTTTATTTCTAATGAAATTTTCCTGTTTCTTAATACTTTTCTTAGCTCTTGAAAAGCAATTTCCACTATCTCAATGTAACTTCGGATTTTAGTGTCGCATTTTCTGTCCATGTAAAAACATTTTCCAAATATTTAAGCTGTTGTAATAGCCTGATTTTGACATCCCCAATTGTAATTCGCTGTCCCTTTTGCTAGCAACCATGAACTGCGTCTTCTTGCAATTGTTGTTTAGTCCTTTCTTCTCGCTTTTCTTGCATGCCTTCTATAGGAGTTCATGTAGTTTCTTTTCTTTGTCTGTTCTCAACATCTATTGTTTTTAATAATGTGGATGGCTGTAATGTATCCTGGTAAGACTTTTAGTTCTCTCAAGATTGTTTCATGATAAAGGTTAAATAAATCTGCTAAGAAGATACATACTTGTCTTACACTCCTTTCCATTTTTGCGTATTTACTGAACTCATCATCTGTCAGCATGCAGGTGCATTGCTATCTAATCTATTTTTAACAATGTTTGTAAAACAGATTTTCTTTTTATCAAATCAAAAAACAATTCAGAATAAGGTTTACTTTTCTTTTTGAATTCTTATAACGAGAAGATACCAACATTTAAAAAAAAAGAAAAAAAGAGTTCTTCCAGATCTTCCACATCTCAAGACGAGCAAAGATTCGTCTTACACTTTTGAATGCTCGCTTACTACATGAACAACCATTGACGTCCACGATTTCTTGTCTTTTGTGGCGCTAAGGACATCCTTTTCAATATACAATATAAAAAAAAACCTTCCTTCCTCAGTATACGTCAAAAAAAATTTCAAACGCCTCTTTACTAATTGTAGTTACGAAGATTGACTGAAAAATTCTTAGATATGCTCTCATGGAATATGAGCAAATGAGATTTAATTTCCATCATAGTCCCTTCCACCCTCTGCGGTTCGCACACTTCTTCCTTTGGGCTGCAGTGACTGAATCCCATTGGTGAAGAAGATTTCATCTAATTTGTAAAAGCACTTGATTCCATTGGTGAAGTTGAATTAAAAAGAATAAAACTTGTATTTTGGAAAGCTTTGGCAATTCTTGATCATTCTTGAGCTAAGCTACCTTAGATCAAGACTAAGCTACATTGTATACGTGACAAATTCAAATTCACGGAAAAAAATTATAATTTTTAAAACTTATAACGTATAAAATGTAGTTTATTCAATGTTTCATTTATTTCTCAAGAGGGATCACTGATTTCAAAAGCTTTCCGAAATATATCTGTTTTAACAATAAATTATCCATTGCAATTACAAGCTTTGATCCTGTTGGTGAGCCCTTGTCAATGGAAGATATACATGGAGGCACAATAGGGTTTTGGATGAGCTGGTCAAAATTATAAAGAAATATATGAAGTCTGAGTCATCTAATTCAGCCCAAAAATTTGTTGCAGAAGGAAAAAGATATGCCGGTTCTAAGCAAACAAGCAAATGTCATGCTATACCCGGAAAAAATCTCCTTAGTTCTGGTGGCATCTGGGAGTTATCTGCAGACCTTCCTGGTTGGCGTAATTATTACCCCAAAATAATATCAAGTAAAGGTCTGCGACCAGATATTGTTCTTCTGTCAAGGGTGAACCATAAAATCATCCTGGTTGAATTAACAGTACCATATGAATGCCGGATGGAACAAAGCTACGATTATAAAACTGATAAATATGAAAATCTAAAGTCAGAGATAATAAAGGAGGGGTATAATGCAATTGTTAGAGCAGTGGAAATTGGAGCAAGGGGTTTCGTTTCAGGCACTCTGTACCAATTTCTGGGCCAAATTGGAATCAAAGGGTGTAATAGGGCCCAAAGTATAAAACGCCTAATAGAAGTAACTGAGAATAGTTCTATGTGGATATGGAAAAAAACGAAATACTCCGTGGAGTGTTTCAGCGAACATGACGGCATGACATGACTGATCGTGAATGCGTAATGAGGTTCACGTTGCATTCTCAGGACGCGAGGTTTGCCGTTTTTCGGAATTTTCGTAAATTTAATTTCGCCGTTATACATTTGAACTAGTTTATCTACAACACTTGTATATCGTTATAATGGGGCCTCACATCAGTGAGGGGGGGCGGTGTGCAACTGAAACCGTTGAGAGGAAGGCCCCGAAACGGTGCACATTCTCTCCTGATGACACCAGTTTAAATATAAATTCGAGAGGAACACATCAAAATTCAGTGAAGCCATATGCCGTAGAGAAGCTTGGTGGAAGTGTCATTGGCATGAGGAGCATTACACATTCAGCTTGCTTCAGGTGAGTTTCAATTACTTTCCAGTAATTTCCTTCTTCTGTTGGTCAAAAGATTCTTCAACAGCAGATATGACGTCATCATCACTTCGCTACTGATTCCCAGCAAAGTGTTTATTCCTGCTTAGGAAAAGAAGATAATCAAATCGGGCAAATCACGAGAGTTAGGCGGGGGCTGGTCAGCCAGTTCAAAGCTACAGTCACGTAGAGCAGCCATTAAAACCAACGACTTATGTGCTTGAGTATTGCCTTGATGAAACAAAATCCTTTTCGTCAGTTTCCAGCACCTTTGGTGCTAATATCCTTTCGTAACTGCCTCAGCGTAGCCCTTTTAAGTAGACACGATGCCTTTGCACACCAAAAAACTGAAGCCTTCACCTTCCCTACAGATGAAACGACCTTGGCCTTCTTTGGAGCAGGTGAGGAGTGGCGTTTCCACAGCATATATTGTCTGTTTATCTGTGGTTCAACGTGATGAACACAAGAAAGAGTTCAAACAAACAATTTCAAACAGTGACAAATCTATCCGTGATGTGATCACCCTGGTGCGCTTTTGATCAGACGTGGCACCCACAGAACAGAAACCTTCGGCATGCCGGGTTTATTGTGCAGAATATCGTCAACCCTTTCACGAGATATGCTGATAACATTGGCTATTTGATTTATAATCAACCGCCTGTCATCCATCAATATGTGGTGAAAACGACCAATGTTTCTTTGTCGGTGGTGGTTGCAAGACGTCCAGATCATGAGTCAGATTCAATACTCTCCATTCCCTTGCACTTACAATTTTGCACAGTTCATAACGCGAGACCAATGTAGCAACAGTGTCAGCATAAAGGTCCTTGGGGGCTTAAATCCTTTTTTGCAGATACTTAATAACACCACGATATTAAATTTTGTCCATTTTCAAGAAAGGCCGCTACTAGTTAGACTTGAAGTCTTCTTTGAACAGTCAGTTTTTAGTTTAGCTGGAAAGAAACAACTCAGTTATTAATAAGAAAAGTTGTAATTATTGTATACAGTATTTCACACCTCTGGCGCTATTTCTTTACAAGCAGCCTATGAACTTTTCCGTACACCATCGTATATGCGTTCAATAACTGGAAATATTAGAAAATAAATTATAAAAAAAAAAAAACAAAAAACAAATTCGGAGTAAATATCACTCTTAACATCTTTGATAGCTTTAAATTAAGATCGTGTCATGTTCTACGTGAATGGTAATTTAAAATAAGCTTAGTGTAGCCAAATATACACTTAAAAATATCAATCACCTCTCTAGTCATTTTCTATTCTTAACGTAAAATATATTTTCATTAAAATCTCGGCTAGTTTTCTGGCAATCACATAAAGTGTAACATGATATGCCATTGTATGTTCATGTCAGGTCAAATGTTCATTAATTAAAATGAAACATGATAAAACAGTAGAAAAAAATATACGACCTCTGGCAGGAATTGGTTCTGTATAAACTTTAATTAAAAATAAATGATTTTCTACTGGGACAGAAAATTATAACAACTTGGAATGTGATAGCTTCAATGTTTCAACGTATAATTACGACAAATAAATGAATGCAACCAACTTGTAACTGATTATAGCACGAAAGAACTTAAGGAAATGAAATTAATGAGACTGGCAATAAACGAGCGACCTTAAGACTTTGGGTTGAAACCTTAACAACCTGGAAATTGAATAAATATAACTATCCAGATGGTGAACTACATGTTCAAGAGTTTATGCCTGACCTTCTGTTTCTATTCAAGAATTCACAATTACAGGCTACTCTCCCCTTACTAACATTTCTCCACCGCCTTAACAAGATATTGAACTCACACTTTTTGGATCATGTCTGGATCTAACTAACGCCTTTATCCATGTGTCCTTGAGGACATCTGTGTATGAATTTCTGGGTATTATAAACCTAATGTCTTTAGCAAACATTTTTACCAGTGCTCATATTGCAATTTTTCTCTTATCATTTCATGTTTTTTTTTTTTACCAGAGTTCCTATTGCAATTTTCGTTGTTATTACTGCAAACTGACGGTAGTTCCACGTGCCATGTTTTATGGATGTGAATTATCAGTTAGCTCCTGCTTAATTCCCCATCACCAAGTCCTCCACCGCCTTACCCAGGTATTGAACTCTCGCTCTTTGGGTCCTGTCATTGGATCTCACTAACGCCTTTATCCACTGTCCCATGTGTCCTTGGGTTCAGTTCGACATTCCAAACACCTGAAGAAGGCCGGAGCGTACAAAGTCCGAAACATTGCAATAAATAGGGCGACAAAGATGAGGATAATAGTCCGAATAATGTAAATAGTGTACATAATAAATCATCTCAGAAATATAGACAGACAATTGGTCCGTAACATAAATTGGAGGCACGAGTACGGAATTCTCCATCAGCGAAAGTACACGTGGAGGCCAACAGTGACGAACAGACATTAAAATAGGTTGGTAGTTGTAGATGCTTTTCTACATGAATCATCCCGATACCATCTAACCAAACTGTGAAAGACGATGTGCTAGAAATAGGCAAAGACTTAGAATTAGATGTTCGAAAGGCCATCAGAAAGGTGAGGTAAAGCAGTAAGGTTTTAATCTTACAAAACTAATTAGCCTCGTACCTAAATTCCAGAAAGACGAAGTCTATGACTTTTTTTACCAGAAGGTAGTAATTAATTTCAACTGGCGGGCCTGGATAATGTTATTACAAACTGTCTTATGTGGGAAAGCCCAAAAGACTTATCTTTTTTTTTTCTAGTAGAAGACAGCGCGGACTATGATTTAGTAAAGTCAGCGATGCTAAAATATTATGAGCTTGTCCCTGAGGTCAGCCTTGTCTAATCCTGAATGGTGATATTCATTTTAATTATTGAATACTTTTCTTCTTCTTCTTCTTCTTCTTCTTCTTCTTCTTCTTATTATTATTATTATTATTATTATTATTATTATTATTATTATTATTTTGGTTTCTATTGTAGATACATGTCCCTCCGGATGTCAATCAGAGACCTAAGGTCAGAAAAGGTTTTATTACTCCTTCCACTGATCATTTTCTGTAAAAAAAAAAAGAAACTAAGATCACACACAAATTATATAGATGAAGCTATTCGTAATATTTTGCTTGGACTTCTTCACCCACTTGAAATTCATTTTTGAATTTATTGGCTTCCTTTATTATTGAATAAAGTCTCTTATTTCTTTCATGGTCTTTAATACAGATAATCACCAAGTTTTCTGTAGTTTCCACGTATCTTTGAAGGACCAATTACTGCAGTTTTGTAAGACAGTACTAATTGAAATAACCCTCTACCTCCATCGGATCTGGGCACATACAGACGGACAACATGACCGTATGATAAATGCGCTGGTATGATCGACAGTTTTTTCTCAAATAGTCAACTTCCTTTATTCTGACAAGTAATATTTATTTTTATTGAATATTATTATTATTATTATTATTATTATTATTTACTTTGCTTTCTATTGCATATACATTTCCTTCAAGCTTTTAACAAGTGCCCTAAGGTTCAAAATGGCTTCATAACATTTTCTTCTGATCATGTTTGTAAAAATAAAAAATTAAATCAAACTAAAATCACATATATTTCACATACATAAAGTACATTTTTTTTTTTTTTTGGTGGAGAGCAACTTAATGTGTTGTAGTGGTTAGCAAGTTGTTCTCTCTAGAACAATTATGACTGAGTAGTGAGTTCAATCCTCACTTGGCGCCCATGCTATCGGCCTTGTGCCACATCTAAGCAATACTTAGATGTGTCACCTTAAATTAGAATTTTTTTCTGATTCCCAAACTACCACTGGAATTATTGATGGCCTCAAGAGGCCACAACTTTGAGATTTCCATTCCCAGATCCTTGTGTATGGATACTTTTCTGAAGATCTTCAAAGATACAATCTGAAGGGATTGCCATGTCTGCAAGAAGGCACATTCAATTCTTGTGGTCTTCGATCACGGTGTCTCGGCGAGAAACTAAGATTGTTCTCTCTGTGTGTATTTTAAACTCCTCTAAAATTTTTACAGGTTCTATGTCAGTACCCGGGCCTGGGTGATGCTCATACCAGATACTTGCAGTTAACTTTCCGTTAAATATGCATATTTCCCAGTGCAGATACCGGTCCACTCTATCAAACCGAATCTTATATTCAGTTGGTGCGAACGCCGTGCAACCAGATAAAAGATATACTATTGTTTCTGGATATTTATCACAAAATCTACATTTGGGATCAACCCAATTTTTAGTTTGGTAATTTCTAGTAAGCAATCACTAGTGCTGTGCAGCAAGAATAAAAACTTCGCTTTCAGCTTTTAATCTTGCACTGCGTAAGCACTGATGGGTACCGGGTTTATCTACATCAGCTTGTTTGTTACGGACAGAATATTGACCACGAAGAGGCTTATATTGCCATCGTTTCTGCATTTGATACATTGCATTTGCATTCATTTTAGGTTCTGCAGTAGGTGTACTATAGTTTATTTGCATTTCTTCATCCACATAAAATTCAGTTTGAATTTGTTGGCTTCCTTTAATACTGAAAAAAATTTCTTGTTTTTTTTTCATGTTCTTTGACGCATATCATTATTCAGGCTTTTGTAGTTTCCAGGTATCTTCGAAAACCGATTTTCGTGGCTTTGTAAGACAGTTCTATCAAGTCACACGATTTTCGGTTGAATATTTGTTGTACCAAGCAACGATGACTCATGACTTGATCGGAAGCTAGTCTATTCTAATCTTCCCCATGTAGGTCTCTAAATTCGGTGCTTTAGAATGATAAGTGAAAATCCTATATTCTGGCAACTTCAATGTGGACGTAGGTGTAATACTTGAAATTCTCAATTCTTTTGACATTGTTATTTTGGTCACCAGGAACAGACTGGTTAATGGAAAGCCATTAATTTTTATTATTAATGTTATGATTATTATTTTATAGGCTTAGCATAATAATGCATGAGTTTGTTACAGGAATATAAGAAGATAAATATATATATAAACAAAAAGCAATAAGAACAAAAGAGTTTGGAAACTGAATAAAATCGGCGGAACTGTGGTGTAGACACGTCCAACACTCGCAATTTTTAAATTTGGAATTCAAGACTCTAAAATAATCAGCGTTTCCCCTCGTTACATAATTATACCTAACGTTTATGTCATATCACCCCAACTATATATATATATATATATATATATATATATATATATATATATATATATATATATATGTATGTGTATATAAATATAAATAAAAATATATATATATATATATATATATATATATATATATATATATATATATATATATATATATATATATATAATTATTTATATATTATATGCGCGGTACTTATTGAAAAGCGCACAATATCAGAGATAGAGCTAACATATTTGGTTGGATAGATGTGAATTTGTGACCCTGGGTTTCACGCTTTAGCGATCGTCAGACAAACTATATATATATATATATATATATATATATATATATATATATATATATATTGATTGAATAAATTATAATTTATATATATATATATATATATATATATATATATATATATATATATATGATTGAATAAATTACAGACGTTATGTTCGCTAATTTTTAACAAAATCCGTTCATACTCACGAATAATCTTCCGTGTATTGAAGATAAAAGATGAGAGAAATGTGCTATAGCTGTTTAAATATCTTTTATTTTCATTTCCCAAGTACTTTCGATCGTCTTCCAAGATCATCAATGCGTGCATGACCATGACATTATAAGATGAAAAAAATTCCACAATGGATAATTTTATTCACGTTCTAATGAACGCTCAGCACATTGTCAACCGTTGTGCGTTTAAAAGCATAATGAAAAGTGATTCGGTAATGGATAACAATGCACAACTTTGTATAACTACTTGTACTAATGAACAATATATAGTTTTGTATTACTCGCACCCCTGAAGATGATATTGGAAGAAGACCGAAAGTACTTGGAAAATGAAAATAAAAGAAATTTAAACAGCTATAGCACATTTCTCTTATCTTTTAACATCAATACACGGAAGGTTATTCGTAAGCACGAAAGGATTTTATTAGAAATTAGCAGACATTGTGTGTAATTTATTCAATTAGACATACCTGAAAGAGAAGTTGCTGCCTAAATACACACACACACACACACACACACACACACACACACACACACACACACACACACACACACATATATATATATATATATATATATATATATATATATATATTTTTTAATGGATAGATATTCGGACTGATTAATCGGAATGTCGACTTTGAATTCCAATTGTGTTCGTTACATTCATTATAGTTCTCTTGGAAAAGATATGAATCCATCTTTTCTCCTCCAGTTATGGGTAAAATAACAGCACAGAGGGGGACCAACAGAGCTGGTTAGCAACCAGTCTAGTAGAAGTACACCTGTGAATTAAAAACCTCAGTAGGTTCGTTTGGAAACATGGTGTGACATTATATCCAAAAATTACCTCTATTCTGTACATTTCAAAATGTGTGTCGCAACAAATGTTGAAAAACAAATATCTATTTATTCTTCCGCTATTTACATTGTTCGGACTGCTGTCATCTTTACTGCCATATTCACTACGTTTCAGCCGTTGTACGCTCCGGCCTTCTTCAGGTGATAGGAATTTCGAACTGAACCCTTTATTTCGTCCACCGTGTTAGAGTGTTCTAGTTCCACGTGCCATGCCTCTTGCGGATGTCTCAGTTATTTCCCTTTAAATCAAATTCCAAATTTTTGCTAACCAGTGCAGTAGCCAGGTATTGAACTCACAAGTCACTGGATCCAACCAACGCTTTTTTATCTGTAGGTCTATGTGTCCAATCACCTGAAGAATACCGAAGAGTATAACGGTCGAAACCCCGTGTATATGTCAACAAAGATGAGTTCAACCATCCCAAAAAATGGAAATAGTGTAAATAATTAAAATACCCCATCTCATACAAATAGACAGATCCTGAAGTAGGGCCGGAGCGTACAAATTTTGAAACGTCGTGAATATGACAACAAAGATAAGAACAACAGTCCGAACAATGTAAATAGTGTAAATAATTAAAATACCCCATGTCAGAAATATAGACAGATCCTGAAGAAGGCCAGAGCGTACAACGTTCGAAACGTCGTGAATATGGCAACAAAGGTGAGGGAAACAGTCCGAACAATGTAAATAGTGTAAATATTTAGAATACTTCATCCCCGAAATAAAGAAATATATTTATTCTTAGTATAAATTTTATCTCTGTTGTTTTACATGGAACACTGTTTCATTACAACCCCGCACTCAGAATGCACAATGTTTCCGACTGAGAAGTGTAATTGATTTGTTTTGATAACCTAGGCATAGATGACTTTTCGTTAATGTTTATGTAGATGTCTGTTTTTTGGTCCTCTTGGTAGTTTAGGTCACCTCGCAGACTTTCTGTTGTGACCAGCTTGTTCTGGCCAGGTGACCAATACTTGTAGCAATATATTGGGTATTTTGGGGACTCTACGGACTCGACTAGAATCGAATCGACGCAAATCATTCCACAAGTCAGATGGACAGTCAACGTCAACCGCTTGGAGCAGCATCACATTCTTAGACGCCTATTGTACAAAGAGTCAGATGGACAGTCAACGTCAACCGCTTGGAGCAGCATCACATTCTTAGACGCCTATTGTACAAAGAGTCAGATGGACAGTCAACGTCAACCGCTTGGAGCAGCATCACATTCTTAGACGCCTATTGTACAAAGAGTCAGATGGACAGTCAACGTCAACCGCTTGGAGCAGCATCACATTCTTAGACGCCTATTGTACAAAAGAGTCAGATGGACAGTCAACGTCAACCGCTTGGAGCAGCATCACATTCTTAGACGCCTATTGTACAAAGAGTCAGATGGACAGTCAACGTCAACCGCTTGGAGCAGCATCACATTCTTAGACGCCTATTGTACAAAGAGTCAGATGGACAGTCAACGTCAACCGCTTGGAGCAGCATCACATTCTTAGACGCCTATTGTATAAAGAGCGTCCATGTGACGGAAGAGATTAAGGCTGGCCAAAGGAAAGGTGCTCAATCTAAACTGTCACAAGATCAGACTAAATGAGCCAGAGTAATATGCCGGCGTAAAAAAAAAAATCACTCCTCAAAGAAATCAGTGCACCTCCACTATTCCCGACTCTGTGCATCCAGCTTCAGATCCAAGGATGAATCGCAGCGGTCACGTTCTTGCCCGAAGGATAATCAAGACAATGACAACTTTGAAATATAATATTTCAGTCACGATATCAGCAGTTCTATCTGCGCTGTGTTTTCAAGTCTTTAAGCGGATGTACCCTAGTCTAAATGCGATATGGTAATTGTAATGGTAATATATGGAAACGCTGGGCACTCACTGGCCGAGCAGCCAGTATTCCTGTCGCTTGAAATTAATGAAATATTTCCCTTAAAACATTTTTATGAGAATAGGTTTCACAAATCCAGTATCTATTATCGCTCTTTCCAAATACTGACGGGGGGTTCCTTCCTACATTTTTCTTTTTTTTTTTAAGCATTACGCCCCAAGCAAGGCGTGAAGCCACTAGGATGCAGGGGGTTGCAGAAGATTTGGAGCAAGAGCAGATAGGAATGATAGAAGAAAGGATGAGGAGAGGGATAGTGGGTAGATCAAGGTAACTGGAGATGTCGGTTGACATTACACTTGAACAGTTGGAGACTATAGCCCTCAGGGAAACAGTAATTGGGGAGGGTGTTCCACTGGCGAGAGATGCGAGGTGTGAAGCTATTGGAGTAGAAGAGACGGCTACATTTAAAAGTTTCTACAGTGTAAGGGTGGGAGCGAGATGCCAGCCTCGTAGGGCGCTTGAATTCATGGAGTCTGGGGACCAGTGAAACAGCTCATCAGAGCAATTACCATGGAAGTATTTGTAGAAAAGACAGAGAGAGGTGACGGCGCGTCTGTGAGAGAGTGACTGTAGACGAGACGTCAGATCAGGGCCAATTAGATTACATATCCGTCTCTGGATCTTGTCAAGAACTCCGAGGTAAGCAGAAGGTGCTCCAGCCCATGTCTTAATTATGTCAAAACTTTCTTTTCAAGTTACACGTCATATCCATTTTAGTTGTAACTGTTGGGGGCCGTTTCTGTTTTTGGTACGGTTCTTTGTGATTTTTTAGCGCCAATTCGAAAGGTTCGAAGAAGTTGGTTTCACCAAACACACACAGGTTCTGAAAGCCATTTTTAACCATTTTTAGCCATTAGTCTGAGAAAGCATTTGTATACTGGTGACAGTTTAGATATTACTGAACAGGTTTTAGGCGTACATGAATTCCACGTGACAGCCTCGGTCTGGCGAGATATTTGCTAGCTGTTTGTAAACAGGAATAGGCGAATGTGGTTCAAATTTTTTATATAACCTTGAGAAATAGATGTATAATTTTTCTCTCTCAATCTCTGGGTTAAATAACATAATAGTCTGGACCCTGTAACTGTGGTTGTCACCCGGACTAGGAGACGGAAAACTCTGAATTTAAATTCTGGAATTTAGGCATTTGAATACTGGGCATATATTCTTTGCGAGGCGCAAACTATATAGTTTGCGCCTCGCAAAGAATATATGCCCAGTATTCAAATAAAATCTATAATCTGTTCAATGACTATATAGTCATTGAACAGATTATGGATTTTATAATTAACTGTCGTTCTGGATTTTTGTTTCTATGATCTCGACTGAGGTCATATAAAGAGAAATAATGCAGATGTGTTTAGACGAAGCTTGCCGATCAAACATGGCTGGCGTTGAATTGATTCAGAAATTGGTCACGCACATACATGCAGTATAATTGGGTGTTCGGGAAGGGTGATGAATACGGTGAATTATCGATTGCGTTACGTCAAAATTCAAAGTAGAAAGTTCCGCTTGCCTGATATTCGAATCTTTGCCTTAACTGATAACACACGGGAAAAAATACAATACAGTCCCCAAGACACACACAACAGACGCACTGGCTTACACATATATGTTCGCGCGCGTGTGTGTGTGTATTAATGGTGAAGCTAGTTCATGAATTATGGATGTGCTGATAGTGTTATGGTTAACGAATCGGAATTGGTGAGCGATTACTTTCACGCAAATACCCTTGGGAAAACATATGAATCCATCACTTCTCCCAATTTTGAGTTAAAGAGCAGCGATGACAGGGGACAACAAGTCTTGGAGCTCTGTCAAACTGGGTTGGTTGTTTTTGTTTAACGGTATATCAACACCTATATGGGTTACTTAATGCCGATAACGAATTATTTGTTCGCAATGATTTTTTAACATAATAATAAGGGTTTTACTAATTAACCTATAGATGGGGTACATGGAGATTTTATATTTTTCCAAGGGTATTTTCGCGTAAGTGAATATAATGGACCCAATTTAGGATGTGCGTTGTGATGTGATGGATATTGGCCCGGTAGGAGAGATCGTAGGGACGTGTTCAAATTTCAGTCCTTTCATTACATTTACTTACGCGCAAATATCCGCTTGAAAGGTATGAACCCAACTCTTGCCCCTCCAGCTTTGGGTTAAATAGCAAGACAGACTGGTTTCTATAGCCTTGGTTGGCTACCAGTCTGCAGCGGAGGGAATTAGTAATCTAGTGCGGGAAACTTTTCAGACGCCCTCTTCTAACATTCATTAAGCCAGTAGGCGAATAACATTAACACGAGAATAATATTCCCTGTTGATGCGTAGTCTGTATGCGGAGGAAGTGTTTGTTTATCATTATTATTTTTCCGATTAACAATTCCAAGCCATTATCAATTAAATCACCCTCTGATAAATGTTTACCACACCTGGTATTCCTAAACGGTCACCCATCTACGTAGTGACACGTCTCGACATTGCTTAACTTAGGTGATTATATGTGTTATGCGCGACGGATAGCCAAAAAAAAGGGATGTCCTCCGCGTAGAGAGTTGGTTTCCTCGTCGCCGCTGTTATGGTCTGGTTCCTTGTACCACGGTGATAGTCCAAGGTAGAACCAATAAAGAAGAACTCGAACACGGATATGGAATAACACAGATATATTACAAACAGGAATATATACAGAGAAGTAGAAAAGTGTTAGTACGAACAATCAAGTTTAGTAGGGAGAACAATGTGGTCTCGACAAGTATCACTATTCCAATGTTTTGTAGTAATTGTCTGAAACATGACTCGACTGACTGACTCGCTCGCTCTGACTGACTGACAGATTCCTGACGGACTTCACTCCAGACTTCAAACTGATCGGTATTTACTCACCCCACCCACGAGGGCATCATGTGGCACAAGGCCGGTTTAACGTGGGATCTCCGAGCCCGTGGGCTCTACTAAAAATATGCCCTTTGAACACGTATAAACGGGTTCAGAGTCGGTTTACCTCCCCGAAAGAGACTCTTCCCTCCGGCGTAGCCTCGTTCGGGTTCCTCCCCGCCCGAAGGTAGAGAGTTCAACCGATCAGCCGATCAGCCGGTCGGCCGACTGCAGACTGAACTCCTTGCTTCCTCTTGAGGCGCAGTATTTATTATGTATGGAATAGTCCATTATGTTATTATGGGTAAGGTCCCGTAACAATATGGGGACTAGTTTGTTAACGTGATGTGCCCATAAGCCTATTTTGCTCTAGAGATGCCTACTGCTGCTATGGCTGTCGTAAATGAGGTTACCTTTCGGTTAGAGGACTCGATCTGATCCGGTCTTTTATTTTTTTTATTATTTTTTTTTTTTTTTAGTTACATTTTTTAATGTCAATATCGTTAAGGTCAGGGATGCATAGTTGGCGGCGTGAAATTGATTAAAGAAAATTTTTTCTGTTAATTTCTTATCATTTCCATCCAAATTGATTAATCTTTTTGCAACTTCCAATCGTCCAAATCAATATTTTTGCACCGTTTGAGCTCTGCTGAAATTAGAAATACGCCCGGGAAATATGGCTGCGGAACGAAAAGACAAACGTTCAGTCGCGCTCAAATTCGATCGAAGATAATGCCTCACTTCACATCCCGCGTTGAACGATATGGGATTAGATAGTTTTTTTCTAATTAGGATACACCCCGAGGCGTCTAGATCTCCAATTAAGCCAGTAATCATCGTTTATTAGTATATTTATTTTGATTAATAATATTAGTAATAGCAATAATATCACATTTTCAACCCGAGCGGAATATAATATATCAGAATGTACGTTTCTCCATATATTTTCGCTGTCACGATACAAGTGATTTATCTACATAATTTTACCGGTTGGTTGTCAAAGAAGATCCATTAACACCATTTTAAGCGAAACCTTCTCTCCTGGCCTCTGCACATTCACTAGTCCAACTTTGACGTAGTCTGGAGCATTTTCACGCAAAATGTGACAGCACACATGCAATTCTTTTGGACATGAGCCAAACCCTTATTTTTCTATGTTTGACGGTGTTCCTCTATATTGTAAATGTGTGCGACATGTTTCTTATTATTGAAAATCAAGTGCCTTTCGAACTATTTTATAGACTTATTTCATTGGCGAGTTCAAGATAGCAGTGACAACTGAATCTTTCGCAAACATAGATTTTGAAAATGATAAAAAAAAATACCTGTCATCTTTGAAAGAACTAAATACGTGCTTCTTTTATATTCTTTTGAAGTATTTTCATAGAAGCTGTATCCATTTGACTATGATATAGCATATATCGGTGAAAACATCAAAGAATTTACTGAACTACAATATAAAGTTTAATTTAAAAAAAAACAAACTTGAAGGTAAAGAAATTAATGCACCATGATTTTTCAAAGAATAAATCAGACAAAACTAACCATTTAACCCCAACCAAGGCAATAAAGCCGTAAGAAATAACATTTTCGGGAACATTCCTTTGCTTGAAATGATTTCCAACGTGGGGCGCATGCCCAACCGCTGCGGCATGGTAATATTTTGATGGGGCATGCGAAGGATATGCACCCTTCGCCTTACTCTACCAACGTGTGTTAAAATTTCATTTTGCATTATTATTTCGTGATCATGGGCCGTTGGTCTTCGCTTGTCTAAGCTGAACAGAACTTGTCTAAGCTGGTCGTAGGTGGTCTGAGCTTGACTAATCTAGTCATAGCCGGCCATAGCACCGCTACACAACGGATGTTACGCAGCGGTGGCGGGAACGCAAGGGAGGAAAGAAGGCCTCCAGCAAAGAATATATACTACAACTGAAGCAACTTTTCCGACGGGAAACTCTCCTTCTCTGCCCCCGGAAGATTACGGAAGGATAGTCACACCTCTATATGTTGCCATTATATCTTTTAGAATTTTTTTCTCTATTCTGCTTACATGTATTGTGCACAGGATCAAACCAATGTCATTTGCATAATTCCGAAATTATCCCTGCTCCTACCCTGCGATTAGAGTTTCTATTTTCTATTTTAATTATTTAATTTCCTTGGGGTTTATCAGTTGACGAAAAAAAAAGACTTTCTTGTTTTCATGACCGTCTTTTTCATCTATTTTATTATTCAGAATTGAACTTAATTTCTGCTTCATCATAATTGATATCTAGCCTAAAATTCAACATCTTCTTCCGTCACCGCCGGGTTTTGTTTATTTCCAATGTTATCGTCATTCAAAATGCTTAATTATAATGATCTTCCATTTTAATTAAATTCACTATTGAAACTGCCTCCTCTGCTTCCAAGAGATTGTTAATATTTTATTAAATTTTGAAGTTCTATATCGATTCGTTTAAATATCACCAGTCATTCTTTAAACTCGATGTCAACTTCCTTGTGGTGTATAAAAGGAGGTGATTAGCTCTTGAAGAGTTCGGGTAGGGGTGAGAATGAAACACAAAAAATGGCGTAACAAGTGAATCTTTATATTAAGAAATGGACAAGGTCCGACAATTTATTTATTAAAGACATTTTTTATGTTTAACGTTGTTATTTATGTTATTTATTTGTTTAAATACTTGTATCTATAAATAACAACGTTAAACATAAAAAATGTCTTTAATAAATAAAGTGAATCTTTATTCCACAGCCACTAACCAATAAATTGTTTGGGAAGTGTGAATGCAAACAATGAATATTAAACAAATAAAACTAAAAGACGTTTCATTATTATCAAGGTAAATTTACAAAACGTTGGACGATGGAAATGATTCTTATGTGAAAACCTTGTTTTTTTTGTTTTTTTTTTGAATGAACATCTCGAAATTCAAAGAAACCTAAAGTAAGAAAGAGACCAATTTCGATCAAGAAGCGGGAACATGAAGAAAATGCTGTGACTTTCATTATTGCCCTGAAGATTCTGGCACGTACGGGTAAATTTAAACTGTGCAGATTAGGCAGTAGACCAATTTATTGCAAGATGTTAGTCCCAACGTCTTAGATGATAAGTAAGAGAAAAAAATGAAAAAGAAAAAAATGAACACAATCACACGTTGTTCAACGTTTGCAGAACAAGAAAGACAAAAGGCCAAAGAAACTGGGGAGGAAAATTTTTTAAGTTTACAAACTACAAGAAAAGAAATCCAGCTCAATCGAAAAAATAACTTGAGCAAAAATGAAATGACGGAGAAAAGTACGAAGAGTCCCTCCTGAAATTTATGAAACATATCCAGTGTTATGATTGTGGTAGGGGTTTGCACTCCAAAAATGACGTCGATTACCCAGCCATAGGAAAACAAATTACATTTTGTTTTAAACTCAAACTCTTTGAACGGATGTGTTATACAAAGAAAAAAACACACAAAACTAAGCATTTCACCCCAAGTAAAGCATTAAAGCAGTTATGATGCAAAGGGTTTATGAGTGTCAGAGAAAACGAGAAAACTTACTATTAATACACAAAAACAATTTTTCTACGCTCTCAAAAAATATGGTGGTGTATAAAATGAGGTTATCTATTCCTGAAGAGGGAACGAAAGAGACACAAAATTCATAATTATAGAATTTATATTCGCATAAGGAGGATTCTTTATTCGAACAAATAAGAAGAGGATACTATATTTGAATAAATAAGGGGAGGTTTTTATAAAACGAGCCTAATCTGTAGATATCCAAACTGAAACTACATTAAATACGTGGAAGATCCTTTTTTTTATTTCCTCGTCCGTAATCAGCATGATAAAGTGTTAAAAGATTTTTGAAAAGAGATGCTTAAGATTTACGAATGTATTTTATCATGTGAAAATGCAAAATAAATTACCAAAAAAAAAGTTATTAACTCTTCTTAAAATACTGACGCCTATCAAATAATTACATATTAAATAATTCTTTATAAATCTGTTATATTTCTTTCCTTTTTGTGTTCATGCCATAAGAATTATTTGGGAAAAAAGATATATTTTTATATAATATATCTATCTCAAAAATGGAAAACTTATAATTAGGAGGCAGAGAAAGAAGCTCTATCATACGTAATTATTATTATGAGGCAAACTTAGTTGAAAAGATTATTATTATTCAAGTCAGTTTAAACCGTATAGCTCTAACGAAAATCTGAATACAATATTATTTTGGCTATATGACTATTTGACTACAATAATATTTAGGCTACACTATTATTTCGTCTATACGACGATCTGACTACAATATTATTTAGGCTACAATATTATTTCGTCTATACGACGATCTGACTACAATATTATTTAGGCTACAATATTATTTTGGCGATATGACTATCTGACTACAATATTATTTAGGCTACAATATTATTTTGACTATATGACGATCTGGCTACAGTACTATTTGGGCTACAATATTATTTTGGCTATATGAATATATGATTACAATACTATTTTTTATGATAGTTGTGTCCAGGTATGTGATTTTGCTGTGCAATGTAGATTTCTTGGAAATAAGTGGCGAGTAGAAGTTTCTTCTTACGATAAGAATACAGGGGAAATGATGCTGATTCAACTCAGTTGGCGTAGTAATGTGTATCCTAGAGGTAAATACCTGAAATAGAGAAACAAATGTAGGGGCCTCATCTGAACAGTTGCTATGAAAAATGATAGAGGGGCGATAATCTTTCAACGTTGCGTCAGTGGGAACGAGGCTGCAGAGAAGAAGTCTCCTTACATAGAACCGCGCAAATGCTTTTAAACTCCATCACGTGAGATTTTGCGAAGCTCCAGCCCAGATATGACAGCAGTATCCCATATTGTTTAAATCTGATTATTGTATATATATATATATACAAAGCATACATGAGGAGCCAATTACTTCATGGAACGATCAGTTGAATTGACTATCTTGCAGTATTTTCAGCGGGAATTCGTATATATGAGTTCCAATTTAGGTCAGGAATGAACTTGAGAAGCACTGCCATTTTTACGTGTTATAGGGGTAAACACACCCGTAAACATGGCTTTGTAATATCGATGTCTGCATATAGCATTTCAATTCCTTTATTTTGTTAATATTTTACTAACTGAACTAAGTCAGCTATGTGCTATGCGTGATAGACGCTTTGGCGATCATGTATCTTTCGAGGCAGATTTTTTTCCAGCAGTAGGTTGCCATTTCCCTCTGCGATAGACCAGTTGCCATCTGAGGCTATAGAACCCGGTCTGTCCTGCTATTTACCCATAGTGTACTTGATTAAATGTACAGTCAGTCAGTTACGTTTCATGCGTGATACACGCTTAGCGGATCATGTATCTTTTGATACATGCCTGACGGAGCAGATTTTTTTCCCCGCAGTAGTTTGCCATTTCTTTCTGCGATAGACCAAATGCCATCCGTGGCTATAGAAGCCGGTCTCTCCTGCTACTTACATATAGCTGGGGAGAGGAGAAGAAGAGGATTCATATCTTTCCCAAGGGCATTAGCACTAAGTGAATGTAATGGATCTGACTGGATTCCGAACTTGGCTCTCCGATTCCTCAATCCGAGCTGCTATCCATTAATCCATTATGCCTCCTCAAATAATATTAAAATAAAATACGGATTCTGAAAGGCCAGATATCATTATCATTTCAAAAAGCATGTTTTGATAGTTGCAAAGAAATGTTTTTTGGAAGCCATAGTGCATTAATTTCTTATCCTTCATTTTTTTTTCTTTTCAAATTAAACTTTATATTGTAGTTCAGTAAATTCTTCTTTGATGTTTTCACTGATATATTCTATATCGGAATCAAATGGATACAGCTTCTACGAAAATACTTCAAAAGAAAAAAAAACATGTATTAAGTTCTTCGAATGATGAGAAATATTCTGTATCATTTTCAAAAAACTCCATTTACGACATATTCAATTGTTACTGCTACCTTGAACTTAGCAATAAAATAAGTCAATAAAATACAGTGTAACCCGGATTAAAGAGACCCGGATATAAGAGAAACCCGGATATAAGAGAGATTTTCTCTGGTCCCAAATTAGAGCCTGTGTTAATGTATATATATAATAGACCAAACACTGATATAAGAGAAACCCTGATATAAGAGACTTCTTCTCTGGTTCCGACAACTCTCTTACATCCGGGTTACACTGTAGCTTGAAATGCAACTATAATTCCATTAGAAACATGTCGCAAACATTGACAATCTTGCAACGAACATACTTTTTTTTTACTTCCTCCCGCAAATTTACCTGTCATTCCCTTTCCAGTAAACTATTTTACAAATACGTCTAGGCAGTTACCCAGCCTACGGCCATATTAGGTTGTAACATCTGTTCTTGCAATATCAAAGAAGTTAAGCAACGTCAAGTCTGATCAGTATCCAAATAGGCGACTACTTGGGAATACTTGGTGCTGTTACCTCGGATGTATGGATATCGTAATGGATAACGGCTCGGAACAGAAAATCGGAGAGCCGAGTTTCAATTCTTGTTGTATTCCGGAACATTCTCCCCCCAGCTATGGGTTAATTAGTAGGACGTGAATCAGTAACTCATTATTAGCTCAAAAAAAAATTCATCCCAAAAATTCTGACTTTAAATAATATGGCATATATTGGTAAATTGTAATGAAATGAAAATCGGTATATTTCATTTGAACGTAAGCTTATATAACCATTCATATTATCTAAATTGCTAATGTTCAGTGAACTGTAAAACTTCCTAACAAGTCGGTCATACATTAATTTTAATTGTTTTAATATGCATTTCAATTAGTCATGAAGAACTGGATAGATAATAATGTCAACTGCGTAAAGGTGATTCATAAAAATTCATGTGAAATCGACGAAAATGGAAACTCTGGTTTCAAATTATACAGATTGTCCTTTTGTTTTTAAAAACTGATGTATGCCAAAAATATGACTCAAATCTCTCACAAACATCGGTTTGAATTGTGAATTTCTGGCTTTTCAATGTTTGTACATCTTTTCAAATTATTTCTTTTTTATTTCTAAGTTCTAAAATGTGTTGCGCTAACGAACATCTGAATACAATATATTTGGGCTATATGACTATCTGACTACAATACTATTTGTGCTACAATATTATTTTGGTTATATGACTATCTGAATACAATAGTATTTGGGCTAAAATATTATTTTGGCTATATGATTATGTGACTACAATACTATTTGGGCTACAATATTATTTCGGCGATATCACTGACTTCAATACTATTTTTAATAATGGTTGTGTCCAGGGATTCGATTTTGCTGCGCAACGTAGATTTCTTGGAAATAAGTGGCGAGCGGAAGTTTCTTCTTACGAGTGGAATACGGTGGAAATGATGCTGACTCAACTCAGTGGACGTAGTAAGGTGTGTTCTAGATATAAATATCTTAAATAGCGAAACGAATGGAGGGACCTCATTTGAATAATTGCCTTGACAAATGATAGAGGGGCGATAGGCCTTCAACTATGAATATTATCTAATTTGCAATTGTTCAGTGAACTGTAAAACTCCCTAACAAGTCGGTCATACTTTAATTTTAATTGTTTTAATATGCATTTCAATTATTCATGAAGAACTGGATAAATAATAATGTCAACTGCGTAAAGGTGATTCATAAAAATTCATGTGAAATCGATGAAAATGGAAACTCCGGTTTCAAATTATACAGATTGTCCTTTTGTTTTAAAAAGAAAACTGATGTATGCCATAAATATGATTCAAATCTCTCACAAACATCGGTTTGAATTGAGAATTTCTGGCTTTTGAATGTTTGTACATTTTTTTGCAAATTATTTCTTTTTAAGTTCTAAAATATTTAAGAAAAATCCATTTGCATGTAACTTTATCTCTCCACGTTGGAAACATTCGCCATTACTTTCTTTAAGAATGAATGCTCTGTAGGAAGAATTCTGTCAGAACGTAAGTAGTGTCTCTGAGCGCGATTCTTTGGAGTTCTATTGTGACAGGATTTCCTGGGATTTGCTGAAGACAATCCCAACTTGCTAATGACCCAGTCTTCCGTGGGCTGACGGTGATACTGTCATTCCTACTCTCCATCTTATCGGATTTGATTCTGAAAAGTTAAAAAAGAAATTATTTTTATCATTCCCTAAGATGTTTATTGTCTTTGTCTTTCATTTTTCCTTTTTGGCTATTTTGTGTTTTTTTTTAAGAATCTTTGCGGTTTACACCTGCTCTGTCTACGATAGGCATTGAATTGATCAACATTAAAGTAGAAGATGAACTTAGCAGCGAGAATAATCCAAATAAAACTTATAATCATGGCACTCTATACAACAGGACTATTCATAGTTCATTCAACCTAGGGCCAGATTTGGTAGCCTACTTCTAAAATTCATCGCTATAGTGGAAGCAACTGGTTTTATTTTAGGTTTGAGTTTGCAGAACTTTGCTCCCGTCGTCGGCTTATGAGATTAAAATAAAACTTTGTTTTACACTTGGAATATCTTTAGTTTATGTAATTAAATTATATATATATGATTTATTTATTTTATTTCCTTCGGATTTTCTATATTATTTTATGCGTAAAAATTCGTCTGACACTTTGTGGTGTACTATTTACATTATTCGGACTCTTGTCCTCATCTTTGTTGCCATATTTATTACAACGTTTCGGCCGTTGTACGCTCCGGCCTTCTTCAGGTGGTTAGAATGTCGAACTGAACACTTTATTTAAGTCTGCTCTACTTACTTGACGCTTGGAAAATCACTATAGACACCGGCAGTCACACATATATACATCTAAAGCTCAGTAGAGACAACAACATGTTTGCATGTTGGAGTCAGACAATAATTGTTTGTTTAGTGGCATACCCACCCATTATGGGTCATTTAATGTTGAAATTTAATCTTCTTGAGAGCATGAGCAGTTTCATTTATAAAAATGTATTGCTGGTAATATTTCTTCTTCCAAATACATTTTGCTGGTAGTAATTTTTTTCTAAACTGTATTACTGGTAATTTTTTACAATGGAAATATATTGGTATCTGTCTATATTTCTGAGATGAGGTATTACGTACACAATTTACATTATTCGGACTATTGTCCTCATCTTTGTCGCCATATTTATTACAACGTTTCGGCCGTTGTACGCTCCGGCCTTCTTCAGGTGGTTGGAATGTCGAACTGAACGCTTTATTTCGCTCACTGGGGTAGACTGTTCTAGTTCCACGTGCTATGTTTAATGGATGGCAGTTGTCTGTTATTTCCTGTTAATTACCCTATCCAAGTTCTCCACTGCCTTAACCGGGTACTGAACTCACTCTTTGCGTCCTGTCACTGGATCTAACTAACGACTTTTTCCACTGTGTCGTGTTGTATGCTGGTCTTCTTCACAAATTGATAGTCTATGGTGAGTCCGGTAACATTTTTGATTTAATTTAATCTTTCTTAAGAAATCCTGTAATAAAAGTCTGATTGAATGGCCACTCTTCTAGACTCTTTAACAATAATGGTAACGTCCTACAATTACTCCCATTGGAAATATTTTGTTCCTTAACTTCACCAACGACCTTCCTGGCGTCTTCAAATCTCAACTGTATATCTATGCTGATGACACAACCTTTTCTCCTGTCTTGATAGTTATCCGAAAGATTCGATAAAGCAAATTTGGCAGCTGATCTAAAAAAATGACCTACAATCTATTATTAACTGGGAGAGCAAAGTGCTTGTAAAATTTAACTCCCCCGAAAATACTCTCTTTTAGTCCACTTAGAGAATCAGTTACTCATCAATCAGATCGGTCCTAACCATTTATTTATTTTAATTTCGCCCCAAACAAGGCGGGAATGCCACTGACACGCAGGCGATTACAGAGAGTGAAGATGAGACAAAAACTGTGTATGGAGAGGCCCGAGGAAAGAATAAAAGATGAACAGGGTTCAAGAAGATAGAAAAATGGCGATTGATGTTGTATTAAATATTTGAAGGTTGTATTTATCAAGAAAGCAAGGAAAAAGGAAGGGAGTTCCATAGGCGGGAAGTGCGAGAAAAGAGTTACATTTAACTAATTCAACAATAAAAAGGGAGGGAACTATATTTGAATCTAGTAGAACGCTTTCCGAGCAGCAAGGAAAAAAGCACTTCAGAATAGTTGCCATGAAAGTATTTGTAGAAAAGACAGAGGAAAGCCAGGTCACGTCGGTATGAAAGTAACTGAAGTCGAGTTGTCAAATCAGGATCCATTATATTGCAGATCCTTCCCTGGATTTTGTCAAGCGGGACCACCATATCATATATGGCAACAGTATTCAATGTACGGACGAGTGGTAGATTTGTAAATATACATGATGGACATGGACGAGCAAAACCCTCTGGCACGAAACAGTGATCCAACTTTCCTTGCAGTAGATGCATCTGTTGATTCGATCAATCATTCCACTCCAAGTCAGTTGAAAAAGTTAGGCCAAGAAGGCTCAATCTCCATAAATCTAGCATCAATATTGCTGATGATGGTAAGGAAAGATTTTCTATGGTGGTTAAGTGAGAGGGGGTTTGTTTTGAAGTTATTAAAATTTACGAGCCATTTCTTGCCAAGTTAACCACAGATTAGAGGTCATTTTGAAGATCAGCTCGACTTCTCAGTCTCGTATTGAATCAATTGTTAGGTCTGCTGCTAAAAAGTTAGTTCACATGATCACGTTTCTCGAATTCTCTCACCCATTCCATACGTCTGTTCCTGTTAAATTCTGAAATCAAGGGCTTCTTTCTTGCAACACTTCTTTGATAGCCTAGCTTTTTCAGAGTCTTTCTCACCGCATATGGCGACATTTCCATGCTGTTGGCGACATCTGTGACACTTTGAGGACGGTTTCTTATGACTTTCAGTGCCCTTTTCGTTCGCTCAGGCACGATACTTGGTCTTCCTGAACGTTGTTCCACACGACAAAGGCTTTCTTCATTACAATTTTTGACAATATTATTACTTCCACAAAATTTTTTTGCAAGCTATGAGTCAACTATTATTCATAGATGAGAATAGCTTGAAACTAACACGGTATTGTCTGAAAATACAAGAAGAGATATTATTAAACAAGCGAAAATTGGTGTAATCAAGGCTGACTAAAAACTTATCATAGCCAACTCTAGTGGAGAAAATCATGCCTTAATTCCGCCAGTCTGAAAGATAGAAGCAGAAACTACTGGGCCTACTGCGATTCCATCTCATAGGTCGAGTAAAGAAGCGTGGTATTTAACTGCACTTAATTGTGGTTGGGTGTCCTGGTTATGACGAAAAACTGCATGCGGTAGCAACGCTTCTGCTGGGGAGATTGGAGATTTTGAGGAGCGTGGAACCACCACTTAATCTCTGTTGTTGCAGAGTCCACGCTGATTTTGAGTGGTAGCACCTGTTAGGGTCCTAGCTATAGGCAAATAGTGAAACCCTAAAGAAAACACTATGAAAATATAAAAATACATTTTTATAGTAAAAATACCAGTAATATATTTTCATGAAAAAATAGCAACAATAGCTATTTATAGTAAAATTAGCAACAAAACATTTTTAGAGTAAATAACTGTTGTTGAAGGCTAACACATGCGTTAAAATATATTAGGTTGGTGCAAAAATAATGACGTAAGAATACGTCAAAAAACGACATTATTACGTCATTATTTTTGCACCAACCTAATATTTAGTTGAAGCCCACAATCTGTGGTTGACTGGGGTAAGAAATGGCTGCTAAACTTTAACGACTCAAAAACAAAATTGCTCTCTTTTAGCCACCACAGAGAAACCTCCCTGCTTTTTATTGGAATGTCTGATGCTCAAATTCCACGAGAGCGCCTCTCTGCGACTGCTTGGTCTCACACCGTCCGCTGACCTGAGGTAGAACAAATACATTGAATCAATAGCTTCATCTACCGCAAGGAAAGTTGGTTCTATGTGTCGCACTAGAAAGATTTCTCACCTGACTCCATCCTTCAAATCTATCACGCCTATTTACTCTCGCTCCCACTCTCTATAACTCCGTGCGTGCTAGTGGCATCCCGACTTGCTTGGGGTGAAATGCTTAAAAAAAGTATATACTCGCCTTTCCCTTTTGGCAAAACATTACACACGATCGTTCTTAATGTCTCTACGCGTACGTATGGACCATGTATAAAAACTAACCAGTGTCTTATTAAATGAAATCATGGACGTGTTCGCGTAGGCTTGGAGTCTCAGAGACCATGAATTCTTCAAATGTTTTTCGTGAGCTGCCCGAAAACAGAAACACGACATTGAGGTGACGAACAGATATTACAAATGTCGTAAAGGAAAGATGTCCATACATATGTCCCAAGAAAAAAAAGTTACCCAGTCGGTAATTCTCGTTTCACTGCAATGAAGTTATTGATACAAAGTAGGATTTCCTGGGAGAAGGGATTCCTCGAAAAAGTAAGAGAACGTGAGAACAGATAGTACACTTTGATATCAATTCGAATGACTGGGAAAGAAATGCCGATCTTAGAAAAGTTGTAGGAAGTGACCGAAAGCTAACACTTTGATCGTGAATGGAAAAATACAGATATCTGATTTCACAAATAATGGCCAAGAAACATATAAATGATTATCGCGTTTTTATTGATAGTCTACTATTTTATAATAAAATGAATTAAAGCCAGAGGCAAAACAAAATTGGGGATATCTCCACCTTGATCTTTTTGGTTGTATACCAACGTAAATCATCCAATTTCCTCGCAACTATCGTTTGGTTTTTATCCTTGCGAAATCTCGGGTGCCCCCACGATGAGACATCCGTAGTGATTAAGTCCCGTCATGTATTTGTAATCAGATAATAGTTAATGGAAATTTCATTTCCCTCATTTAATAGAACCATTTTTTTTCTTTTTTGCATATACTTTTATTTACGTTTGCTCCGGTTTTCCGATGCACTTGCGCGCAGAATAAGTGATTGAGTGGACCGGAAAGTGGGGGTGAGGGTACGTCCAACAGCGCTGGACCGGATGTAATTGATTTTCCAAATTGTGAATTGAGTATTTCCCGGAGGGATCTTCTTACCCGTTAATCTTGCACAGGTGCAAATATTGTCAGGAGAAATATTCGCTGATTGCTAACACCCGATCTGATAACACCCTTATCAACCCTTCATGGCAAATGCTTAGAAGGTTATCCTATCGATATCATTTTACGATTGTAAATGTCGACCATGTAATGAGAGTACTTTCGTAGAACAGCTAACGCAAACACAACATTTGAGTTTTCTGATTTTTTTCCCTCCTCTTTACTGATGTATGATTTACGGCCCTGGGCACCGGGGTACCTCGGTGTACATACGCAAGCAAGAATAGAAGTGAGTTGGTGCGATTCAAAATACGAAGGTTAGTCAAAAATTATCCTCACTTTCGACATAACATATCTTTAAGTTTGTCACACTGTCTTCTGCTCAAGAATGCTTATAATTGGTACGATTGTCGTCACGTGATCAAACTTTGAGCTTGACGCGCCATTTTTCTTACTGCAGTTACAGTGTAAACATGGCCGCTCCGCTGACAGTTTGAACCAAGGCTGAACAACTTGCTCTTGAAACGAAGTGACAACTTCTTACTTTTTTAAAAATCTATCTTTAATTATTATAGTTAAATCCATAGACCGAAAGCAGAATAGAGAACAATGTGTAAAGTTAAGCGAAAAATAGCAGTTCGAAAACCGTCATTCCACGACTAGATTTTACTTGGGTGCGAATACAAAATAAGTATGGAATTACATAACTGTCTTTACCACAAATCACGACGGATCTGATATGACTGAACATTACATAAGTCTCTTAACGGAAATTGTCTACAAAACAACGTAATATACCAAGCCACGATAAAATCACCAGATAACGAAGAAAAAGTATACATAGGAGTAACTGAAGGACCCTGGAAGCAAAGAAATTATACACAAAAAACATCGTTCACAAATAGTAAATATGCGAACAGTACTATGCTTTCTAAGTATATCTGGGAAATAAAAAAACAAAACGCACATCACACCAAAAATATCTTGGAAGATAAGGAAAAATCATCAGCCTACAACAACCAATCAAAAAACTTGCAAACTTTGCTTGGAGGAAAAAATAGCTATCATTACTTTCCCCGACCAAAATAAATTATTAAATAAAAGATCCGAGTTCATCTCAAAATGCAGGCATGAAAATAAATTTTTACTACGTAACCTAAAAATGAAAAACGGAAAAATAAAATAAAAACAAATACAATAATAATAATAATAATAAAAAAAATAAATAAATAAAATAAATAAATAAATACTATGTTTGCTTAAAAACCGAAAACCAAAAAGAGAAAATATAAAAATAAATTGACCTAAATTCATCCAAGTAAATAAATAGGCAAACCAATCCCAAATTAAAAAACTGTTCCCGCCAGCCAAAAAAATAATAGTTAGAATGAACTACAACAACCAAACAAAACTGTTAAATACGTGATATAAACAAATTTTTACTACGTTAATGAATAAATAAATAAAATAAGAAACAAAAAAAAAAAAAATAAATAAATAAATAAAATAAAATAAAAAATAAATAAAAACGAGCAATATAACTTGACCCAAATGAATGAACAAAGCGACTTCCAGTAAAAATAACCGCCATAATAGAATACCCACAATGCACCACTAACCCGTATATATATAAATAGCCGAGAAAAATAACAGCACACGTTGCCTGACGATTGCATATAGCATGAAACAGACTGTCGCCTCTAAGTGTTGACTTCTATGTTCACTTTTATATATATATATATATATATATATATATATATATATATATGAATAAACAGAGATAAGAGGAAAAATAACTATTCTTTGCCGACGCGTTTCGTCTTCTGAGAGCCATTTTCAAGACAATGTAGATTTATTATGCTGCACGTGTTTATATATACGATGGTGAGGATGTCATTGGTTTATCAAGGCTTGTAAATTTGAGAACCTGGTTGGCTGCGTACAAAGTGTCTTAATTCAACGTTTGTTGTCAGATTCAATAATTAAAAAAAAATGAATATTATTTTGATTGTGATAAGATTGTTTTAATATAAGATGGATGTATGTCAAGTACATCTTCAAAGGCTGACATTTTTTAGTTTTTTAAAATTTTACTTATAATTATTATACAATAGTTATTTTTATATAATCTTACTTATTATAAAACGCAGATTGTGTGTGTGTGTATGTGTGTGTCTGTACGTTTATATATTTGATCGGATTTCCTACATTTTTCAACCGATTACAACAAAACTTCACAGGACTACGTAAAATTACCTTGCGGTGGTTCTAACAGCGCCAAAAATTGGAAAAACACAATTGTTTTTGCACGAAATCAATTTGAAATTTTGAAATCAATTTAAGAGGCATTACAAGAATGAAAGGGGGACAGCTCATATAGAGTTATACTTATTAGAAAACCCAGGTTGGTTGTTTGTGTGTGTGTTCGTTTATATAAGGGATCGGATTTCCTACATTTTTCAACCGATTTCAACAAAACTTCACTTTTTTTTTGGCAGATAGTGTTTCTTATTGTCTTGCACACTTTTTTCTTTATTTTTACATTCAGAATGCTTTAAAAATTCCATTTACAAGACAATTGTTTATAATAAAATTCTATTCAATCGGTAGACTCATAACGATTGAAAAACAATATTTTTGTTTGAGTTTGGGTTTGACCAATTCGTAAAAAAAAAAAAAAAACAATTAAGACATGCGTGTCCGTCAACCTTAATAATCTTTGTCAATTTTATTTTTCAGTCTTTATGATGGTCGATACTTGATCTATCTCTTACTGTTTCATCCCCGGCAACGCCGGGCTCTACTGCTAGTTATTCATATATATATATATATATATATATATATATATATATATATATATATATATATCTGTGACTGCGTGTGTCTGTGTCTCTGTATGCACGCGCGTGTGTGTATGTGTGTGTTATGCTAAACAATTTTTGTTGCTAGTATCTATTTTACACATTTATAAGTATACCATTTGTCGATGTATTAAATATTGTGGTCACATCTCGTCTGGTGCCTCTGGTTTGTGTGTGTGTCTGTGTGTGTGTTTAATAAGGGAGAAGTATATAATCTTCTCTGAATTTTACATGTTTCGCTATTCATTTAGTTTCATCAGAAATTTTTTCGATGGTGAATAATGTAGAGTTATATTTTGAAGTTTGAAAATGTTTGGTTTTACTTTCCTTTTCATTAGTTGGGTAGACGTGAAGTTTATATTTTTGGCGCAGCTGTTTAAGTCGACCTCAAATTTTAAACTCTGTTTTTGGTTTGTTATTTTTCTTGGGTTTATCTCATGATATCCTTGTGTATTCTAGAAATGCTAACTTAATTGTGTATTAAAATTGGTATTATCATTATTATTATTAGTGTAATATAATATGATGAGAAATACGAAACATTTTGAAAATTTTGAATATGCGTATGTGTAATACTTGGCTAAATTTAATCTCCCAGCTGCTTGCTTTCTAGCCAACTTTGACGGTCAAAAATTTAAATGTAATTAATTATGTTTGCTTTTTATTATATACCTTCACACTCGCTAACGCATTGCAGTTTATGGATTTTATTACCTTTCTTGTGGTGACATAATAAAAAAAATATAATGTATCTGCTCGCGTATAATGTAACTTTTAAAAATCAAATTTTGAAGTTAATTTTAAACACGATATATAAAATTAGAGTATGTACTGTTGGATTTTGGCCAAAATGTATATCCATTTGGTACGTTACCAAAAATCCTTACAGATAATCAAAGGAATGGATATTAAAAGCGGGGGATCTGTTTTATATTGTTAGTATTAAACCAATCACTCATTTCTTTGCCATAGTAAATTCATATATGAAATTCTAAAACATCCTTAAAGGTAATCAAATGAAAGGATGATAGAAAGTGAGGGGTCAGTTTTGTATTTTTCACTAATATTAAACTCATCCCCCATTTCTTAGCCATAGTAGATTCATATATGAAATTCTAAAACATCCTCAGAGGTAATCAAATGAAAGGATGATAGAAAGTGAGGGGTCAGTTTTGTATTTTTGTTTAGTATTAAGCTCATCCCCCATTTTTTGGCCAAGTAACTTCCAAAATTATTCTTATAGGTTGATTTGTTATACAGTGTAACCCGGATATAAGAGAAACCCGGATATAAGAGACTTCTTCTCCGGTCCCGACAACTCTCTTATATCCGGGTTACACTATATACTGCATATACTCGCGTATCATACGACTTTTTTTTTTTTGAAGACCTAATTTTGAAGTTAATTTTAAGGGGGTCGTGTCATACACGAGATATGAAATTAGCGTATGTACTGTTGGCCCTGGCTACGCCGTTGACCAAATTATATATCCAATTACGACAGTCAAAATGTATAGCCGTATTTAACATAAACACAATTTTGATAAAACTGATATTTTTCTTAACTGTATCAATAATGATGCATGGAATTTTCACATATTAGTATCGTATGATAAAATACAAACAGAGAGAAAGAATATGTATCTTTTCCATTGTTTACATTTATAAAATGTTTAGCTGTTTCTCGTTCGGTTGTTTACGACTGTACATGCTTAAGCAACAAGTATAACGTTACTAACCATACTTTTATCGTTCACTTTTACTTTTTCAACCTATTTCACTAGAAGAGGAGAGTCTACTGTAATCTGGTCTCTCAAAAATAGGAGCTCGCATGATACACGAGATACATGATAAAATAATTTTTTTATAAGTGAAAAATTGGAAGTTTGTACGATACGCGAGACTGGGCGTTACACGAGTACATACGGAAGATAAATACAGTTCAAATGTCATATTCCGACTTGGGGTTTTGTGTATCAGGGTAAATTGGATTCATTAATCGTTATCTCATTTAAATAACTGAACTACAGAAAAATGAAATATTTATTTTACTCTACCAAGCGGAACTACGTCTCTACAAAACTATCTGTTACATATATTTCTCTATTTTCTAATACTGGGTACTTCGTTTGCAAAAATCTACTCGTATTGAAGGCGTTAGTCCCAGTAGTCTGTTCGGTGGGTTTTATTATCTAAACTCTCTCTCTCTCTCTCTCTCTCTCTCTCTATATATATATATATATATATATATATATAGAGAGAGAGAGAGAGGAATATCAAAGATATTGTAAAGCCAGAAACGCTGTCAGTCGGTGGAAGTGTGAAAGAAAGGAGATTTAAGGCAAGCAGTCTTTTCAATGAAGTGCTCGATATCAGAGATAGAGGATTAATAGGATTAGTAGAAATATATAGTTTGAAACCTATCTGATTGATGTTATATTCAACAACCCGACTCCAGAGATTCGTAGACAAACCTTTTTCTAATCCTGCCGTCCACTCAGCAGGAGTTTTCAGTAATTGTCTACCGATTTTTTCATTTTAAATCAAGTTAAAAATAATCTATCCGCTTTTTCCTTTTATTGGTTAATTTTTTTCTTATTTATGTGTGTATAACTGCGTTTAACTGTTAAATAAGAAATAGTTTCTTGCATGTATGTTTTATAAAATGTTTTTATTTTTCAAAACAAGATATTGTGTCCATGTTCAAAGCTAATAGTATTAAGTGTTGTTTTTTTTGTTTTATTAATAAGGCTTCCATAATTTTTAGCTTTTTTTGCATGTAGATAATGCTATTATATTAGTGTTGTCAACAAGTATGTTACGAATAGTGTCCGGTAGGTCTCCAGGAATATTTGAATGAGATCTAATTGAGCTATGGTCAGAAATGTGTAGAGTGAGTTTGCGTGTCACACTACAATATGTTTGCTCTCCATGAGTTGAGTATCAACCATGCTGATGGCGAGCAGGCAAGTTAATATATGGTGGTTAAATTGGAGCAATTTCGTTTTTGGTTAAAATTTACAAGCCATTTCCTGTCCCAGTTAAGCACGGATTAGTGTTTGTTTTCAAGAGCAGTGGCCAGGTAAACTTTGTCAGCTCTGACGGATTTGCTATTGAGACAGGAGTGAATGGCAGTGTCGTCTGCATAAATGCTTACTTGGGAACTAATGACAACAGGAAGATCGTAGATGGAGATTAGAAATAAGGGATAGAGCCTTGGGGGTGGGCACACACGTTCGCGTGCAAGTATCTGGAAGCGAGCCCATTAAGAACGACCTTCATTTCACGATTTCATAGGAATGGTTAGATTAAATCAAACAATAGTCGTCGAAGCTTACGTAGAAGACCAGCATGTCAAACTCTGTCAAATACCTATGAGATATCTAGAGCTACAGCTCGAGTTTCGCCGTTATTAACAAGAGCTTGATATACATATTCAGTGAATACTTTTCTCGGAAATTCTCTTCCAACTCAACACCCGATTTTTTTCAAGTAGCCACACTTGATTTCTCCACTTGAACAGAGTACGCACATCTGTGGTAGATCTGTTAAACGGAAGCCATATAGTTTGTCAGAGAATAGGTCGTGAGAAGTAAAATGCTTAACCACTTCAGCATTGATTAAAGCCTCGAATACTTTGAGAAAAAACGGTTGAAGACTATTAGGGCGATAGGTGGAAGGGTAAGAATGTTCGCCAGAATTCTTAAAGACAGGACGTACAGAGGAGGACTACCAGCAAGCTGGAAAATAGGAAGCAGCGTGACAATAGCTGTAGAGATTGGAGAGATCTGACGGCTTCAGAACATATTTGTTTAAGACAACAGCTGGGACTCCGGTCACCTCCGCTAGACTTATGATAATCTAATGGTGAACAAAACCAGTGACGGGGTTATGTGCATATAACTCAGTAGAGTCTTTGTTCTAGGGGAGAAATCAAGTATGAGTACTCCAACTGAGTCGAGTGTTGAGTTGGAAGAGCATTTCCAATCAAAGCATTCAACCTCATCTGTTGTAGATGTCAGGACTTCGAAATGAATGGATACAGGAAGCATTTTATGATTTTTACTACGTTACTTAAAAATTGAAAACGGAAAAAATAAAATAAAACAAATAAATAAACAAATAAACAAAATAACAAGAAAATAAGCAAAATTAATTAATCCAAACACATTACCAAATCACACCTGTTAGAATAGACGAAATAGAATAATAATAATGATAACAAAAAAAAAAAAAAAAACGAACCCAAATAAATAAAGTAAATAATAAACAAATTAGCAAACCATTATGACCAAAATATTAGTTAGACTAATAAATCGAAACAAAAAATCGGACGAAAAAAATACCTATAACTGTTATATAACGATAAAAAAAAAAATAATAAAAATAAAAAATAAATAAATAAATACTACGTTACTTAAAAATCAAAAACCGAAAAGAGAAAATATACAAGTAAAATAAATTGACCTAAATTCATCCAAGTAAATAAATAAACAAACCAATCCCGATAAAGTTACCGTTAGAAAAAACAAATAAAGATAATCAACCGAAATAAACACAAATTAAAAACTGTTCCTGCCAAAACAATAGTTAGAATAAACTATAAAAATCACCCCCAAAACCGAACAAATAGCTTTAATTAAATTCTCAAACCAAAAAAAAAAAATATTAAATAAGTGATATAAACAAATTTTTACTACGTTAATAAAAACACCGATTAAATAAATAAATAAATAAAATAAGAAACAAAAAATAAAAATAAGCAAAATAATTTAACCCAAATAAATAAATAAACGACTTCCGGTAAAATAACCGCCATAATAGACTACCCACAATGCACCACTGACCAGTATATATATAAATAGCCGAGAAAAATAACAGCACACGTGGCCTGACGATTGCATATTGCATGAAGCAGACTGTCGCCTCTAAGTGTTGACTTCCATGTTCACTTTTATATTTACACACGCTCTATCTCTGATATTGAACACTTTATCCCATAAATATAGCACATCTTAAGACAATATTTCTTCATATATATATATATATATATATATATATATATATATATATATATATATATCCGGGATCGAAACCCAACTGATTTGACATCAGTCAGCGATCAGCTATCAGCGCCCGCTAGAGAGGAAGGCGGATCTTTATGTACTTATTGTTCGAATAAACACGCCAATGACGGAGAGGGTTCAATTTATGGAAGAGTATGATTAGTAGTAGTCACTGTTTAAAAATTCGCGCTTTATTTCAGAGTGCTCGACCGGAATTAAATTTTCCGTCGGTGCGTATGTGTGTCTGTGTATATGTGTGTGTGTGTGCGCGCGCGCGAGCGAGTGTGTGTTTAGTCTAATGGCACGGGATTATTTTTAATCAGCGCTTTGAATTGATCCCCCATCAAAATTGTATGTCTACCGGAATATTAAAGGTCGTCCTGATAAAAAAAAGAAGATATTCACGTCTGAACATATTTACAAACAGTACTCTCTTGTATGGCACAATCTCCACATGTCATGAGCTTTACGGAGCAGATCTTATTTTAATAGTGAAGGTGAAATTATCCGGGGTGGATAATATACGACGCGTCGTAGAACCTATGATTATATATATATATATATATATATATATATATATATATATATATATATATGTGTGTGTGTGTGTGTGTGTGTGTGTGTGTGTGTGTGTGTATCCATGACTATTTTCCTGCATCGCTTCTTCGGCAGTTGTTGCTGAAAAAAATTCAGCCCAACGCAGAAAAGATTCCTACAAAATCATATTTCGTAATTTGTTCAAATTTTAAGAAGTAATAACATTTCTTACGACATTGTATATACAAAAGCCTGCACCTATATAAAAAGAAAAATACTTACACAAAATCTTTTATGAACATGTCGCAAGATAATAGAGCCAAATTCGGCTCCTTTGAGTTAATGTATTTTCAAACGTCATTTGTTTAAAAACAAAATTGCCAAGGTAAATATAATTCGTGGCATAATTTCATCATAGAAACTTCTATCTAATTTCGCGAAGTAAATTGTGTTTCAGGTAAGTCTTCAAGTTCTATACAATATGAAAATATAAAATGGCAGACATTTGTACCAGGCTTGATGTCAGACAGACAATCAGGTTTAGAAGCCGTTTGAAAGGAGGAAAATTAAGTAAGAAAGAAAATAAATAAAATGTTTTCGCCGGCAAAACCAGCAATTGATTCCGATTTCAGCAAGGCAGACGTCTGGAAGCGATGGAAAAAAAAAATGAAGCCTACAAAAGTATTCCTTTTATCAGTTATCATCCTAATATTATCTTTTAGAATGCTAATTATAGTTTTCTTTTCTTTACTGTTTCCGTTGTTTACTAAAAGAAATCATCAGGGAGAACAACCAGAAAAGCGAAAAGTACCTCTCCTACAAAGTGTGACACACGACGACCTATACGGAGACATACACGTTGGCACCTTCACAAAAATAGCGATACCTAATGTTTAAATTAATTTTAAAAAATGAAAAACCTTTCTTGAAGCATACATTTTTGCTTTAATTGAAAGCTAGGGGATTACATTTACTCTTTCCAGTAAACAAAATACATTGGCGTATTTTAAATAGAAATTATATAGATTGGAATCAATTATATTTTTTTTTCAGTAACATCGTCAGAGTCGTTCATTTTTGAGATATTTGTAAGCATAAGTTAGTTCACGGTTTTAAAAATCTTGCAAAAATAAAATAAACTTTATTGAAAATTTATTTGAGGAATATTAGCCGATGTAAAGTATAATTAATCTGAATTAAAACAAATATTTATTTTAAGTTTAAAAAATCGCAGAAATAAATTCTTTAAACCAACAGTAGCCGTGTTTTAAACAACAGTCACTATGTTGACGTCTTTGACGAGGTGATGAACTTATCTATAAAACATAGCTTAAGAAAATGACATGAGAGCCTGTTTTATATCATTTTTAAGTACAGCGTAATGGGAAAAATTTGGGAAAAAAATTTCCGTAAACTAATGTTTTAGTAAATTTGAGAAATGTTGACTTTAAATTTAGTCATCGCTCTTATTTTCCGATAATGTCGTATAGGTCAACTTAGAAAAATAGGCACGTTTTATACACTGAAGTATTAGAAATTATTTTATAAAGATTTTTACTAAGCTTTTCAATTTGTGATCTGTAAATATTCTTTCTACTTAATAAAAATATCACCTAACGAGATCAAATTAGTGCAGAAATTGAAAAGAATTTAAACTATACTATTATTATTATTTCCTTTGATTTCTGGCGTTTACACATTTCTTTCCGGGTTCCGCCTAGGGACTTAAGGTTAGAAAAAAAAAAAAAAAGGAAAAGAAAATTATAGATAAAGCCCTTCATAAAGTGTGGGCTGTACTTTGTCAGAACAATTTTTTGTATCTCCTTGAGACATGGACTTCCAGGAATCCCTTCAATTAGGCTACTGCAATTTTTTCCAACCAGTCCTGGGGCTCCAACTACAACTGGGATTGTTGATGTTCCCATATGCCACATTTTCGAGATTTCTATTTCAAGGTCCTTGTACTTTGACAACTTTTTGAATATCTTCAAAGATACATTGCAGTCAGCAGGGACTGCCATATCAACAAGGAGGCACCGTTTTTGTTTGTGGTCTTTAATAACAATTTATTATTATTATTATCATTATTATGATTATTATTATTATTATTAATATAATTACCTTTTTTAATGAAAACAATTCTTGTCAAAATTTATTATTCAAAGATTTTTTTTTTTCTTAAGACAGTTGTGTCATTGATATGATTTATTTCCAAAAACAATTAAACGCTTTCTAAATAAATAATATCATAGTTTTATTGCATTTTTTTTTATTTTATGATTCGAAGGAGATTTTTGGTAAATGAGTAACGGTTTGAAAAAAAAATGATTTACATTCTCCAAGGAGCCCTGTTTTCAAATAATATAAAAATATTCGGATCGAAGTATAATTTCTCAAGAAAAAAAAAATTGATTTTTGTAAGAATTTTCATAATAATTTATTCCAGCAAAAAAGACTAAATTTTCGAACGTGATAGAAAAGATTTAAAAAAAAATTAATAGAATAATAAAACAAAATACTTTGGTCTTTCCTCTTGATAGTAACATAAACATTTTGACTATAAAACTTTGTTTTCATCAACTTTTAACATACTGTGCTCTTTTTTTTAGTGGAAAAGTGGAAGCATTTACATGAAGACTTATATTAATTCACACACAAAGCCTCACCAATGGATAATCAAAAAACAAATCTCCGATGATTAAAATTTTATTGATTTCTGTTTTTTCTTACAATTTACTTACTATTTTCTTTCTTGATTTATTTCTTTATTTCCTAGTAAACACATTATTATTGATCTTCATATATTTTTCCCAAAAAGCAAAACGGACCTCACCCTTTTCAAGTCACTTTAATCAACGATCTAGACAACACGCGGATGTTATTCTAGTATGCTCAGGAATTAATGTCGTTTTACCAGAAAGAATATAAAAAAAAAAAAAACTAAGTTAAATTTATGTAAAAAGTATTTATAAAGCTGACTGCAGCCACTTGGTAGGTAAATGTTTGATTCATTGTTTAATATGAATATTATTTAATATGAATATGTTTTTTTTAATTGAATATGTTTTTCTGTTTCGTGTAAAAATGTTTAAAAATCTGTGTGGAAATACTCTCGGTTTCTGGATAATCTGATGTTTAATCAGATGGATAATCTCGAAGTGCTAAATCTGGTGAGTATGGTGTGTGCCAAAACTCCAAAATGTTGTACCTCAATTTAAAAAAACAAAGAAAAAAATAGACGCAACTACTACCGCTGTCGACTAGATGTCGTCGGGTACGCTCACATCTGGGCATCGGGATCATTGTCCTCTCTCTTTTTATTCTTTTATTTATGCGAAGCAGATGGCCGTGAAGGCCAAGCCTACTCTTGAAGAGTCATGAAGTGTGGGTGGTGGACGCTGCTGGGTGAGTCGGGCCCTCGTGACAGCACGTCGCAGATTCACTTCATGTTGACGGCTTGACTCAAAAGTCTCAGTCCCTACCCAAATGCTTCTAACCCAGGAAGTCTGATTTGCAGCAACGATTTCCCAGGTGTCATGTTCGATGTTGGCTTGTGTCATGGATGTTTTCCCCTGATCCTTGTGGCGTCGTCTTGGGTCCTCGCGTAGCCTCTTGCCGAGTTCTCCAAACAGGATTATACGTGGGAGTCGAGTGGGACACATTCTGGACACGTAACGCACCCATCGGAGGTGATGCTGACAGATAGTAGCCTCAATGCTGGTTAGAGATATTCGAGAGAAGACCTCTTTGTTGGTGATGCGGTCATCTTAACTGATTCGTCGGATGTTCGTTTGCTGGTACCGTTCTAGACGTTTGATGCACTGATAATACAAAGTCCAGGCTCCTCAAGTGTACAGAAGGATGCAAAGGACAAAGGCTGGCAAGACCATTTAGGAACATACTAGTGGCAAAAATATTTGCTAAGTAACAGTCTAACTCTCTGCTCTCGGGCGGATAGGAACCCGGACGAGGATCCGCCGAAGGGCAGAGTCTCGTTCGGGGTGGTTGACTGACCTGAACCCGCTAATGCGGGTTCAAAGAGGGAATATTTTGGCATTTTTCGGAAATCCCACGTTAAACCCGGCCTTGTGCCATATGCAACCCTCGTGGGCGGGTAGCTAAATACCACTAGTGGCTCCTATCATTATCAGTAAATCGCCTAATTGGGTTCTTGCTCTTGAATAATTATTATTTCATACATAATCTCGTGAAGAAAGTGAAGTGTTCCCTGTTGAATGTGTTTGATTCTGGCTCATTATAAACTAGGATTCATCAAAATTAGGTCCCATTTAAAAAAAAAATGACACTTATTTTTGTTCTGTACGAAATGTGAAATAATTGTTGTTTTTTTTTTTTAAAACTTTTCTGTAATAAAGCGTGTGTTGATTCCTACATGAAATTACGCTTTTTATTTACTTTGAAATGTCTATTTGTGTATGTATGTAGATATCAATCTATTTCCACCTGTGAGACTTTCTATACAGCTATACATAATTGATGGCCATAAACATTATTTGCTGATAATGCTTAATAAGTAGAAAGTGCGTCACACCATATATATATATATATATATATATATATATATATATATATATATATATATTCATATATATATATTTCCATATATATATTCATATATATATATATATATATATATATATATATATATATATATATATATATATATATATATATATATATATATTAAGTAAAAAGACATAAGAGTAACCATACGTACGTGCAATTACGTTCATATATAGATATGCAAATAAATATTTAATTTAATATATATATATATATATTTATATGTATATATATATATATATATATATATATATATATATATATATATATATATATAATATATATATATATTTACTATTTTATGTTTATATTTTATAGATAAAACTAATTAGGTAAATACTCTGTTTAAAATAAACAGCATTAATTAGATTTACCCACCTGAATGTCTAAGATATTTCGTGGAAAATATGTGTCTTCCGACAGGAATCGACCTGTGTCATACACAAACCTATCAATTTGCCTGACTGTTTTTTTGATCGTAGGAAATTTGTTTAAAAATAGTAATTTGTTTCTTCATCTGTAGCTAAATAGTATAGCACGTCAGGCCAAATGACGGTTCTGTGTAGGATACAGCTTCGATTCCTCTTCGAGGATACGAATTTTGTACGAAATATAGCGAAGACTCAGGCCAGTAAATTTAATTAATACTGTTTATCATGAACAGACTTTTACTTAATAAATTTAACTCTAAACAGCGTATGAACAGAAATTATAATAAAATAATTGTCGGATATAGTCCATTTCGTAATATATATATATATATATATATATATATATATATATATATATATATATATATAGTTGCTCTGAATTTACATTGAGCTCTCTGGATTTTATCCTCCTTAAGTTTACCCATACGGATTACCTAGTTTTTCATAAACTAACTAACTAACTAACTAACTATATATATATATATATATATATATATATATATATATATATATATATCAGTAGCAATATTGAACAATTCACTACGATGTAAATTTCTATAAAGTGCCTAGATCGCAAGGTAATATACAGTAAATTTGCGCTCGGGCTTCTAAAAAGTTTCACCATTCCTGTTAGATTTTCTAATATCATAGTGTGGAATATCTACTAAGAAAAGTGATGAAAAGAAAAAAAAAAGAATTTAAATGAATTCGGATATATATATATATATATATATATATATATATATATATATATATATATATCGGGATTTAGACTTTCGGTTGTCTAGTCGCATGAGGAGCTTCGATACAGCCAAACAGTACTGTCTTCGAATGACATAAGTAAGCTCTTGAAAAGTTATCTTTAATTGAGCACTGATGAATCACAAGCTAATTCGAAAAACAACGGTCACCCGTGGAAATGCGATTCTCTTCAGTCAAATGAATCGATCCAGGCTTGATGAATTCGGTTGTCCCTCTGTCGCAATGAGGAGCTGTGATAGAGCGAAACAGTACTGTTTGCGAATGGCATAATATATATATATATATATATATATATGTACAATCTTTAATATAAAAAGTCCGAAGAACCCTGGTTTCTTCTCATGTTATTCGTACCAACATATCAAATTATGTCCGATTAAGTCCTGAATGAAGAAATGCGTCACAAGTAAAGATTTTCCACATTGTCACACATTTTCCCGAATTTATATATATATATATATATATATATATATATATATATATATATATACATGCTATAGTGTGTTGACTTTTACTTTATTATTTTTAGGGCTTACATTATTTTTAATCTTTTTTTACATGTGGGTGTAGGTATTATGCTTGTATTTTCTACTGGTATGTTTCGCATGAAGTCTGTTTTTTTTCTGTGTTTCCTAAATGAGCTTTGGTCTGGCAGGTGTAACGTAAGTCGTCTTGATAGGCATGTAGTAGTGTGTAGTAAATTTACACTACTTTTGTATTCTTTAGAATAGAAGCCTCAGCTGTTAATAATTCAATATTAATTTGAACTCTGTCTTTTAATACATTATGACGCAATGTTTCTGTTTTATTCCCAGAATTCCCAAGTCGATAAACTGAGTTTTTAGCGGTAAAATTATTTGATTGATTTATCGTCTTAGAAACTTAAGAATTACGTCGAAGAACATTATCCGATACTCACATCCTTCCCAAATAAGTAGCAATCTTGCCAAGTGGTAATATCTAAAGAATTTTCTTCGTAGAAATTTAATCCCCTTTGGGTGATCATTATACCTTAGATTGGGTTTAATTTAAATATATTTTTCTTTGATCATTCATTTTTGGAATCTATTGAATCAACCAACTCTCATTACATTTGCGATATCGTCGCCATTAATATTTGTATAGATATGTCGAGTTAATGCCAATTATTGAAATATGTCGAAAATCTGGTATTACCTAAATTTTGTACTCAAAATGAAACGGTGAGATGTCTTCTACAAAAGGTACACCAAGAATATTTTTCAAAAGGGAAAATGAAAGCGAGTAAAACGTAGACTTGTAGATAGAATCAGAAAGTGACAGTTGAAATTAATTACACGCAAAATAAGGAAAGACGGCTAGGAAAAGCTAACACTCACGGGACAAATTACAAACAATGGGGGAGAAGGAAACAGATAGTAATGTATTTAACAAGGTTGTGTAAAGGGACTGTAGATTTGGTCTGGGCGGAATAGTATACAAAGGTTACTAAGAGCTACAAAAAATAGGAAAATGTAGAGAGCCATGATCACCCACGTCCTTTGCAGATGTACAGCATAAAAGAAAATACAGTTTGGCTGAGAAGGGTTTTATGGAATTTGTGAACTACGAATGTTAGCTGCGAATATGAATCATTCTTTTGTAAAATTACAAGACGTATCTCTACATACATATATATATATATATATATATATATATATATATATATATATATATATATATATAAAATATATATATATATATATATATATATATATATATATATATATATATATAGATAGATAGATAGATAGATAGATAGATAGATACGAACGGACTGAGATAGATAGATAGATAGATAGATAGATAGATAGATAGATAGATAGATATGAACAGACGATAGATAGATAGATAGATAGATATGAACAGACTGAGATAATAGATAGATAGATAGATAGATAGATAGATAGATATGAACTGAGATGGATAGATCGTTAAGCACAGACTGACAGATAAACTTTTTTTAACAGTTTCCTGTTCAAATATATTTAGCGTTCCTATATCTGCCTTTTATCCATTGATAATTAGCCTCACACTTTTCAGATGGTGCGACGGGAAAGTCACATCTTTATCATGAAACACCCCAAGAGCACAATTAAGATAAGACAATTCTAGTGCTTTATATTTTAACATTGCCGCCTGTTTGAAATCAGTATTTTCGTTTATTCTACAGGCTTCTTTGTTTTCTTATCAAATTCGGCTCCTTAGTGTTTTATGTGATTATGTAGTCCTAATATTTTGCACTTAGCATCAAGTTGTCTGTGCATCAGTATTCCATTTCTTAGCCAACCTATCGATATTGGGTGATCACTAGTATTGGAGTATTTAAGTGAAAAATTAAATTGTTGAGAGAAGGTGGAGTTATTAACGAAGTTTCCGAATGATCAAGAAAATCGTAATACTGATGAAACATACAAAAAAGAATTTAAAAACGAACGGTAAAAATAAAAAAAATAATGTTGAAAAAAGAAAGAATAAAAATGAAGATGACAAAACATTTTACGGAATAGGGCAAAATGGAAGAATTAAAAAAGAATAATAATAAATGAATTAAATAATAATGAAAAACAATTTAAAAGGAGAAAAGGAATAAAGGAAAATCAGGTGGGCAGAATGGAAGAAGGAAATTAAATATAAAGTAAAGGAGAACGAAAGTAGAAAGAAACATTTTGCAAAATCATATATAAAACGAAAGCGGTAAGATACCGGGCCGAAGATGAGACAACAAAAAGGAAAGAATTTAAGAAGAAAAATAAAATAGATGATAAAATAGGAATAAGATAAAATGAAGAAAGAAATAAATAAATAAAGAAAGAAACAAACAAACAAACAAAAAGAAACAAAGAAAAAAGAAACAAAGAAAAAAGAAAAAAAGGAAGAAAAATAAAAATAAAAGTAAAGACAGAAAACAGAAATAAATAAAAATAAGAAACGAAGAAAAAAGAAATAAATAAAGAAAGAAGGAAAGAAACAAAGAAAGAAGGAAAGAAACAAAGAAACAAAGAAAAGGAAAGAAAGAAACAAACAAAGAAACAAAGGAAGAAAAGAAAGAAAAATGAAAATAAAAAAGAAAGAAAGAAAAATAAACAAAGAAAAAAGACAAAGAGAAAGAAAGAGAGATAGAGAATGAAAGAAAGAAACAAATAACCAAGGGAAGAAAAAAAAAGTAAAAAAGATTAAAGAAAACAATAAAAAAAAATAAAGAAAGAAAAAGAGAGAAAGAAATAAAGTAAGAATGAATTTGAAAATAAACGAAATACAAAAAATTATGCTAGAAAAATTAAAAAAGAGAAAATGTTAGAAAAAGAAAGAAAACTAAAGAATTGAAATGTATCAACAAAAAAGAATGAATTTGATAAAGAATGGACGATTGACTCGAATAAAAATGAGTAAGATTTTCGATATGACTTAAAAGGTCAATCCATGAAACACATTAAAAATAAATGAATGAAAAAGTCTTTGTCAGAACAATCAAAGAACGAACTTAAAAAAGAGCGAAGGAATTGATGTAAAAAGGAAAGAAAAGATATTTTGCAATTATTTCTTACATTTGTATCATGTTTATATATAAGAAAGATAGAACGAAAAAAATGCTTTGAAAATGAATATAAATGTCTCTAAAAAGAAGAGAAAAGAACGAAGTGTATTTTTTAAAAAGCGTATAGTTGAAACAACACAAGCAAAGAAGAGGGGGGAAAGATATATCCCCATTTGAAATTACGATTTAGAAAATGAAAATCGAACAATGACAAATAAAGTCAGAACTGATATGTTAGACAAGTTTTTTTCTAGGTTTTCCCTTGTGTGTGAACTCTAGTTTATGAAGGGAAAGAAATTCCGCCCGAAGTTGAAGACATTGGAAATAATAGCACAAATTATATGCTATATATTCGACATTTAATTAAAAGACGGTCGATTAGTTTTATTGTCGAGACAAACAATTGTCCTTCGTTGTACTCTCCAGACGAAAGCATCAACCGATTCTCGCATCGATAATTAATCAGACGGCTGACAAACACCTGCACGTGCTTTTCTTCTGGATAAAAGGGAAATTTAAACAAATATGAAATTGTAAACTTAAACGCATAGTCTCTCGACGCAATTGTCTTAATACTACAAACAGTAACGTCTACGATTGCTTATATGTAAAGAGAAAAGTCTAGCACAAATAATTTAAGCAAAGATTATACGTAAGAAATGATTACATTTGGCTTGGTATCCGTACACATTTAGAAACATTGGATATGATTCAGGCTAGAAACTATAGAGGTCTGAGTTGAAGGTAATGTCAATTAGGAAAGTTTGGTCTAACAGGAGTTGATGTGTAGTGGCCGCAGCATGTGTTGGCCTCGCCGTAAAAGGTAACAAAGTAGGTTGTGTAATCAGTTTCACACCAGAAATTCAGAAGACCCAGTTGCCTCGGAGAGTTGACCTGAAATGTGCTCTCATACATACCATAAAACATGGCACGTGGAACTAGAACAGTCTACCCCAGTGAACGAAATAAAGGGTTCAGTTCGACATTCCAACCACCTGAAGAAGGCCGGAGTGTACAATGGCTGAAACGTTGTAATAAATATGGCGACAAAGATGTGGTAATATATTTCATTCAAAATTGTATTGCTGATAATAATTTTTTCCAAAATTTATTGCTGGTAATAGTTAACTATTTGACCATAGCTGGGACCCTAACAGGTGCTACCACCCCGGGTCAGGGTGATCCTGGGAACACCAGCAATTAAGAGGTGATTCCACGCTCCTCAAAACCTCCTGATCAGGGGCCTTGCTGATTATTATTTGCCCGTTCTGGGTACGATGATAAAGCCCATTTGCCAGCAAGACCTGTGATCGACAGGGTTTTGAAGAGCATGGAAACTCCTCTTAATTGATGCTGTCCCCAGGTCAACCCTGACCCGAGGTGTTGGCACTTATTGGTTTCCCAACTATAGGCAAATAGTTAACCCTCCAAACTGAGGTCAAAACACTACAAAAACTAAAAAAAAGTACATTTTCATAGTAAAAATATCAGCTACATATTTCCTCAATGACACATGGCAGAGTGGATAAAGGCGTTAGTTAGATCCAGTGATAGGACCCAAAGAGTGTGAGTTCAATACCCGGTTAAGGTAGTGGAGAAGTTGGAGAGGGGAATTAACAGGGGATAACTAATAATTGACATCCATTAAACATGGCACGTGGAACTAGAACACTCTACCCCAGTGAGCGAAATAAAGTGTTCAGTTCGACATTCCAACCACCTGAAGAAGGCCAGAGCGTACAACAGCCGAAACATTGTAATAAATGTAGCGACAAAGATGAGGACAATAGTCCGCATAATGTAAATTGTGTACATAATACCTCATTTCAGAAATATAGACAGATACCAATATATTTCCATTGTAAAAATATTACCAGTAATACAGTTTAGAAAAAAATTATTACCAGCAATAAATTTTTATAAATCAAATGCTCTCAAGAAGATTAAATTTCAACATTATATGACCCATAAGGAGTTGATATGCCGATAAACAATTATTATGTGTCTCCAACATGTAAACATGTTGTCACTACTGAGCTTTAGATGTATATATGTGTGACTGCCGGTGTCTATAGTGATTTTCCAAGCGTAGCTTAGATGTGGCACAAGGCCGAAAGAAAGGAGCGTCCAGTAACGATCGGACTCACTATACAGTCGTAATTGTTCTAGCGAGAAAAGCTTGCTAACCACTACACCGCCTCGAGGTACCCTTACCGGGGGTTATATTAGCGCCTGATACGAGAGTGAAGTATCAGTCTCTCACATTCTCGCAAGAAGAAAAGCTTCATTCGAAGAACGTAGCTTCAAGCTAAACAATCTCGCGCTGACATTAATTCAGGAAGTCCAGAAAAGAATATAATTTGGCATATGAACGATTGAGGCTCATAACGGTTTTTAGTCATTACAAAGATAATGTAGAAGAAGGGTAGCGGCAAACATAAAATATGGCAAGAAACCTTTCGAAAAATAATAGTTTTCCTCAAATTACATGACATTTTCAATAAACGATTAAGAATTTTTAGTATCTAAATTATTGAATTATCCTTATTATCATTGTTTTAGTATTAGGTTGGTGGAAAAATAATGACGTAATAATGTCGTTTTTTGACGTATTTTTTAACGTCAGAAAACGACATTCTTACGTCATTATTTTTGCACCAACCCAATAGTTTTAAAAAGAATGGACGCCAGTGGATAGCAGCTCGGATTGAGGAATCGGAGATACGAGTTCAATTCCAGTTGAAACCATTACATTCATTTACGTGACAATACCCTTGGGAAAGGTATGAATCCTCTTCTTCTCTCCCCAGCTATGGGTAAATAGAAGATCAGGCCGGGTCCTATAGCCTTGGATGGCAATTTGTCTACCGCAGAAAGAAATGGCAACCTACTGCGGGCAAAAAACTGACTCGTCAGTCATGTATCGAAAGATACATGATTGCTTAAGCGTGTATCACGCATTGCACATAACTGACTGATTGAGTGTTTGTCTATATTTCTGAGATGAGGTATTATGTACATTATTTACATTATTCGGACTATTGTCCTCATCTTTGTCGCCATATTTATCACCCTTCAGTATCTGTCTATATTTCTGAGATGAGGTATTATGTACATTATTTACATTATTCGGACTATTGTCCTCATCTTTTTCGCCATATCTATCACAACTAGAACAGTCTACCCCAGTGAGGGAAATAAAGGGCTCGGTTCGACATCCCAACCACCTGAAGAAGGCTGGAGCGTACAATGGCTGAAACGTTGTGATAGATATGGCGAAAAAGATGAGGACAATAGTCCGAATAATGTAAATAATGATTGAGTATTTATCAAGGAATATATGACGATAGTACTAGGTGTTGTCTGAGAAATGTGGGTCAACAGAAGTATAATGAAAATACCATCAATGGAGCATGTAAACAACGAGGAAGTCTTTGGAAAAATTGAAGAAAAATGACACTTATAATCAAAAGGAGAATGTTGAGCGCATAAGGAAGACATAACACCTGCAAAAATTGACATAAAAGGTCAAGGGGATGAAGTTGACCCTTACGTGATAAATTTATACGAATAGGTGACAGAACGGAGTGTTTAAGCGATGGTAAAACGTTAATAATTACTATAGGTTGTATGGAATAGAAGTTTATGGAGAGCCCTGATAGCCAATGTGCTGAAAGCACACGACGTATAGAAGATATCTAGGTATTTGTCAGTCTCAGGAGACTATGGCGTCTAAGAAGTTGGAATATTTCTATTTCTTCAACACGGACAGAGTCGAAATATAACAGTACAGTTAATGTTTCTGGAGAGAGGCGCATAATTTAGCTCTGTCAA
>CAHIKZ030000267.1:0-60000 GCA_903632075.3 Acanthosepion pharaonis | reverse complement strand
CAAGAGACATTTGGCCGACGGACACTTGGCCGACGGACATTTAGCCGACTGACAGTAGGCCGATGGACATTTAGACAAGAGACATTTGGCCGACGGACACTTGGCCGACGGACCTTTAGCAAGAGACGACGGACAGTAGGCCGATGGACATTTAGACAAGAGACATTTGGCCGACGGACATTTGGCCGACTGACAGTAGGCCGATGGACATTTAGACAACAGACATTTGGCCGACGGACACTTGGCCGACGGACCTTTAGCCGACGACAGTAGGCCGATGCACATTTAGACAAGAGACATTTGGCCGACAGACCTTTAGCCGACGCACATTAGGCCGATGGACATTTAGACAACAGACATTTGGCCGACGGACACTTGGCCGACGGACCTTTTAGCCGACGACAGTAGGCCGATGGACATTTAGACAAGAGACATTTGGCCGACGGACATTTGGCCGACGGACGATTAGGCCGATGGACATTTAGACAACAGACATTTGGCCGACGGACACTTGGCCGACGGACCTTTAGCCGACTGACAGTAGGCCGATGCACATTTAGACAAGAGACATTTGGCCGACAGACCTTTAGCCGACGCACATTAGGCCGATGGACATTTAGACAACAGACATTTGGCCGACGGACACTTGGCCGACGGACCTTTAGCCGACTGACAGTAGGCCGATGGACATTTAGACAAGAGACATTTGGCCGACGGACATTTGGCCGACGGACATTAGGCCGATGGACATTTAGACAACAGACATTTGGCCGACGGACACTTGGCCGACGGACCTTTAGCCGACTGACAGTAGGCCGATGGACATTTAGACAAGAGACATTTGGCCGACGGACCTTTAGCCGACTGACAGTAGCCGATGGACATTTAGACAAGAGACATTTGGCCGACGGACACTTGGCCGACGGACCTTTAGCCGACTGACAGTAGGCCGATGGACATTTAGACAAGAGACATTTGGCCGACGGACACTTGGCCGACGGACATTTAGCCGACTGACAGTAGGCCGATGGAAATTTAGACAAGAGACATTTGGCCGACGGACACTTGGCCGACGGACCTTTAGCCGACTGACAGTAGGCCGATGGACATTTAGACAAGAGACATTTGGCCGACGGACATTTGGCCGACTGACAGTAGGCCGATGGACATTTAGACAACAGACATTTGGCCGACGGACACTTGGCCGACGTACCTTTAGCCGACTGACAGTAGGCCGATGGACATTTAGACAACAGACATTTGGCCGACAGACCTTTAGCCGACGCACATTAGGCCGATGGACATTTAGACAACAGACATTTGGCCGACGGACACTTGGCCGACGGACCTTTAGCCGACTGACAGTAGGCCGATGGACATTTAGACAAGAGACATTTGGCCGACGGACCTTTACCCGACGCACATTAGGCCGATGGACATTTAGACAAGAGACATTTGGCCGACGGACACTTGGCCGACGGACCTTTAGCCGACTGACAGTAGGCCGATGGACATTTAGACAAGAGATATTTGGCCGACGGATCTTTAGCCGACGCACATTAGGCCGATGGACATTTAGACAACAGACATTTGGCCGACGGACACTTGGCCGACGGACCTTTAGCCGACTGACAGTAGGCCGATGGACATTTAGACAAGAGACATTTGGCCGACGGACATTTGGCCGACTGACAGTAGGCCGATGGACATTTAGACAACAGACATTTGGCCGACGGACACTTTGGCCGACGGACCTTTAGCCGACGACAGTAGGCCGATGGACATTTAGACAAGAGACATTTGGCCGACGGACACTTGGCCGACTGACAGTAGGCCGATGGACATTTAGACAACAGACATTTGGCCGACGGACACTTGGCCGACGGACCTTGAGCCGACGACAGTAGGCCGATGGACATTTAGACAAGAGACATTTGGCCGACGGACACTTGGCCGACGGACATTTAGACAACAGACATTTGGCCGATGGACATTTAGACAACAGACATTTGGCCGATGGACACTTGGCCGACGGACCTTTAGCCGACTGACACTAGGCCGATGGACATTTAGACAAGAGACATTTGGCCGACGGACACTTGGCCGACTGACAGTAGGCCGATGGACATTTAGGACAACAGACATTTGGCCGACGGACACTTGGCCGACGGACCTTTAGCCGACGACAGTAGGCCGATGGACATTTAGACAAAGAGACATTTGGCCGACGGACCTTTAGCCGACGCACATTAGGCCGATGGACATTTAGACAACAGACATTTGGCCGACGGACACTTGGCCGACGGACCTTGAGCCGACTGACAGTAGGCCGATGGACATTTAGACAAGAGACATTTGGCCGACGGACCTTTTGAGCCGACGCACATTAGGCCGATGGACATTTAGACAACAGACATTTGGCCGACGGACACTTGGCCGACGGACCTTTAGCCGACTGACAGTAGGCCGATGGACATTTAGACAAGAGACATTTGGCCGACGGACACTGTGCCGACGGACCTTTAGCCGACTGACAGTAGGCCGATGGACATTTAGACAAGAGACATTTGGCTGACGGACCTTTAGCCGACGCACATTAGGCCGATGGACATTTAGACAACAGACATTTGGCCGACGGACACTTGGCCGACGGACCTTTAGCCGACTGACAGTAGGCCGATGGACATTTAGACAACAGACATTTGGCCGACGGACACTTGGCCGACGGACCTTTAGCCGACGACAGTAGGCCGATGGACATTTAGACAACAGACATTTGGCCGACGGACCTTTAGCCGACGCACATTAGGCCGATGGACATTTAGACAACAGACATTTGGCCGACGGACACTTGGCCGACGGACATTTAGCCGACTGACAGTAGGCCGATGGACATTTAGACAACAGACATTTGGCCGACGGACACTTGGCCGACGGACCTTTAGCCGACTGACCGTAGGCCGATGGACATTTAGACAAGAGACATTTGGCCGACGGACCTTTAGCCGACGCACATTAGGCCGATGGACATTTAGACAACAGACATTTGGCCGACGGACACTTGGCCGACGGACCTTTAGCCGACTGACAGTAGGCCGATGGACATTTAGACAAGAGACATTTGGCCGACGGACACTTGGCCGACGGACCTTTAGCCGACTGACAGTAGGCCGATGGACATTTAGACAACAGACATTTGGCCGACGGACACTTGGCCGACGGACCTTTAGCTGACTGACAGTAGGCCGATGGACATTTAGACAACAGACATTTGGCCGACGGACACTTGGCCGACGGACCTTTAGCCGACTGACAGTAGGCCGATGGACATTTAGACAAGAGACATTTGGCCGACGGACCTTTAGCCGACGCACATTAGGCCGATGGACATTTAGACAACAGACATTTGGCCGACGGACACTTGGCCGACGGACCTTTAGCCGACTGACAGTAGGCCGATGGACATTTAGACAAGAGACATTTGGCCGACGGACACTTGGCCGACGGATATTTAGACAACAGACATTTGGCCGACTGACATTTGGCCGACTGACAATTTGGCCGACTGATATTTGGCCGAAGGACATTAGGCTGACGGACATTTGGACAACAGACATTTGGCCGACTGACATTTGGCCGACTGACATTTGGCCGAAGGACATTTGGCCGACGGACCTTTGGCCGACTGATATTTGGCCGACCGATATTTGGCCGAGAGTGATTTGGCTGAACGGACATTTAGCCGACGGAAATTTCGCCGAGAGACATTTTTTCGAATGGATTTTAGGCCGAAGGACATTTAGCCTACGGACATTTCACCGAAAAAGTACAAATAAAAATAGTAACATGCAACACTAAGTATTTTAATTAGCAGTATTATAAGGTAGAATAGGACTAATAATTACCACTGAATTTCAAGTGATTAAATTACTAAATCTAAATTTAAAGTTGAAAGTTTTCTTCTTTCTATATTTGTTTATTGAAATTAGTATTTTTAATAATATTTAGTTTATTTGGGTAAAAAGAAGCACCTAATTATTTAACTTTGTATTTAACCATAAGATAAAAGCTAGTTCATCCCTTTAAGATATTGATCATTAAAAGCGACATTGAAAGATCTTTCATATTGTGGCACCCTACATTATTAGAAAAAAAAACTAAAGAAAAGAAATATTCATAGAAATATGATTTATTTTTTTTATTCGGTTTATTAACCAGTTGTTAGTTTTTTAGACGAAGAATAATTGAGTTTCGAGAATAATTCTCTAATTGTACTTAGGCGATCCTAAGGGAAGAAAAAAAAAAAGAAGGAAAAAAGAAAAAAAAATGAGTAATGCAAAAGGCCGGTCATTAGCGAAAACAGGTGTCAAGAGGCCAACGCGCCCGACCGAATTTCAAGTGACAATGGAGATTGTTATTTGGGAGAATAGAATTAAAGGTAATTAAAAAGAAAGAAAAAAACAGGCTTGGTAAAAGTGTATGAACATATGTACGATTGATAAAAATGTCGGTCAAAGCATCTGGCCTACTTTTGTGTAGAAGACTCATTATCAATTCGGAGAAATGGGATTTTTTAGAACAATGGAAAACGAAATATTAATCGGAGAAAGGTGTCTTTTGGGATGAGGAGGTGACCGCTGGAATTCTATACAGATTCTGATCTGTTAAAAATTGGAACCCCCACGATGATGAAGTGAAGACATTTTCAATTCAGATAATTAAGATTTTTGACTATCAGGTCCGAGCAAAAACAAAAAGGTGAAAAACGATTGTTCTTGGCTCACAGAGAGCGCCAATAAGACGGAGAAAATTCTTCCTGAAGTCACATCTAATTAGCGGCGGGCTGTTTTGACAGAGACCAGAAAGGTGAGAAAGGCCGAGATTGTCATTTTTCGTGCGTGCGAAAAAGGCCAAATTAGATTTTGTTTTTTTTAGCAAGGTGTTCTTTCCCAGGACAACGACGGGATAAGCCACGCCCGATTGGAGACGTCACGAAGTACGGGAGACGCCCAACCAGAATCTCATTGGCCGAAAGCGGTCACGTGATATGCGAGAAAGAGGAGAAAGGACGCTCGATCAAGACCCATTGGTCGAGAACGGTCACCTGACATACGAGAGATCGGGAGAGATGGGTATGCGCCTCCCCACCAGAGGCACTGTGAGGAAGTAGGGGTGAAAATAATAGCGATAATGGGAAATCAGAAATAATGCGACTTTTGGAATTATCGAGAAAACCCTGACGCCGACAGACCCACCCCAGTTTGTTGCGGCGTCAATAAAAGCAGAACCCCAATCGACAGAGATCAGTTGCAGCTGGACCGCGGGCAGCGAGGGAGCTTGAACGCGGGCATCGGCCCGGTTCATTCGCCCCTTTGCGGGCAAGAGAATCCTAAGACAAGAAATCCTTCCAGCCCAAGTCGAAGAAGAAGAAGATTGCTCGAAAGCCGCAGAGAAGTTGCAGCCAAGTCGAAGATAAGAAGAAGAGCTGCAGGCCAGACAGGCCGAAGAATTGCAGGCCAGACAAGAAGAAGAGCTGCAGGCCAGACAGGCCGAATAATTGCAGGCCAGACAAGAAGAAGAGCTGCAGGCCAGACAGGCCGAAGAATTGCAGGCCAAACAGAGAGCTGAGTTCAGCCCCGGACGGCAGCGAGAAGGTTCCACCTCAGACGGCAGAGAGTAAAGTTGCAGGCCAGACGGGCAGTAAAGTTGCAGGCCAAACAGAGAGCTCAGTTCAGCCCCGGACGACAGAGAGCTCAGATCACCTCAGACGCCAGAGAGAAGAGTTGCAGGACGGAAGAAGAAGTTACTTGCAGTTATGCATAGAAGAAGTTGAAATCAAACCACGCCCAAGAACAGAAATTCGTCTCAAACCAAATCGAAGTGAAGAAATACGTCCAACTCAAGCCGAAGAAAGAATCAGCCGTGAACGACTGGTAGAGATTAGCGCCCAGTGTCAAAACTAAACCACACCCCGACACACAGAATTCTAGAGAGTAGGCAACTCAAAGTCTTTAAGTTGTATGATAGAAGCTTGGTGCCACAGTCCACAAAGCGGGTCAGGAAGTAAGAATAATTTTTATGTAACGAACATTAGATATAAAAAGGTTGTTACCCTTTTTTATCAGTAATTTTGGTCTCGTGAGTTTTTTCTTTTTACTTGTGTTTTGCCACCCCGTCGAACTCAGCTTGCATACGGCCCCAATCCCTGTTTGATCCCGTCTGTCTAAGATCTAATCACAACGTGGGTAGGCAGACCGGAGATCAGTACAGTTACCCTGGTAACCAGGTGTTGGAAGCGAGTTGGGAAAGGCGAGGCTGGTAATCATCTAACCAAGGGGTTGGAACGTCACACTTGGAGCAGCAAGGAGCGACCCGGAGGAACGACGTCACCGTTGGCGCCGTGACCAAAGGATTCGACCCTGGACAAAGTGCCGTCACAATATCGTAAAAGCTTAAGATTTGGCCGACGGATATTTGGCCAACAGACATTTAGTCGACAGAAATTTGGCCGACGGACATTTCACCGAAAAAGTACCAGTAAAAATATAAGTATTTTGAAAGTATTTTTAATCATATTTGCGTTTTTCGCAACGGCAAAGTAGAAATTCAAATATAAACATACATTTATCAATTGTATGTCGAAGGTCATTTTTGAAGTTTGATGTTGAAGGAGACTTATTGCAAAATGTTCATTCACGTAGAATGAAATGAAAAATTCCTCTTGTATGTATTGGGTGTCATAAAATTATTCCACAATCATTTGTTTTTAACTTGAGACTGAATACACAGCTGAAAACCGGTTTCAATGTAAATTGAATGACCCGTATTTAACATACAATTTTTGACAATTTAATCCTGCGCATGCTCGAAATCTGTCTCACAAGTAATGAGACTCAAACTAAGAACATCCGAAAATGTTGCAGCTTCCGGTTTCTTGACCTTTTTTTTAAGCATTACGCCCCGAGCAAGGCGTGTAGCCACTAGGATACAGGGGGTTTGCAGAAGATTTGGAGCAAGATCAGATAGGAGTGATAGAAGAAAGGATGAGGAGAGGGATAGTGGATAGATCAAGGCAATTGGAGATGTCGATTGACATTACATTTCAATAGTTGGAGATTATAGCTCTCGGGGAAACAGGAATAGGGAAGGGAGTTCCACAGGCGAGAGGTGCGAGGTATGAAGCTATTGGAGTAGAAGTGACGGCTACATTTAAAAGTTTCTACAGTGTAAGGGTGGGAGCGGGATGCCAGCCTCGTAGGGCGCTTGAATTCATGGAGTGGGAACCAGTGAAAGCAGCTCATCGGAGCAATTACCATGAAAGTATTTGTAAAAAAGACAGAGAGAGAGGCGACCGCGCGTCTGTGAGAGAGTGACTGTAGACGAGAAGCCAGATCAGGGCCAATTATATTGCATATCCGTGAAGACCAGATGAGTTCTTTGTTAACTACCACTAGAGAAAGATGCATATCGAAGATGATATATTCTTGGCGGAGAAAACTGGAGAAGAGACTAGACATTAGCCCGACTTGAAAGGGCTTATACGAAGAAATTATCGATTTTTCGGTAGGTTCAAGGAAGCTTGAGAAGATGTTCACGATAGGGCAGTGAGTGAGAAAGCGGAGCTCACAAAGAACAGTGGCAAACAAAGACAGTGCGATCAGTTCGAAAACAAAGTGCACAACTGTTATATACGAATAAAGTGTCGCAGCCGAAACTTGAGTTTGAACATAGATCGCCACTGAGAAAACACAGGCGATCCCATTATTGAATAGAGTAAACGCATATATAGGAAGTCGCGTGACGTCTAGATTGATCGCTATTCCTAGTCTATCCTCTATACAATACGGATCGCATTTTTATTCTATCCTCTATTACTATTCGGATCGCTATTCTCTACTCTATTCACTATACTATTTCTCTGTATTGATCACTATACGGGTTACTTTTCGAGCGAGTATTATCAAGAAAGTACTATTAATGCGAGATTATACGAAGGCGTCTGACACCAGTATTGTTCAACTGTTATTATTATAATTGTATTTTGCGATTACAAAGTTACTACTACAACGAGCAGTACAAAAGTGGTAACGAGGGAACGTTGACATCACAAAAGCAACTAGTAGGAAGGAAAATTAATATGAATCAGGAAACAGTTCTGAAAATTCTCATAAATAATTTAAGAGCGAGAAAAATCATCAAAAAATGATTAACCGAATCTTAATAGTTTAACGTATGGTATCGCCACATAAAAGAATATTTTCTTTACCTGGACAGTACTACGAGATTTCACCTTCACAATTCTGCCATTGTAAGGCTAATCAAATTTTCATTTCACAGTGATATTACAGGAATCGAATAACTACATCTCATACATAAGCTTGTAATTGTGTAGAGGAACCACCACTAATCCTCTATAAGCATGGTTTAAAATGAATTTTTAAAAATGAAAATGTTTTCCTGAAACCCTCATTTTAGCTTTAATTGACATCACTTCATAGAGTAACGAAAGTGGTCAGTCCGTCAGTCAGCTTCCAGGAGTCAAACCGAGCAGTGGCTTTTTTAGGATGTTCACTGTCTCTGCCCGGACCGCCCAGCTGTCATGTGTGCAGTTCACAAGCCCACGGCACCGTTTCTCTTTGGGAATATATTTTCAGCGGATATAGGAAATATCTTCTGCCCACAGTCTTGGGTGTGAGTCTAAAATACATCATGCTTCTGATCATAAAAGTGGAGATTTTGAGGGGCGTGGCATCAATTCTCAATGGCTGTTTTAGGTTCACCCAACGACGGAGTGGTAGCACCTGTTAGAATCAAAACTGTGTGCAAATAGGTACTCCACACCACCAAACAAACAAAAATTTTAAAAATAGATTTTTATAGTAAAAGTACCAGCAATACAGTTTTATTTTAAAAAAAATTACCAACAATATCTATTCATAGTACACATATCAACAACATATCAACCAGCATGAAAAAAATCTTTCATGATATTAATCCATATAATCTCCTACAATTTCATAAAGATATCAAACTGTATTCCAAAATATAACTTCAACAAATGTACAACATAAATCGCACATATCACTGCTTTTAGTAATTATGTTCGCACAAACATTTATATGCACAAAATTTGCACATCAACTACCATGTATTCAATTGTGAAAGCAGAATAACATAAATCTTATTTTCATAATTTCAAAGTTTACAAGAAAATTAAATGTCAGCCTTAAATGACCCATAAGGACTTGATATGCTGATAAACAACCAAATCAAAAATCTGAGGCTCGCATTCCTCATGTTGGAAGAAAAAAGATGACGCTATCTCTGTCTCTCTCTTTTTGCCGCTTTTCTTGTTGCATGCATTATAGTTTCTCTACGTGGGGCAAATTTAATTTTGTGTATGTAGCTTCGTGTATGACTTAGCGGTATAAAAACCTCTCTGAGAACAAATCAGGTTTTTCATTCTTTTACTTTCGGCTAATGCGTCCCGTGCTTGAAATAATATGTTGTTATATCATAGATATAGTAATGCTCACAATAAGAGGAAAACAACCTGGTGGATCTCTCACATAACTCACCCATGATCTTGTGAATTACCCGACGTAATGCGATATTATTATCACAACAATAAAACTGTTGAACCATTTTTTCTGTTATTTCTGTCTGTCGATATCGTTTGAAGAAAGACTTTTGAACTAAAGCCAGCTGCATAAGTATGTGAGCGGAAAGTATGAACTGGTAATAGCATAAAAAAAATATGCATTCGGTGGCTAAACAAGGTGCGCAGCTGTCCTGAGCGGAAGGAAATGTGTTCTTGCGTGGACGCATGACGGAAGAGGCGTGGGCACACGAATTTGCATAGGCGACATACGCGGGGAAGGCGTAAGTGCCCAAATGTTATTTAACCGGTCCGATTCTTGATCTGGAGAGAGGGGCTGGCTAGAGGTTTACCGAAGATTTGTCTCCGTCAATTCCTCTGTGTGTAATCCTAACCATTTTGATTCTCCGGGGCTCGAACAATAAAGACATATATATATATATATATATATATATATATATATATATATATATATATATATATATGTGTGTGTGTGTGTGTGTGTGTGTGTGTGTGTGTGTGTGTGTGTGTTCGTCGGCTTATTTAGGCACAGCAGGTATATATTACATTTATTTTTATGTCTTGCATTTGTTGTTATTTTTTAAAGTATCAATTCATAATATTCGTTGGTAAATGACTGCAAGTTTTGAATGCAATATCGACTAAATCATAATGCTTAATAATTGACAGCTTGACGAAATTCTTAACCCATCAATAACAATTAACTCTCTTGCCATCTCGGGCTGTCAGATATGTGTACTTCTAGACATAATGGCAGTCTTAATCTCGCTATAAATATAAGCTACTAAAACTAACATATTATAATATTAGTTTCTAGCTAAGAAGAAAAAGATTTAAGATATATTTAATGGTTATTATTATTAGTTTACTTTAGTGAGAGAATTTGCCGGACGAAGATATATGCACACTTATACGAGTCTTATTAGTGACTTTTTGTATAAGTTCTATAGAATACTTTTTTTTTATTTATATTTTCCAGTAAGCTGTGACCAATCAGAAGCGACCTTATGATGACCAGTACGTAGACAAATATCATGAGCTAGCAAACAAGTGAAGTTCTTTCTAAAAATACATTCGTGCACAAATATCAAATATTTAAGGAGAGGTCACACTGTAAAATGAAGAAAGCAAAAGTGCACTATAAAGTTGGCCAAATAAGATGCTATTGTTCTTGAACCTATGGCCTTACTTTTTCAATGATATCTTGTGCCCGTGTAACGCAAATCATAGAGCATTGCAGATAGAAGCCCCTGGTTTTTCTAAAAACTCACAAAGGAAAAACGAATAATGAACAATAGTAAAGATGTAGCGCCGTGGATGGCTGATATATTAAACCGAAAGGTTTTTGTAACTAAGTTTTTCGGCAAGAGAAATTGTGCATGATATCTACAAAAAATAGATTTTAGCTACACATTTCGAAGTTCTTGATAAAATCCAAAGAAGTCTCTGAAAATGTAATCGATCCTAATTTGGCATCTCGACTTCAGTCACTTCCTCATCGACATAACTTTGCCTCCCTCTGTCTTTTCTACAAATATTTTCATGGCTACCCCCCACCCCCGGTCCCCGGACTGCGCGCGTTTAGGCGTATTACTAGACTGGCATTTAGGTCCCACCCTTTTCCTGTTGAAATAGTTAAATGCAACCACCACTTCTACTCCAACAGTTTCTTTTCTCGAACTTTCTGCCTTCCGGTTATTTTCTTCACTGATAACCAGAATCTGCACCAGTTTAAATGAAACGCCAATCGCCATCATCTATCTCCTTGAAACCCGTTCAGTTTCTCTCCTCTTCTCAGTCGCCTCTCTATACCTTAGTCTTTTCTCTCACCTTCACTCTCTGTACCCCTCTGCGTACTAGTGGCATTCCCGCCTTGTTTAGGGTGAAATGATGTTTTTTTTAAAAAACAAAGTTGATAACTGAGTCCTATTTAAGAAAGTGAGAACAGTTAAAAATCGGTTGAGCCTGCCGTGTGCAATTATTTAAAAGAAGGAAACAATTTATGAACAAAAGCCAACATATTGTCAAAGACTGAATTGTTTTGGCGTGTTTAGCATGCAAAAATTATTCACATGCTATACAAATCAAAATCTACACTGTGCACAGAATGCGAATTTTAAAAAAAGCACTGTAGCATTCCTTACGGAGTTGAATCTATTATGATGAATAAAGTGACTCCTCACTTAACGACCTAGTTTCGTTCTCGCAACTTGGTCATTAATCGAGAAGTTGCAGGAAACCACTATTTCACGCTGATTACTCGTGTAAGTGGCTTATGTCAACAAGTTTCATATAGGTTTAATCTTAATTTTGCATCATTTGTAAGATCTTTAATTTATTCATAAATTATTACACCGTACATTTAGTGTAATAAACGTTGACAGATTAAATCGTTTTCCCCGGATTCTGAACACTTTTCAGGTTATTTAAAGCCAGAATATACATGGTGAGTCAAAATTATGTTAACACTAATATGAGAGGAATCATTTATTCAAAGCCTACTGAATAGTCGCCATCCGTCCACCAGTTCGATTGATGCACAAAAACCAGGAATCAACAATACTATTTAATGACTTGACACTTCACGAGGAATGTTTGATATTACACCTTTTATTCTGTCCTTGAGTTCTTCAATGTCTCTCTTTTTACTTTTTTTTTTTTTGATATACACGCGATCCTTTATCATACCCCATAACCAGGGCACTAAATTGTACTGTTGATCCCTGGTTTTTGTGCATCCATCGTGCTGATGGACAGGTGGAGACTGTTCAGTAAACTCTGAATAAATCATTCCTCTCATACTAGTGTTAACATAATTTGGGCTTACCCTTTATTTTTAGATTCTAAGAATTTTTTTTTTTTGGAGATAATAATGATTTATTCATACATGTCTTATTAATGAAGCCGTAGCTTGAGGAGAAAAGGTCGACTCACACCTTTGCAAGGGCATTTACGCGTAAGCGAATATGACGAACACAGACGTTACAGTTGGAACTCGGCTCTCCGGTGAGCAATTCCGAGCCATTATCCATCACACTACCCGTACATCCAAGCTACAGCACCTGATATTGCCAAGCGGTTGCTCATCAAGCTCCACGTTGTTTAACATCGGTGATTGTACACATGCATAAATGCCTTTTATATTGACTACTATCGTTTTATGAGATGAAATAACCACGATGAATATATTATGAAATTAGAAACAAGAGAAAGCTTTCTGCACAAAAATTGATTTTAGTCATCTAAGTACGATGGTTTTCTCAAGGTAAAATCCCTACTGTTTCTAAAAGAAAGCAGATGAATTGATTAATAAAAGAATGTGAGTAGCAGAAAAATACTTAGCATCAATCGTTATTTCCAAATTTGATACCTTCCTACTTGCCATGAAACTCGAACTCTAAAAGCAGTCACATGGTTGCTTCATTAATTCGTTGAAACAGTGGAAATATGTGATTCATTTAAAAAAAAAATGATATTATCCTACCAATGTCGGATATTAGAAGAAAGAATTAATGCCTGGGGATTCGATGTGTGACAGACCTGGCGTTTTTAAAAGGCTTTCCCATTGACTAATGAAAAATGCTGATAAGGATCTTGTAATGTTTTATTGAAAACATACGTTAGAGAAGATGAAATGAGATAAGGCTGACAAAGGTAAAAGGTTTTAAGTTGTGCTTACCTGAAAATGGAAACGAACAAAAAAGATAGATAGATAGATAGATAGATAGATAGATAGATAGATAGATATGAACAGATTGATATAGATAGATATGAACAGATATAGATAGATAGATAGATAGATAGATAGATAGATAGATAGATAGATATGAACACATTGAGATAGATAGATATGAACATAGATAGATACATAGATAGATAGATATATAGATAGATAGATAGATATGAATAGATTAAGATAGATAGGTAGATAGATATGAACAGATATGGAGAGATAGATAGATTGATAGATAGATAGATATGAACAAATTGAGATAGATAGATATGGACAGAGATAGATAGATAGATAGATAGATAGATAGATAGATAGATAGATAGATAGATATGAACAGATTGAGATAGATAGATAGATAGATATGAACAGATATAGATAGATAGATAGATAGATAGATAGATAGATAGATAGATATGAACAGATTGAGATAGATAGATAGATAGATATGAACAGGTATAGATAGAGAGAGAGATGGATGGACAGAGAATGAATGGCGAAACACAGCGAAAGAAAGAGAGAGATGAATGGCTGAGGGTGATAAATTTAGATAGATAGATAGATAGATAGATAGATAGATAGATAGATAGATAGATAGATGACTGTCCAGAGAAAGACGGAAAGAGAGAAGGACATATATGAGTGGATAGTCATATATGGAGGGATACGGTCTTAGAATAACTGAGAAAATAAGGGATTTAGATAGATAGATAGATAGATAGATAGATAGATAGATAGATAGATAGATAGATTGGAGTGATGGAATAAGATATATAGACAGATATGAATGGACAGAGATAGTAGTGTGAATGAAGAGAAAGAGTTAGAAAGGGGGCCACATGAAAGAGTTTAGATAGACCTATATATATATATATATATATATATATATATATATATATATAGAGAGAGAGAGAGAGAGAGAGAGAGAAGGAGAGGGGAGAGATATGAGGAGACTGGGATAGATAGATAGATAGATAGATAGATAGATAGATAGATAGATAGATAGACTGGGATAGATAGATAGATAGATAGATAGATAGATATCAGTATTGGCCTGTTATTGCACTAATTAATGCTTAATGATTTTCATTATAGCAGATAATTTTCTTCCTGAGTAAACAATTCAGTTCTTATAACCAAGCTGGTCGAATTCATTAAAAGAATTACACTTCAATTTTTTCATCGGAATTTCTTTTCCCGAGGAAAATCAAATTTCTTGGAGAATAAAAAAATAAAAAATAAAAACTCATCAGGAGTGAATATTAGACTTCGAAAAACTGATTTAAATAAGTTTTTCGTTGTTAACTAAATGTTCGTGATAATCTTTAGCTTGTAGATTATAATTATCACTTCGTATTGCCCAATAGCCATGCAAACTGTGGCTTTTACTGAGTCACAATGATTTTCAAAAGCTACACACTGCAATCTAATCAACCATGAGTAGTCAGTGTAGAGCACAACATATTTTGGCTTATTCGGTTGACTTGAATATTAAAAGGTTATTATTGATATAACCTTTCGGACAATTACCCTATGGTCATCATCAGGTGTCTATTGATTGGGCAGGTGAGCCTAAACCATACACATGCTGGTTATTGTCCTATGTCCTTCACGTGTCATCACTTGTTAGTTCTCTGTTCAAACAACCGTTATGAATTTTTTTTTCCTGACCCAGGGATTGAATGCAAATAAATCGAATAAATTAAAATATACTAAGAATTCTCCATCTCAAAAATAAAATTTAATATGTTCCCACATTATATATTTCCTCGTGTTCGTCATCGTCATCCTCCTCCTCCACTTCCTCGTCCTCCGCCTCCTCTTCCACCACCTCCTCGTCCTCGTCCCCCTCCTCCTCCACCTCTACATCATCATCATCATCATCATCATCATCATCATCAGTTCCATGTCCCTGGGTATTGTCAGCTGAGCATTTGACCAGACTCTGGATTGGAAGTCGACGGCTTAATCATCCCTTCGTAGCGTTTCTTGAGCAAGTAATCCTGGCGGAGTCGATCCCTCCCAAGGTCTAAACGTCGCCCATATATTCCAGCTTGAAGACTCGCCTTTTTTTTACGGGCACGTTGCTTGTTCATTACGTTGACCCCGGAAGCCCGCCGCACAGCAGTACCCTGTGACCTCTTCACTGATTGTATGTATAGCTATGGAGGCTCGTCTATTCCACTTAGCATGATGGCCATTGAAGCTACATGAAGGAACACTGACCATTGTGAATCCACCCCACTAAAAATATACGATAAGATACGGTAACAATTTTCTCACTATATATATTTAGTGTCCCACAATATTTAAACTCGGTTTCTTCATAGTAATCATTGTTATTTACTGAAAATTATTTTCATTTATTCTAAATTAAGGTCAACTCTTATATATAAAGTAGACTACTCATGAAGCACTAGTTTGTAACTTGGACCATTCGTGACTCACTGGTTTGAGAAAATAAGGAATTTAGATAGATAGATAGATAGATAGATAGATATGAACAGATTGAGATAGATAGATAGATAGATAGATAGATAGATAGATAGATAGATAGATAGATATGAACAGATTGAGATAGAGAGAGATGGATGGACAGAGAATGAATGGCGAAACACAGCGAGAGAAAGAGAGAGAGAGAGAGAGATGAATGGACTGACATAGATCGTCAGAGACAGGGGGATAAATTTAGATAGATAGATAGATAGATAGATAGATAGATAGATAGATAGATAGATATGAACAGATTGAGATAGATAGATAGATAGATAGATAGATAGATAGATAGATAGATAGATAGATAGATATGGGAGATGACTGTCCAGAGAAAGACAGAAAGAGAGAAGGACATATATGAGTGGATAGTCATATATGGAGGGAGACGGTCTTAGAATAACTGAGAAAATAAAGAATTTAGATAGATAGATAGATAGATAGATAGATAGATAGATAGATAGATAGATAGATAGAAGTGAATGGAATAAGATATATAGACAGATATAAATGGACAGAGATAGTAGTGTGAATGAAGAAAAAGAATTAGAAAGGGGGCCACATGAAAGAGTTTAGATAGACCTATACACACACACACACACACACATATATATATATGTATAGGGAGAGAGTGAGAGAGAGAGAGTCATTTCTCAGCACTGTACTTATCGTCATACACTCATGACACACTGGTTTGTATACTGGACTACTCATGATGTACTGTCTTATAAATAGGACCACACTTGATTCACTGGTTTGTAAACTGCATCACTCATGACTCACTGATTTATGAACTGGACTACTGATTTGTAAGCTCGACCACACATAAATCACTAGTGTGTAAAAGGGACCACACAGGGCTCACTAGTTTGTAAGCTCGACCACACATAACTCACTAGTTTGTAAAGTGGACTACACAGGACTCACTGCTTTCGTACCTGGTCAATTCATGACAGACGTTTTTACAGACTTTGCAAAGTTTAAAAAACTCGATATATATTCAATATTACAACGAAATTAATTCTTATTTCTAAACAATTATTTAATACATTCGTGTTCCTGGTAATTTAAAAAATATAAATTTGATTGCGTGTTTTTGTTACAGTCTAAATAAATACAATTTTGGCATAAAAACATCATGGGAATATTTAAAACACAAAAAGACATTTTTTTTTTATATAGAATAAGATATAAAATAAAAATAAAATGTCAGAAAATTAGAAAGATAATAATAATGCCAGCGTTAAAATGTATCGTCGTACAATTTTGTAGTTTTTAATTGTTATAAGAATTAAAGAATTTCTTGTCAACATTCTGCGCAAAGATGTAAATTAACGTCAGTAATAACATTTTGCGACCACGTATGTAATTCCCTGTGATGGTAAACATCATAAAAATATTACCGTATTTATATTCAAACGATTTACCTAATCTTTGTTTTTATCACAACGTTTCGGCACTTGTACCCTCCGGCCTTCATCAGGTATATATCGATCTGGGTAACATATAGAGAATTCCGAACTGGAACCTTTATTTACTATACGGTGGTAGGCTATTCTCATTCCATTTCCTATTTCTAAGGATACTGTTGTATACCGTACCTATGAACACTCATTTCTCATTCAGTAACGCTTTCTAGGTTAAGCAACGTCGAGCGTGGTCAGTACCTTGATGGGTGACAGCTTAAGAATAGCAGGTGCTGCAAGCTTTGATTTGCGATTGGCATGACTTACGGTTGTATCACGTTGAAACTCCCGGTTCTCGTAAGAAAACTGTTATATACCGTATCTATGAACACTAATGGGTTTGTCTCGATCCTCATAAATACGTTGGGTACTATTGTAAGTGCGGAAAATATGCTGCCTTAGCTGTCAGCGTGAGCTGTCAGAGTGGGAAGCTCGCCGGAGGCCGAAGGCACAGTCTAGGTAGACAGATATGCGGGGTCTACGGGCAATTTTTGTCCGAGCCCAGGGGCTCAGATTCCCCTACATTAAATTTGGCCTTGTGTCGCATCCTGCCTCGTGGAGAGGCAGGTAAATATCGTAATATACTGTCTAAGTAGACCACCCCTAGCAGTGGTTTACTTTCTTCACGGCATTAGCAAGTATTTTATTTAGTTATGTCATAAAGATTACCATTTTCATTTCCAAACTGCGTTTTCGTTATACCTCATTCAGTAACCGTTTCTAGGTTACAACAAATATCTCATCTGGTTCTTTTTTAGAGCTGTTCAGTTATTACTGACCCCATTTCCACTGAGTGTAGAGATTGAATTCACAATTACTATGTCACTAAATGCATATATATATATATATATATATATATATATATATATATATATATATATATATATATATGTAATTTAAAGAAAAACAGACCACTTTAAAGCTCTATTAGTTATAATTTATTTCACCAGATAATTTTATTTTTCCCTGGATCTTGAGACTTCACTTTCAAAGGTGAAAAGAAAAAATGAATTTAAAATTGACACTTTTGAAGGGCAGTATTAATCTTATATAAGGTGACATAGAGGGTGGTGAGGAATAGTATGAGAGACATAGACGAGTTTAGAGAGGGAAGGAGAGTTTTAAAATTTATTTTTATTACAATACTTAGAATTTTACGGCTTACTAAGATTTTCGTTACTTAATTATACGCACACACACACACACACACACACACATATATATATATATATACGTTGTGATAAGAACAATAACAAACATGATAAGGTGTAAATGTTAACATGTCATCGGATAAATTAAATGAAAAACCATGAAAGCATGAAAAATTCTAACTCAGTATTTCATCTTCCAAATTGTTTAATTGATTTCGTGTTCTTACAAAAGTAGTGCTATTTTATTCTTTCCTTCTTAAAGTGACTAAGAAATATAATAAGAGGAAAATATAGACAAGTTAGTAAAGGAAGGTTTGAAGAAAGGACTAACTATCAACTGAAAGAAGACAGAATGGATGGTTATTAGAAATATTTGTTTATTTGTTTGTTTGGCGTCATATCAGCTGATAATTTAATTTACTTGGGAACATTAGTAATTTCTTTTACAAAAAATAATTGCCGGCAATATTTTAACTATGAAAATGTATGTCTGGTATTTTTACTATAAAAATACATTTTTATACATCCTTAGTTTTTTGTACCCGGTTATCTATTTGCCATTTGCTGGAATACTAGTCGTTGCTACCAACCCGGGTCAGGGTGAACCTAGGAACAACAGCAAATAAGAGGTGCTTTCACGCTCAGCAAAACATCCCGACCAGAGGCCTTGCTGCCGGATGTAGTTATCGTCATACCCAGGGCGTCATTAGAAAGAGCAACAGCCCGTGGTGTGTGCTACGAATCAGAGGCTTCAAAAGTAAACCAGTGGACCAATTTATCTATACGGGAAGTATTGTAACCGACACAAATATCTGTGGGTTGCGTTGAAATAAGAGAAGCGTCGTTCCAAACCGAAAAAAAAAGGTTCAGATAAAAAAATGATTTGTTGTGCAGTAGCTGAACACCACTACAAGATGGACCGGTATAAGATTATTTAAACAACATTCTTTCTTACCGAGGGAGATGAAAACAATTGTTACTCTGCTTGAGGACTCTCTACCTTTGGGTGAAGAAGAACTATGGGTAGAGTATCGTCTTGGGAGGCAGACAGCCACCCGACCCCGTGTATATGAGGTCTACGGGGAACTTTTACCCGGACGTACGCGCTCTGAAAACCCCACGTCAAAACCAGCCTTGCGCCACATCCCGCCTTGTGGGAATATCTCATGTAAATATCCAGGATTTAACGATTAGATTTCGTCAAAACTCAGCTAGTCGAGGAGAGAAACCCAGACGAGGCTATGCCTACAGGCAGAGTCTCCTTTGTGAAGGTAGACAGATACCTAACCCCGTGTGTGCGGGGTCTACCGGGTATATTTGCCCGGACGTACGCGCTCGGAAAGCTCCAGGTTTAAAACCGGCCTTTTAGTGAGGTCTCGTGTAAATACCATAGATTTAACTATTAACTGTTTATTACATTAATCTGTGCTCTCAGCTGTGTACCATATTATGCTCCGAATAAACTACTTATTTTTCATATGTATGTTAAGCTTTTCTATTTACGATATAACACGACTCTTCCTATTTGGCAATCAAAAAGAAGAAAAGAGAAAGAGATAAAAGGCGAGACAAGAATCGTCGTAAATTATATAAAAAAAATGTTTAAAGAAAGCTAAGATATTTTTAAACTTCAAGTGAGACACAGAGAAAACAGGTATGATATCGTTAGGGTCAAGCTTATTGGCGCTGAAAGTAAAATAGGCGAGCCGAGTTCAAGTTCACTTCTAGTCTGTTACGTTTACGTTCACGGAATTCTCTTTTCAGCAGCTGTATTTCTATCCTAGCTTCGGGTTAAATAGCAGAGCAGACAGTCTAAAACGAGATCAGTCCACTGTCTAAAACCGTAGCGAAGTGAAAAAGAATCTAATCAATATTCCTCAAGAAGTCATGACAGTTCACATATAATAATGAAAAAGAATCAGGATGCTTACTCTTCGACTAGAATTTTAGCTTCCTCAAGTCTAAGATCAACCCATATCAATCCTACATATCTTCTTATTATGCATTTCTTATTTCTCTTTTCTCTTCTCTTACGTCATTACAACAGTCTCACTCAGTCACCCTCTACCTTGAGTAATTCTTGGGCCATGTATTTGGTGAAGTTAAATTAGAAAACGAAGAGCATGAATTAGTCTTTCCACTATGAGGTGCAAATAAGTAAGAGATTGCTATTTGGCAAACAAAAAGATGAAAAGAGAAATAAAGAAGATAAAAAGAATTGTAAAAAAAAAATATTCAAAACTCAAGCGAGAAAGAATAAAATAAATGATTGAAGGCTTATTGGCATTGAAAGTAAAATAGGCGAATTCAAGTGTTGCATACTCTCTCTCTTCTGGGGAGGTCTTGGCTGACGGAGTCGATTCATTAACATAGTATCATCTCTCGCTCTTTTTCTCCCGGCCGGGTATCAAAATGATTTTAGAGTCAGGAAATGAAAGAGAACTTCAACAAAAGCGATTTTAAACTGATGTATTTTATTAAACACGTCGACGTGTACATTTCTAACGAGTCATTTAGGTTCGCTCTGTCAACCCCCACTGAGGATCAATTCCCTGAGATACGAAATAAACAAGTCTACTGTGTATGACGTGTAAAAACTTAACTCCCTGAAATCACGATCTCACTACATTCCTACGCTAGTTTTAACTAATCAAAAACGATTTCCTCTGTTTTGTCTATCATCTGACCATAAATATCAGCCTCAGAAAGTCTGAGCTAAAATATACTGCTACTAAAAAATAAAGTCTGAAACAATTATTTAACACAAGCTCTGTTCAAGAGTGTCACGTTCAGTTTCAAGGAATGCACTTTTTATTAACTGTATTCTCTCCGAGCTCCAGGTTAAATAGCAAAACGGCAAGTTTTCTCTGAAATTGTCTAAGAACCTGTCTAAAAGAAGTCCACTCTATTGATGGTTAAGTCAACGACAATCTATAATATATAATAAAGGAAAGGGATCCGCAGGTAACTATGATTGACTTACATTTTGAAGGAACATGAAATTTTAAAATATTTTAGAAATTATGTCTAGTTGATATTTGAAGCTTTAGGAATTATTAATGTCTGAGTAGCAGCTGTTAGGTGTGATGATAATCAGCTCAAAACTGCATACATCTCTATCATATATATATATATATATATATATATATATATATATATGTGTGTGTGTGTGTGTGTGTGTGTGTGTGTGTGTGTGTGTGTGTGTGTGTGTGTGTGTGTGTCTAATAGTTATAACGTTTGGGCGCGTGGTCGAGTGGTTAGAAAGTTTGGGGAGGGTGGTCGAATGGTTAGAAGGCTATCGGGGCGTGGTCGAAGGGTTAGAAAGTTTTGTGTGGGTGGCCCAATAGATAGAACGTTTTGCGCGAGTGGTCGAATCATTAGAGCGTTTTGGGCGCGTGGTCGAATAGTTAGAACATTCGGGGCGAATGTTCGAATGATCAGAATGTTTACGGTGGGTGGTCGAATGGTCAGAAGATTTTGGTCGCGTGGACGAATTGCTAGAATATTTTGGGCCCGTGTTCTAATGGTTACAAAGTTTGCGTTCCAACAATGAGATTCGGATTCCAAATGAATTATAATCGATATCACCGACCTGAGTAGACAGTCCCAGCGCGCGGCAAAGTTCGGAAGTGCCTGGAAAACATTCCACTCTTTGACCAAATCCTTGTGATTCAATATGTTTAGACACAGCTCTTCAGAAGGCATCTATGGTTACGTTGACACGGAATTACACTTTTTCGAACTAGCAATCACGCTAGTTTATACAGTCGCTCCCAGAAATTCTAACTACGGTCAACTCAACATACTTGCAGGTTCCTCTGTATGTTTTGAACAAACAAAAATGTACATCAGCAGGCCACGTGTGAAGACAACAATACAAGGAAACGAATGAACAGCCATGCAGAAGGTATAGTATTCGTGTATTAATTTATATTATCACTTTTCATGGAATTCGGTGTTAGTTAAATGTATATTCTTGCTTATCGGTTCAATTCTATTCTAGATAAGGTCTATTATATATATTTGTTTTCTATATCGAGTTAGAATATTGAAAAACATGTTAAGTCACGTATTAAAAAACACTTTATATAAAACATTAAAATATAATTTAATGTCTTCAGTAAATACATCCGTTATGTTTTATACAATATTAGCTTAAAAGCCGCTCATTCAAGCGGCATTTAAGCAAGTTCCTGCGAAGGGGTTCTTGAATGTATCTTATGCTTGTTCAGGAGGTTGAGAGTCCCTAAGTCTTTGCATATTCTCAGCATTGGAAGCTCTCCTGGTTCCCGTTAGATCTTGGTTTTCATTTGAACGGAACTTTCTTTCCTCACTGCAGCCTTGAATCTTTTATGTGCAATAAACAACAAAAGAACTCAAAATTAATCGCTGCATTTAAGCATTGCATTAATAGTTACGCTTATCTTTTTAAAGTTCAACGGTAATTCCGCTATTGCCGCTTAATTTAATGACAGTTTGATGCGCGTAGGTCCTTACTTTCTATAGAGACGACTATTTTTATTACATTGTTGACTGTCGCTGAAATTCGCAATTAATTTTGATTATTACCAAATTTATTTCTGAGTTGTAAAAATTGTTATCGTAAAAAAATATCACATAAACAAATCGCCGAAAAGAATTGCAGTAATGAAAACTTCTCAATTCAAAATTTCTGTAACATGAACTATTGAAATTCAGAGTTGTGTCCCTTTAATTGAAAAAGTGTGACACAGTGACATTTATTATATATTTTTATATATTAATGCTTGTCATTCAATTTGATGTTAATTAAGTTTATATCGTTGCCTGTTGTACCTGTCTGTTCCCAAATTTTTTGGAGGCCAGGCTTTTTAAAAAAAATTACAATTGTTTCCTGCATCCACTCAGAATGAAAATATGATTTTAAAATAAAGGTTACATAAATTTCAGGGATCAAGAACTAATAATGTAATTATTTTATTCCATACATTCCTCACATTCATATACTTTCACATAACAAGCTCCTTCTGTAAGAATTGCTTAGAATCAACGGATTGTTCGTCTTCCTCATAACTAATCTAAATTCTTCACAATCGGTCAAACTCTTTTTTTCCGATTTGAAGCCACCAGAATATTTTAAGTCTTATACAAATTATTCTTTTTTCAGCAACATTTTTTTTTATTTGACGTTTCATCTGTCTATATTTCTGAGATGAGGTATGATGTACATTATTTACATTATTCGGACTATTGTCCTCATCTTTGTCGCCATATTTATCACCCTTCAGTATCTGTCTATATTTCTGAGATGAGGTATGATGTACATTATTTACATTATTCGGACTATTGTCCTCATCTTTGTCGCCATCTGTCTATTTTCTGAGATGAGGTATGAACGTTTCATTATTCGGACTATTGTCCTCATCTTTGTCGCCTTTTATCACCCTTCAGTGTCTGTTTAATTTTTGACGAAATGAACCCTTTTCGGCTTTCCTCATCTTTGTCGCCATATTTGTCACAACGTTTCGGCCGTTGTACGCTCCGGCCTTCTTCAGGTGGTTGGAATGACGAAATGAACCCTTTATTTCGCTCGCTGGAGTAGACTGTTCTAGTTCCGTGTGCCATGTTTTAATGGATGTCAGTTACCAGTTATCTCCTGTTAATTTCCCTCTGAAAGTTCTCCACTGCCTCAACTGGGTATTGAACTCAAACTTTTTTGGTCCTGTCCATGAATCTAACCAACGCCTTTATCCACTGTGCCATAGTCCGAATAATGTAAATAATTGATGTTTGATGTTTACAGTTTCTTCCCTTGCACTTCCATTGTTTATTTTACTTTATTAAATCCCTAGTTTTATCTTACTTTATTCCTTCTTTTCAATTATATCTCAGCACCGGAAGTTTCCAAAAACATTGCTTATAAGAAGGTCATTGGTGCAAATAGAATTCCAGAGGTCATTCTTAAGGATATCAACCTATAATCCTCTCCAATATTGGCAAAATTAATTGCTGTCTGAAGAAGAGGTGTTTTGCAAGTCTACGGAAAGAGCTAACTACATACTCCGATTTTAAGAATACGTGTGAGCCCTCATCCTGTCACAATATCAACCCTTTAACCCCTTTAGTTTCATCAGTAAACTCTTCCATTCTATAATAAACAATCTCTTGAGAGGTAACCATATGGAACTCGCTCTGTTCGATCCACAGCTGATGTCTTAACTGTTATTATTCACAGAACCAGAGATATATGAGAAAATAAATACATCGACCATATATATATATATATATATATATATATATATATATATATATATGAAAGGCAAGTTCGTACATAAACTCTCCAGATATGGAATCTCTGGAGGTGCCTTCTATCAAGTCCTTCCTCATAGGTAAGTCTATGAAGATCGATGTTAACTGTCAGACATTGGAAGCCAATGAGATCAATACCGACGTTCGTCAGTGTTCTTTTTATCAATCATATCACTTTTTTACAATATATTATGATCTACCCAAGAACACACTCCGATCTTTAGTGGATACCTATACGAAAATATAAAGTTGCGCTTCCAAAAAATGATCAGAACTTAGAAGCTGGACTTTCTTTTGAGCTAGACCTGGTGGCTGTATTAAGAAAGGATTGGCTGGTCAAATTTACTAAGTCCAAAACCAAACTAGTAATATTCCACCATCACCGTCCAAAGCCTTAAAATTCAACTATCATGATGGATGGGTGTCTTCTGAAAGAGGCTCCCCACTTTTTAACGTTTTAAATCATACTCACCACTAATTAGACATCAAGCTCACCTCTATTGCTAATGATGCCCAGTTTCTCGTATGGCTCGTTCGTATCATTTTTGCTGCCACATCTGGGTTGGAGCTTCCATGTCCTCACTTGCCTGTCTTGGCACAGTTCGAAAGCGTCTACGCAGCCTTTTAGGTGATCAGATGTTCCACCGACAATTCCTGTCCTACGCCCAACACTTCGCAAGACTCTCGCTATTCTATCGCTATTTCAATGGCAAGCGGTGGAACAAACATGTCACGTACACGAAGATGAATAATCCGTAATCTTTTGGTATTCCATTAGTAAGAATTAATTTCCACTCACGCAGTTTCTTCCCAGAAGAAATTTGGAACAGATTCCAGACAGGATGAGAATCCCGATTAAGACAAATCTAGGGTGAACCTTTATCTTTCCTACATAACCCCATAAAATACACTTCTTGCTTTCTCTTATACTCCTGTAACACAATGCAGTAATCCTCTATGTTGAGTACATTTGTATTGGAAAATATTAGTATAAAAAAATCACGTAACATACTTTCTTTCTATTTTTTTCTTCCGTTTTTCTCATTTTTTATATATGTTAAAAAAATTCGCAGCATTTTTTCTTTTTAGTATTTGTTTATTTTATTAAATTTGTTCTCTTTCTTTGTTTCTTCTTTGTTTCTTTCTTTCTTTTTTCATTGTTTGTTTGTTTCTCTCTTTCTTTTTTCTTTGTTTGTTTGTTTCTTTTTTCTTTGTTTGTTTGTTTCTTTCTTTTTTCTTTGTTTGTTTGTTTCCTTCTTTCTTTTTTGTTTGTTTGTTTCTTTCTTTCTTTTTTATTTGTTTGTTTGTTTCTCTCTTTCTTTTTTCTTTGTTTGTTTGTTTCTTTTTTCTTTGTTTGTTTGTTTCCTTCTTTCTTTTTTGTTTGTTTGTTTCTTTCTTTCTTTTTTATTTGTTTGTTTGTTTCTCTCTTTCTTTTTTCTTTGTTTGTTTCTCTCTTTCTTTTTTATTTGTTTGTTTGTTTCCTTCTTTCTTTCTTCTTTGTTTGTTTCTCTCTTTCTTTTTTCTTTGTTTGTTTGTTTCCTTCTTTCTTTCTTCTTTGTTTGTTTCTCTCTTTCTTTTTTCTTTGTTTGTTTGTTTCCTTCTTTCTTTCTTCTTTGTTTGTTTCTCTCTTTCTTTTTTCTTTGTTTGTTTGTTTCTTTCTTTCTTTCCATTTTTGATCCCTTTCCTTCTCGTTTTCTGAATTTCCATTCTTTTTTTTAAATTTGGGGATGCACCTATAACTTTTCTCATTTTCTTTCTTTCTTTCTGTTGTGGATTCCCAGATGAAATTCGGTCTCCAATGAATGACAAACGCAAGAATTAAAATATTAATATATAAGAAATAAAATGTATTTACACAATAATACAAAGGGTAATATTGTTAGTAAATCCAGGAACGCGGTTAGTAGCAAATACAGATCGATCTATACAGTCTCGAAGTAGGACTTCCTTAGAGCCTACGTGCTTGTAACTGACTTCGACAAGTGGTTACCTCACACTATTACTCTACCTCCAACTCAATCACAATCTCAGTCTTCTTACTATCAATCTCCACTCTCTCTATTCTGACTGACTCTGAGTATTTAACGGCAACAGTCCAAGTAAAACTCTGGTCGAGTCCACTTATATGAAAAAGGGGAGGACCCCATAACACTTTCTTTATTAATTTATTTATTTATTTATTTATAATGATTTCTTTATTTTTACTTTTCCCAGTACCTTTCTTTCCTTATCTCTTCCTATTGTCGCTAAAAATATACAAACATTTATGACCTGAAAATGATTCAAATACCTATCTCTTATTGACATCGTTGGACAGCCGCACACACGCAATTCTTGATTCCATTCCCGTTAAATTTCTTTTACTTCCGCTCTTATGAGTTTTACGATCAAACTCCAATAATTCCGGCGTTCATGTCGAAGAGCGATGAAGGAAGAAGAAAAATGTCACAATTAAAATAATTTCTTTGTAAAACTAAAAATGTCGATACAAATTATTTCAAAAGGAAAAGCATACTTAAACAGAAGATTCGATCTTATTTTTATTAGCACGAACGTGAAATTCAATTGCTTTCTATTACATCACCTCGGCTTCTCGAGGATCACAAGTATATTATGTGAAAAAAAGATTAAGCTTGGAACTTGTCAGGAAGCATAATCGTAAAACATCAGTTGCTTAAGAGGAGAAAATAAAACTTTAGACAAAAGTGAATCTTTCAGAAACGGGTAGAAAAAATATTTCATTTCTTTTGACAAATTTCTGAAAAAAAAATATTCGAAGAAAAATTTATATAAAAGGAAGAATAAAGAATTTTGCTTTGTTTACTTACGTGTTTGAATCTCTCTCTCTCTCTTTCACTATCTATCTATAGTCAGAGAAAGCGGGAAAAAGATCTTTCTGCTTTATCTTATCTGACTTCTGTATCTTTTTAAACCTATTTTTGTGTATTGTGTACGTTTATTTTTGCTAGTAAGTGTATACCTATACCTTCTCAACACATATATATTGTTTTATTATAAGGAATTAGTATATATATATATATATATATAGACTGTAGGGCTCGTGTGTGCGTGTGTGTGTGTGTGTGTGTGTGTGTGTGTGTGTGTGGTCCGGCTAGTGTGTTTGTTTTTGCCAGTGTGTGTATATATTTGTTCTCTCTCACTCTCTTTAAACCTATTTTTATTTTTTGTATGGTGTGCGTGTATTTTTTGCCAATAAGTGCATACATAATACTTCTCCATACATATATACTGTTTGTTATAAGGAATTCGTATATATATATATATATATATATATATATATATATATATATATATATATATATATATATAAGAAAGTGTGTATACACAGACACACACACACACACACACATATACATATATATGTATAGAAAGTGTGTGTATATATATATATAGAGAGAGAGAGATAGAGAAAATTCTATATATACATACATATATATATATATATATATATATATATATATATATACTTCCTATGGTCTGTTTTGCTCATGTGCGTGCGTGGGTTCTGCTAGATTTTGTTTTTGAGCGTATATTCGTTCTCTCTCTTTCTCTCTCTCTCTCTATTCATACATACATACATACATACATACCTATATACATATATATATATATATATATATATATATACTCATTTAACCTTCTTTATATACATGGGATTCCCAGTGTGAATTTGTTTCATTTTGTGTATTTAAGAAGGTACCTACTTATTCATCTGAAGTGTTGGTCGAAAAAGGATCTTTTGATAAATCCGTTTTTGAAAACACACACGCGAGCACACACACACACACTCACACGCATATATATATATATATATATATATATATATATATATATATATACCATTACGTCTAGCATGAAACAGCCTGTCGCCTCTGATTGTTGACTTCAGTGCTCACTTTTATATTTACACATGCTGTATCTCTGATATTCAGCGCTTTATCTCATAATATAGCACACCCTAAAACTAGATTCCTTCATATATATATATATATATATATATATATATATATATATATATATATATATATATACTTCTAATTCTTTAAAGGTTATTTTTATTTAGTAGATACCTTGTAAATTGTAATAAAATTAGAGTATAAATTTACAGTATATTAAGGTTCGTTGGGCACCATCTGTGAGAAAAAGAGCAGCCTAACGTAATTCACAACCACCAGGAATTTGGAACGGGCGTGCCGTACTGCTTGGCATTTGTGCCGGAAGTTCCAATATGAACATTCAGCGTGTTTGGGTGTCAATATGAAGAGTGTGTAAACGATTCGGAAAGAGATGGACGAATCTAACGATGCTTACGTATGTATTTAAAGTTATCACGAGTGATGGTGAAGTTATGCCTCAATTCATCTTCCCACAGGTCCTCAGACACAACAGACAGGCATACATCAAATGTATTGAGGATGTAGAGCTGCCCTGGTTCAAGAGAGTATTTGTCTTATGTCTGGTAACAGGACTCTGCACCATGCCACACAAGCTCGAGAACTTAGTCATGGCTGACAGACAATTTCTTCGACCACATCATCTCACCAAACTCACCAGACTGCAAACCTCTTGATTTTTATGTGAGTGGCTCAGTTGTAAGACCAAAGATGAACTGAAGGTAAGGATTATGGCAGAATTCACCAACTTAATCAGGAAGACCCTTCACAAGTGTTGCAGGAGATTCGAAAGTCGTCTGGAGGCCGTATTCGAAGCCAATGGCGGTTTTATTGAATCAACATATTCTTTCGTATTTCAAGATATTAATTTCTATTTTCAAGATATTAATGCCCATTTCGGTAAGTATATCTCTTAGAATGAGATATAAACGTTATTTCCCTTTTGCATAATTTAGACGACAATTTATCCATCGCACACTGTGTGTGTCTGTGTACATACATGTATGTATGTGTGTGTATATATATTGTAGAGAGTATATATATATATATATATATATATATATATATATATATATATGTATCTGTGTGTGTGTGTGTGTGTGTGTGTGTGTGTGAATTTTAGTTTGCAAGTGCCACAGGCACATTATGATAGATTTTGGGACTGTGGTTGTTTGCCCCACGAGCAATCTCTCTTGAAATACGAACTATGCTAATCAAAGCTAAAAAGCTGGGAAGAGATATGGGTTCATACATGTCCAAAACCTCGCTCTACCCCGCTAACCACCATGCCACATCCACACAGTCATACACACGCATGATAAAATATGCACACACACACACACATATGATGAAATTGAGAATGTTTCTAATAGATAAACATAATGGAATTTTATCAAGTTAGAAAAAAAAAGTTATACCATCCACAAATTATACCCGGGATATATTTGGGCAGGCATATTTAGACGATAATGTCGGTTTTAGAAGTGGCATCAAAGAGGCTTTCTTTATGCTTTTTTCTTTTATTATCTATCACCTCTGAAATCGATGCATGCAGCACTTGATGCCAATAAACTGAGCCCAGATCTCGTGTAAAGAGATTGGAAAATGTACATTTGAATTGAAAAACACACACACACAAAATGTGTTTCTTTGGCGTCAGTTCTTGAATCGTTTCTCTCCCGACAGGCTTCTCCAGTCACCCAACGAGAAACCGGACGCCATTTGCTTCCCCGAAGGTTAACTTCACATGGGATGAACATGAAAGTAAACATGAACATATTACTTTTTTTTTTTTAAAAAAAAAAAAAGAAAACAAATAAAAACAAAACTTTTCACTGAGAAACGATTATCTCCAAAAATTGTATTACAAAAATATTGTCGAAGTTCATCTACCAAACTAACATAATTTCATTATGGCATCTTAGACTGCCTTCTTGTTTTATAGAGGTTTATGTTTCAATAACGAGATACAGGAAATCGTTACGGAACCTTGCTATCTTTTGAGCTGTCGAAAACCACGGTTGTTCTGAGTTATTATCCGTAACCTCAGCAGATCATATAGCTCATAATTAAATCGATCCATCGAAATATTGAGAGACAGATCAAAGTAAAGTTTGCAGTCGATAGATTTAACAATATCAGTCGGTTAACTGCCAAGCGCGATAACGCTTGGATTTTCTTTCGATTTATGACTGACTATGCAGATTTTCTCGCTATTGATTACCACTTCATCCTGTGATATACTGCCTGCCAGGCAAAGCTATTTTCCTTCTATTTAATCCATACATGGCAGAGATATATATTAGAGTGTGCGGCTTGTATTTTATATCAAAGAATTTATACAAAGAATTAATTAGCAATGTTAATGTGATTAATGGTGAAATCACTTGGCTAACATGACTTAATGGGACATTAACTTTCTATCAATTACTTGAAACAATTTATACAAAGAATTAATTAGCAATGCTAATGTGATTAATGGTGAAATCACTTGGCTAACATGACTTAATGGGACAGTAACTCTCTATCAATTCCTTGAAACAATTTATACAAAGAATTAATTAGCAATGCTAATGTTATTAATGGTGAAATCACTTGGCTAACAAGACTTAATGGGACATTAACTTTCTATCAATTACTTGAAACAATTTATACAAAGAATTAATTAGCAATGTTAATGTGATTAATGGTGAAATCACTTGGTTAACAAGACTTAATGGGACATTTACTTTCCATCAATTCCTTGAAACAATTTATACAAAGAATTAATTAACAATGTTAATGTGATTCATGGTGAAATCACTTGGCTAACAAGACTTAATGGGACATTAACTTTCTATCAATTACTTGAAACAATTTATACAAAGAATTAATTAGCAATGTTAATGTGATTCATGTTGAAATCACTTCGCTAACAAACCTTAATAGGATATTATCATCAATTCCTTGAATAATAAGATCGTTATATTTGAGTTGTTAGATGAAAGTGACATTCCAAGTACTTTCGACAATTTCAAATTGTCATCTTCAGGGCGCAATTTTCCCATACATACGCAAACAGTAAGACGAAATATGTGTAGACGGAAAGATGTATTTTTAAATTATGCTATTTATTGAAATGTTTTGGAGCGTGCGCCTAAGTTGAAGTTTCTTTTGGAATACAGTGATTTCTTTGAAATATGGCGCCAGTTTGTTTACATTGCGCAGACCAGTAAGAAAATTTCAGTGATTGCGCAGATCAGTGTTGCCAACACTGTGTGAAAATTCTGTGTGAATTGATTGGACGGTTTTTGAAATATTAGAAAAAAGTTATCTCGATAATAATTTGGCACGCAGCGTATATATATATATATATATATATATATATATATATATATATATATATATATATATGTCTATATTTTTGCAGCATGTCTTCATTAAGACATGTCTCAATACATAATTTTAGCAAGTTTTGTAATCTTATTTTTCAACGGGATCCTCTCAGATAGAAAAAACTATTTAAAGCTACTAGTTAAAATCGAGATATTTTAAACTATTTACTGTGAACATTTAAAAATTGCACAGTATTCATAATTAATTTTATTATGGGTTGGTTTAAAGTTTTAAATATAGATAGCTTCAAGTATTTTTAGTTTATGTTTAGAGTACAGTTTAGAATATCTATCTTTTAAATAATATGTTTTGAATAGATTTTCTTAAAAAAAAAGTTTTAGACATTCATTAATATACTTACCTCCCTTGACGTTTACACCCATGACTACTTGATAAAATTTAAAATTTTATGGTACATAAACTTAGAAAAATGATGAATACAACAATATTTTGTCTTAGAAAAAAAGGCCCTGATGACGACATTGTGTTTATGTCGAAAGTACTCGGAAGAAAATAAATACGCATCAACATGTTATCTTTTTTCCTTTAATAAGGATATTAAGATATTTATCCTTAATTATAGGAGGATCCTATTAAACAAAAGTAGACAAAATTATCTTTTGAGACGTGTCTTAATATATATATATATATATATATATATATATATATATATATATATATATATATATATATATATATATATATAACTGTACAGTCGTTTTTAATGTTCCTACAGATTACTAAATCTTCTCTACTTTTGCAAAACATATTACCTCTTTCACATATGAAATATAGGCAGTATTCTTCTGAACACGCCTTACATCCTTGTTTGGATGTGGCTCTGAATGCCACTTTGGCATGTTTGTCACCACATACTACGGTCAGCGGCATCCTTCTCGCATTTTGATGGTTGCCTTTCAATGTATCTGATATTATCTTTCGGGTTATATTTGTATATAGGAGGAGGTCGCCTTACATTACGCATTCCTGCCTGGTGCTGGCCATAACTGAGAATATAGCTTCGGGACATTCTCCCATATCAAGCACCTTATTATACACTCATATGACCGTATGATCATGCCACAAAGCAGGATTCAAACTAGAAACACTTGTTGGCTTAACTTGTTAAACTCACCCTATTATAGAAAACGCAACGGATTTGAAATATCAATTGATTATATAGGCTGGTCGATATAATCTGAAATCTTTTATATTTCACCAGAAAGAATACTCAACGTTCTGTTGGCAAGGTTAGTTAACATTCCATTAAAATCATATTAGTCAAATTATCGCAATAAAATCAGTCCCAAATTTAGGTTTACAAATTTTGCTAGTCGTTTATTTTATAATGGAAATTTGTTTCACTGTTTTGTGCCACATAGATTTTTTTCCCGCTAGAATCCATCTTGAGCATTTAGAAATCTACAATTTGTTCGGGCATTGAATGTTGCTGCGATATTTGGTTTAGTGTTCCTGCTATAAAATAGTAATATTATCTGTCCTGACCTGGCATCTCAGCTTCATACACTTTCTCACTCCCGTGACTTGACGTAGCTTCTCTCTGTCATTTCTATAAATATTTTCATGGCAGTCGTTCTCATTAGCTCCCTAGGGTTAGATTTTACATTGTTGTTTTATTCACCTCCCCCCCACAGAAAATGAATTGTACATATTGGGACTAGATAGGGAGATTCTGAGGTATTATGCTGGATGTAGTAAGAATAGTAAGATTACGTTGTTTTGGCGTTAGGAATATTGCTGTATACTTAGATCAGTAATTGTGGCTAGCTAAATTTAATATTAAGACAGAACAAGACGATCCTTTTCCCCCACTTCCCATTTGTTCTTGTGCCACATTTTGTATTATAATAAGAATAAATATCGCTTTGACAATACGCCATGAACTTTAGTGAGATACTAGATTGGCAGTTAGGTCCCATCCTTTTTATATTGAAATAGCTACATGCAATCCTAAGTTCTATTTGAATAGTTTCATTTTCACACTTTTGACCTGTGGAAATCTCTTTCGATTTCTTTCTTTCTTTTCATATGCAAACACATACAACTGTCCTAGGTATGACGATAAACTGCATCCGCGTCCAGGGTAAGATGATAAACAAAGTCCAACAGCAGAGCTTCTGGTCGGGAGGATTTGAGGAGTGTGGAGCCACCTCTTGATTGCTGGTGTTCCTAGATCCACCCGAGGTGGTGGAACCTGTCGGGGTCCCAGTTATGGGCAAATAATTAACCCCGAAACTGAGACTACATCTGCGTCCTTGGTATGACGATAAACTACATCTGCATCCAGAGTAAGACGATAAAATACGTCCAACACAAGGCTTTGAGGAGCATGGGACCACCTCTTAATTGCTGGTGTTCCCAGGTCCACCATGACCCGGGGTGATAGCACCTGTTAGGGTCCCAGCAATGGGAAAATATTTAATCTCTAAACTGAGGTAAAAAGCATTATAAAAGTGTAAAAATAGGTTATAATATCAGAAATACTTTGTAAAAAATTAATACTAGAAATAAATTTTTGAAAAAAAAAAACTGTTACCAGCAATACGTTTTTGAAAACAAAAACTATTACCAGCAATACGTTTTTGAAAAAATAATATTACCAGCTATACGTTTTTGAAAACAATATTACCAGCTATATATTTTTGAGGAAAAGAATATTCAATTAAGTATTTCTGCTATGTCCAAAATGAATTTCACTTGTTTTTAACGATAAAAACTTGTTTTATACTTTGAAGAAGATTAATAAAGTTAAGTCATGTGTTTTGTGTTCTCTTTATATAGGGACAAGTAGCACAACGGACAGACCCCCAGGAGACCCACGTGGCAGCAGTAAAGAAGAGAAAGATGCTGCGTCATGGACATGTCAAACGCCACAATACTCTACCCAAGACGTTCCTTCAAGTACATTGGAGAGGGATAGACGTTAAGGGTGGCAGTGCAAAAACTGGATGGACAACATCAAAGAATCGACCAGAATGGACACTCCGACGCTGCTTCGGGAGGCAGAAAACAGGTATTGTTTGCGGTGGCTGGCTGAATCAGAATCTGAAAGAAGAAGAAAGAAGAAGAAGAAGAAGAAGAAATTATAATAAATACATTTTTGAATAAAACAGATTGACTATTTTTTTATAATTATAAATCTTTATTTTTAAACGCGGATATGAACTTTTGCATTGTTAGATTTTGCAAAGGTTCAATTAAGATAACAATGTGGTTCACTTTTCTTTTGCTCTGAAGTTGTCATTTAAATGTTTAGGTCTTGCTTCGTTCAGAAAATAAACTGCTTTTTGTATTAAAATGATTGATTCTAAATTCCAACGATAAAACACTCGCTTCTTTTTGCAAAAGATCATTCTGTTTCTTTAGAGAGCAAAGCACACAAAAATCTAGATTTAAAATAAATATCAAAATCAGAATTAGAAATGCTCGATGATGTTCTGATAGCAACCAAACTTACATGTTTTTTCTATATATAGAATCTTATATGGTTTTTCTGTATATATGTGCATGCTAATGGTTCTTATAGACTTTCCTTTATAGTGCCTAGATCTTATGAATTTAAACGCAGTAATACATTGACCGCAAAGTCTCACCATTTAAACACATGAAATGGACATATGTGACCGTAAGTTCTATGCTAACAGTCTGTCTTGTAGGATTCGCTTCCGGTTTCTTTCTCCACTATCAACGTTGATTTCCAAAAATTAAATGCAATTTCAATCGGTATATTCTGCTATATTCCCGTGCTTTTGTTTTTCTTTCTCCTTCAGTTGCTTTATTGCATTGGTTGGGGTGATTATATATATATATATATATATATATATATATATATATATATATATATGTTATAAAATCACTACAAAAATAGCCATTTTGTTTCAACACCCTCGGTGTCTTATCAATATATATTGGATATATATATATATATATATATATATATATATATATATATATATATATATACATTTATAAATGTAAAATAGGAAAACTGTAAGAGTTGCCAACGCGTTTCGTCCGATGTGGACATTTTCAAGGCGAAACGAAATGAATTGATTAAACAAAGTAACTAATAATAACAAAACAAAATGTCCTTCGCAACTAGGTCAAAGGTTATTAAAGTTATGAAATCATCCACATAAGACGAAACGCGTCGGTAACTATTACAGTTTTCCAATTGTCTTTTACATTTATATATATTGTCTATTTTTCTACAGGTTAAATCTGAGATTTTTTTCATATATATATATATATATATATATATATATATAGGCTTTGGTAAAACTTTGATCAATGTCGTAGCAAAAAAACAAATATGTAACTCTAGCAGAGTGCAGTGGAAGAAAATCGTTGAAAAGCTTCGTGGATTCTGTTGTGTTACGTGTCACCATTGCTTTCAGTACTTCTGACTCCATCTCAACATCATAAACTGCATGAACGAAGGAGGCATTCTTTTCCAAATTCTCTTTATTATACCATAGGGATAGACGTGGTAGTATTCATTTTCGGAGGGTTCCGGAGGAAGATGTTTGGAGGAACGCTTGTCGACTCCTTGGCTTAGCATTTCGCCACGTGTGGGCTAGCCTTTCCAAGGAATCTGACTACAGGAGAAATGTTGATGCAGAATTCTTGCTGGGCGGCTACTCTCTTCGCACGGTTTTGGTCTTTTATCCCAAATTTTGACAAAGGCAATTCACTATTGTCAGATGTACACGTGGTTTTCTAACCAGTTGTTTGCCATCCTGACCCAGCCTCCTCATTCTGTAAGAATTCTAGAAGATGCCTAGAAAATAACCAGTCTTTAATAATATTTTGACTATTGTTTATTTTCCATTTTTTATTTTCTCTATCAGAGTTTTCTTTTTATATTGTCGCATCAGGCTATCCCAGATATCCATATAAGACGTCCTGCCACGTCAGGCTTTATGAAGGAGAATGAAATGGGATTCAGAACAGCTGATGGTGTTCCCGATAGCGGAATAAAATAAAGGAAAACGTCGTGCAAAGTGTGTGATGTACTGTGTGAAAAACTAAGGGGCCATTGCCCTTGGTAGGCTTTTATTTTTAGATCATATGATTTATTATTATAATTTTAACTCACTCAGTCTTTACAGGTTCCATTCTAACAATCTGGACATTCGATCAGATAAGTGATGCCTTTGTTTAGACAGCCAGATCCGAGCAATTTTATATTGGAAATCGAAACTCAATTACAGTTTAAACGAATCACGTATCGAAAGCAGGCATCATTTGAACGGAATTTGCCGATAACGAAAATAGGATATACACCAAAAAATAGAAAAAGAAAAACATTTATAAATTATAAAAACTTAAAAGCAAAAAAACAAAAAAAATAAAAAATAAATAAAAACAATAATAGAATGTCATATTTGTGTGCCTATCAAAAAGATCAGATTAAAAACGATTAAGCGCCCCGACATGGCACAGTGGTTATCACGTAAATCTGAGGCAGTGTTATTACTTTAACGAATTCCTTACATAGATCGTGTTCCAGAACAATAGTCTCCAAAATGGCACCAGGCCTGATATCTTAGTCTCAAAATGTATTTCTAATGTATTTAGTCATTTGGCTATTTGTAATTGTGCTAGTCTATCTATAAAAGATAGGATGTGTGTGTGTGTGTGTGTGTGTGTGTGTGTGTGTGTGTGTGTGTGTGTGTGTGTAACGAATGCACGGCCGCAAGTTTCGACGGATTTGCACCAAAATTTACATGGACATGCTCCAAGTTTGCATTTCCCAAGTCCCATCGATAGTGGAAATATTCGATTTTTTCATGCTTCTACGGCAGTTTTCATACAGTTTGTGGCCATTTTGTACTGGCAAGAACTGGCTGCCACGAATAGGCAGGAAGATTCTATTGGCCAGCGTGAGAGCCAGCAGCTGACTGATACGAATGTTAACTAGCATACTAGCATGCAAAAAAATCAATAGCTGCATTCGTCACAAGTGGGAAAAATTTAAATCTGCATGGCACTTTACTCCAATTGGCTCATTCGCTTGCTTAAACTCAACGTTGATTCTGATTCCGCAGAACTGGGTTGGGTGTGAAAAAGTATTTGTTGTTAACATTCTTTTTTCATTCGGTTTTTCCAGTTACGAGTCCTTTTTTTTAAGCTGATCGTTTTGTGTTCATTTTGTTTAGTTCTTTTTTTGGTAACAGATTTAATGTTTAGTATAGAGCTTAGAAAAAATTCGCAGTGTGAGATAGGCAAGAAGTAAGGCATGTAGCAACATCAGCACGGCAAAGGGAACTCATTTAAAGGCAAGGAAGGGCAAAAATATTTTATGTCAAGTGATAGCCATTGCTGTATGAGTCGCACGATTTTTGAATCAAGCTCGGGCAACGCCGGGCCATGCTGCTAGTCATAAATAAGCTTTGTAAATCCTTTAACCGCCTTATCGTGGAATAAATTGTTAGCAAGTTAATCTCACAAACATATAAAGAACGTTTGTTCTATCCACATACCTGATCCAGTACCACCGTATTTGATAATAATAATAATGAACAATGAAAGCTAACCGCCCAGATATTGTTATTAGAGACCACAAACAAAAGAGTGCCTCCTTATTGATATGGCAGTCCCTGCAGAGTGCAATGTATCTTTAAAGATCTTCAAAAAGCTGTCAAAATACAAGGACCTTGAAATCGAAATCTCAAAAATGTGGCACATGAGAACATCAAAAATCCCCGTTGTAGTTGGAGCCCTCGGATTTGTTGGAAAATATTCCAGTAGATTAATTGAAGGGATTCCTGGAAGCCCATGCCTTAAAAATATTAAAAATTGTTCGCACGAGTACAGCCCACACCTTACGAAGGGCTTTGTCTATGTAATTTTTTTTCAGTGGAAAACGTCATGATGCCATTTCTAACCTTAGGTCCCTGGGAGGCGGACCCGGAAAGAAAGGAATTAAAGAGAAGAAATTAAATGTATTTACACAATAATACAATGGGTAATACTGTTAGTAAATCCAGGAACGCGTTTAGTAGCAATGACATATAGATAAATACAGTCTCGAAGTAGGACTTCCTTAGAGTCTACGTGCTTGGAACTGACTTCTACAAACGGTTACCTCACACTATTACTCTACCTCCAACTCAATCACTCAGTCTTCTCACTATCTCAATCTCTGTATTCTGACTCTGGATATTTAACGGCAGCAGTCCAAGTAACACTTTGGTCGAGTCCACTTATATAAAAAAGGGGAGGACCCCATAACACCCCCTCCCCAGATCTCTTTTTTGGGGGGAGTTTGTATTTTTTAATTTCGTTTAGGAAAAAAAAACACACTTTTCTCCTTTTACTTTGAACCCAAAGTCCTGAAGTCTTCTGAAAACTTCTTTTACGTGTGATGTGTGCTCTTCAACGTTGTCGCTCTTAATTAGAATAATCTTAATCTTAATCTCTGTATTTTGACTCTGGGTATTTAACGGCAGCAGTCCAAGTAACACTCTGGTCGAGTCCACTTATATGTAAAAAGGAGGGACCCCATAACACTTTTTAGGAAAACTGCTTATAATATTTTGAATAATAAAGTTGATAAACTGTTGTGGCCTTGTTAGGGCCAGAAATAAAAACACAAGAGAGGAATTGAATTAAACAAATATATTAACAAAAACATTAATAGAAACATATAAAACGAGAGTGTTACAGAAAAAATGTTCGGTCCGACTGTCAGAGTTGACTGCTGGAAACTTCTCTCTTTCAAAAAGGCAGTACCTGCTCCTATTTATAGCTGCGTGCGTGGGCAAATTACTATAACATAAACTAAAATAGAAATTATTTAGGACATATAACGATTATGTTCCTTTAATATTTTATCGCGTCCAGTGCCTGGAATCTACAGCGCTTTGGCTTGAAATCAGCGATATTTTGGCAAAGCATTCCAAATTTGATATTCTGGGGTATCCAACGGACACATAAGAAAGTGGCCTACTTCCCCTCTCGAAGCTAATTTACATATAATATTCTAGACTATGCCTAAGATATAGGTATTCATCTTGAAAAATGGCGACATCTTCTTACAATAAATAAGATTCAGGCTAAACATTTCCCAAAATATTAACTACGACCTGGAATGAGAATGAGGTTAAAGATGGCGCATAACCTGAATTAGTAAATACTAAACCCTTGAAATACCTCGGGGTATGGCTTAATTATAACCAGTTTTGTAATGGAGATTAGCAAAATTTAACAGCGAATAGGCTGTACCAGAAGCAGTTTCACCAACGACATACATTTTTACAAAACGAAAATATTAACCTAGAAATTCGAGTCATGTAGTTAAATAACACTCAACCTTATGCAACCACTTTCTCGGATGGGTGGTTTAAAAAGTTTACAGGTTTTAGCTAGCGCAGTCATATTCGATCGTCGTGAACTGCAGCTACAGAATAACAAAAAAGATCTACATTAGATAACGGAACCAATATCCGTACTTGAGTAACTTTCAACAACAGCAATTACTAAAATGGATAGCACCCGTAGTTCGAAGAGAGAATAGTGACATCATCTAGAGGCTGACGATCCACAGCACTTCAAACAAAAGGAAACCATAATCGATAATGAACATGCTGATTTTTTGTTCTAAGAAACGGATTTTGTAAATATCAAACGACAGTAGCACTGGCGTCTCGGTTAATGAATGCACAATGTTTCCTTGTAAGGAAACAGCTAATATCACCATTAGCATTAGAGATGAGGATAACAGAAACTACACTTTGATCCCAGTCCAATAGTCAGAGAGTGAAGAAAATCGTAATTAGATTAACACTGGCGGCTTTTGTCAATGCATGCCAAATGTTTCTTTACAAGGAAACAGCTAATATTACCATTCCCATTAGAGATAAGTAGAACAGATACTACACTTTGATCAGAGCCTGATGGCCAAGTAGTGAATAAAAAGCGTAACTCGAATCGCAATAACTGTTCGGTCAGTGAATGCCGAATATTTCCTTATCTGGAGACGGCTAAAGTTACCATTACCATTATTGTTCAGTAGAGTTTCACTGACTAATGCGTAACCTAGTAGAAAACTTGTTCTCTGACTATTAGACAATATTATATTGTGGCCGCGAATGTGGTTTTCACAATATTCAAAATGAGACTAGCTTGACACAAGGCAGTGAGGAAATCCTTAGGCTATTCTCTGGAAAAAAAAAAAAAACTCTAATTTTACTCTAGAACAGGCGCACAGACCAAACCAGAAAGGCGCGAATTAAAATTGTGTAAAACTCTAATCTAATTCTAACTGGAAACTAGATAGGTGGCAAGAGGAGTTTTTTTTCTTTTTTAAATTGAAGGAACATTGGAAGTGACAATGACACAGATTAATGTGACATGACTGAAGCCAGATATTTCCGACCGGAATAGAATTGGTGAGTTTTTGTTTGTTTTTTTTTTTTTTGTTTGTTTTTTTTGTTTTTTAATTACTCTTCCCAGTTTCCCCAGCCAATCAGAATCGATTAAAAAAAAGATGTATATATGTTATTCAGATGAAAAAAAATATGAAGTTGGGCATCATTTCTAATTTAGAAATATAGCGATCAATCCATTTTATAGATCCAAATCTATGTTATTTCAGGGAACTAATCCCATAAATATCATCGTATGGATTTCAATTTATATAAAATATGTGCCGTCCGTTTCTTAACACGTATTCAGAGCTAAAAAAAAAATTCATTATCTTAATGTATAAAAATATAAATAGATACAATGTAGATAAATCATATCGCTTATGGAAATAATGATATTTGATATGGAAAATTCTGTTATTGGATTACGTGTTTGCCAATATTTTGCAACTAAAAAGGACATACAATGAGAAATGTAAACTGAAGAATAAAATAATATATTAAAGAATAATAAAAAAAAAACACTATAGAAAAGAATTCCGGTTTAATTCAAAGAAGATAACTTGGACTCAATTCGTTAGTTCTTATAAACAATTTGCATATACTATTATAATTAAATTTAATTTAAATATACGCTCTTGAAATAGGCGCCGGAGGGAGTCGTCAGTGATATAAATTGACTTGGTCCATCAGGGAGTTTCGGGTCTTTCAACACCATACACTCCATCACCAAACCGACCCAATCATGGGGGGATCAATCCCTTATTCACCCTCCTTCAACAAATGCTAGCAGAGACTGTGGCTTTTTTAATAAATTGGACGAAAATAGACCACGTTTTCCGCGCACCCAATTGGATGTTTCTAACTGCGTGAACTGACTTTTAAATGATCCACGGGGACTGGCTTCTTGTTTTTTTTTTTTTTATTTTTGGTGGATAGTAGCTTCAGTGGATAACCGAGAAGGTAATATAACGTTCTTAAACTTAACCCTTTATTTGATTTCCCAAGTAAGGTTTGGGTTTTGATTTGTTAATTTCTACTATAAAATTCTATTACTTAAATCTACTTCTAAACATTATGGCATTTAAATGATTATTGAAGTCAAGTATTTCTAGTTTAGACGGGGGGGTGCGAAACTCTCCCCCCACCATCACATTCTTATAAATATCTTTTAACCTGATTCTTAACATTATTACAGGTTAGTTAATGGACGTATTCAATAATTATCAACAGGGGAAGCCAAACCGCGGCTCGCGATACACATGCGGCTCGCGAGACACATGCGGCTCGCGAGACACATGCAGCTCATGAGACACATGCGGTTCTTTGACCTTTAAAATGCGACTCGCGGAAACATGTTTGCTAATCTCTTTTTTCACGATAGTTAATATAAAAGGTGAATATGAAAAAAAAATTTCATGCATCATAATTACTTCCTGGCTATGAACTGAGACTCCCACTGGATTAAAACGGAAGTTTAATGTTAATGTGTATGTAACAAAAACGTATGTGAAATTTTGTTTATGTCTTGTGGCTCTTAAATTAAGCAAGTTTGGCAACCCCTGACATATAACTAAATTGGAATACTGCACGAAGCTTTATTAAGGTGCGCATCCTTGTATGGCATACGTCGGTCACGAGAGACTATGGATCTGCTTCGAAAGTGTTACGCTCTCACCCGGGTGCAGATATGGACAGGGTTATATGAAAGAACCAGCAGTTGTCCATAGGGTACGTTTCCCCTCTCCACGTCACCGATGTTGACCAAGAGTGTTATATACCGTACATATGAACGAATATCGGTATATCCCAAACCTCATAAATACGTTGGACCCTATTATAAGTGGGAGTAATATGCTGTCTAAGTAGTCCACCACTAGCAGTGGTTTACCTACTTCACGCCGCTGACGAGTATTGTATTTTGTTGATGTTATAAAGATTACCATTTCATTTCGAACCTCCGTTTAGGTTATTCCTCATTCAGTAACCTTTTCTAGGAATACAACAGAGAGAAAGGCATAGACCAATGCAGCTTATCAGCGACGTCGTCACAAGAGTTGCCAGAAAGATATTGAACATAGCGTCAGACTCTCTTCGAGATTTGAATTCTTAATTGTGCTTGTCCTAGTCAACCATGGCTATACAACCCATTACCCATAGCTGGAAGTTTGGGATTCAGCTTTTTTCCTTCTCCTGAGCCGGTTTCCATACAAGAACCTAGTCTGCCCTGCTATTTATCAATACATGCAGGAGATAAGATGGATTAATACATTTCCCTAGGGTATTATCAAGTAAGTGAATGTAATGAACTCGACTAGAATTCGAACTCGAATTCGTTAATCCGAGGCGCAATCTATTAATCCATCGTACTTCCACAAAGGGCGTGTCGAGTATTGTGCATTTTGGCCACATGTTCGGCGATGTTACTCTTTAAATTGACAATTCTCTATAGTATGCGTCTTACTCAGTTGATACGCAGTGTCAGGATAGGCGCTCTCTACCTCTGCTCATTTTACCTCTCTTTCATTAAACAAATTTTCCGTCTATACAGATTTGTATTCGATCTTCAGATAAGCGGAAGATCACTTGATATCATGCTCATTACTAAAAGAAAATAAGACAAGGTAAGGACATTTTATATTATTTATTTATTTATATCGTAATCACCCCCAAACAAGGCATTAATGCCTCTAAAACACAAGTGTTAGCATAGAATTTACGGCTATGTCTATCCAGATCAGCCTTAAATTGAAGAGATATCGATGCTTGTTTAGCGCTGCGCTTAAATCCAAAAACCCTAGGTACCATGGCGAAGAGCTCATTCAAACAATTACCACGAAAGTATTTATTAAAAAAGACATAAGTAATTTTACGGCGGTGGGAAAGCGACTGGAGATTAGTACCCAGCTCAAGACCAATAATGTTGCAGATTCTTTTTTGGATCTTATCAAGGAACTCGAGGTAAATAGCATGGACACCAGACCACACGTGGCAGCAATATTCTAAGCATAGACGAATGTTAGACTTATAGATATGTAAGATAGATTCTGGAGAGTAAAATTGTCCTACTAGAAATAGTGAAGCGATTGTTCTTGGCAGCTGTACTATCAACGCATTCAATATCGTCTTTCCACTTTATGTCAGCTGAGAACGTTATCCCAAGAAGGCACAATGAATCACTTTTCCGGAGGACAGCATCAGCCATGCTGATGGAAGGCAGCAAGGGGTCTCACCTTGTCATTACTACCGTAGTGAAACAGATTTTCTCAGTGTTACACGTTTTAGCTTTGTGTTCTGCTGATCTAAGATACTTAGCACATCGAATTTTCTCAGTATTTAAATAGATGTTACGTTATTTGCTGTGTTTACGTCAGCGTTCCAGACACTAGATTCTCCGGGCTTTTGATTTCTCATAGGCAATCTAAACTGGCAAGAAATTGAAGACAACTGTAGATTAAATATATTCTTACCTCCCACTTGGAGAAAAGGAATCAAAGCGATAATGTATATGGAACGCTATAAATTAAGGATAAGTCGAGTTAAAACAGATTAGCTGTGGCATCCATGTGTCACAAATAGGATTTAACACCATTTCATTGTCGAATGATGTTTGGGGAGAAATAGAAAAAGACCCTCTGTCACCAAAGTGAAAATTGCCTTGGGCTTTTTACTAACAAAATCAATTGCTTAAAACCAAGAATATGTGCATTATATAAGCAACACCTGCAAACAGGGGACGTTTCCAGATGTTACAAACTGGATTGCATACACCCGAAAAGCATGTTAACCACCCAACGAAGTGAAAATATCGCATCAAATCACTTTCCATTACTCTGCCTGTCGTATTGAACTCATCAATCAATGTACAACTTATATTCCCTGGGGTTTCATTTATTGACACTACGGAATTGGTTGGTGCTGCACTGGTAACTAGAGACAGAGGACATTGTTATTAGATTGTGGAAGACAGGTGTCTTGTTGTTTGATAAATTCTCTTGGGCTGGCGGTCTAGTTAATTTGTAAGGAACTGCTGAAATCTACCGTTCCATACAAATATATATTGCGTTCAAAATTTCGCAACATTTTTTGCTCGCCCTGTTTCAGAAAAGATAATACAACCTTCTATCGTGTCTGGATGATAGAAAAATGGTTCTAAGAACCCGCTGTCGATATCCAACTAATGCGATCCAATAGCACTCATCGAATTGAAATCCCATTGAGCATCATGGGAGACCTTCCAGCTCTCAAATCCCGACAAGATCGCGTTCCGTTATAGCAAGATATAGACATTTGATGTCAATAATTATATTCTAATTCTAATAGTCACGATTCAGGCGTATTAAAAGTATAATGCTTGTATTAGTTATTTTGTCACTGGTGTGACACCAGTTTATGCATCTGTTTCTGCAACAGTTTCATAAACTTCTCTTAATACTTCTCAATGTTGCCGTTCGTTTGAACTTGATTGATTATTAGTTGTGATACTGTTGTGGTAGGATCCACCTAATTTGCATAGTGGAGTACCGATCATATAAATATGGTTGGTACCGGGAAGAGAGTAGGGAATCAAGAGATTCAACCAGAGACTCTGCCCGACTGCGACTCAGTCAACACATTCTCCAGGAACGGTCTTACCAGAAATATACAAATGACTATATGTAAATATTGTGTACACTTTCTTGTTTCAATACATTTTGTTCTAAGTACATTTTGTGTTGCATTATTATTCCATGCATTAGTCAAGTTTCAACAGATAGGTTTTACCTGATCAATTAATATATTTCGAATAACACAGACATACATACATACATATATATATATATATATATAGATAGATAGATAGATAGATAGATAGATAGATATACAGTGCAGTTCGATAAAAGTGACTAACCTGATTTTTTTTATTGAAAAATTTTGAGATCTTCGCCGACATTTACATGTTTCCTAGATTGCTGGGAGAATGATGTTCATACATCCGCTTCAGCTTAGAGATGCAGCCCACTTTTCAGCACATGAGCAACAATCTGCACCCTCGCCAAGAGTCCATGTCTAGTAAATCAGAAAGAGTCCCAGAAATAATCTCAGAGTCAGCCGAGTGGGCAATAAATTAGATTATAGTGTTAAATTATATATATATATATATATATATATATATATATATATATATATATATATATATAAAGATAGATAGATAGATAGATAGATAGATATACAGTGCTGTTCGATAAAAGTGACTCACCTGATTTTTTTTACTTAAAATTTTTTTCGCCTATTGTTTTTGGGGTCAAACTAATTTTTAATCCTGACTAATATAAAGACCCCTTCCCGACCACATAGTAAAAAAGTTTACTCACCCTATGGTATTCTATTGATAATTATAATTTTGGATATAAATGAGATTTAGGGAAATACTCTGTGCAAAAAACAACAACAACAACAAAAAAACTGACTCATTTATTTCCTGCAAGTAGTAATCAATAGAAACATAACTGAACAGCTTGAAATAAAGAATGATAGAGGTATAATTTATTTATAATAGGTAATATAGTTCGAAATATTTAATAATCTATGGGTCCTCCTTTATTTTGGATAACCTTTTCAACCCTTTTTGGCATTGACTTGATTAGATTCTGACAAATCTCATCTCCAAGCATTGAATTCCATTCGGATATGAAAGTCGCAATCAGATCCTCTTTGTTGCTCAAATGCTTTCTCGAGAGCCTGTACTTTATAATGCTCCATAAGTTTTCTATGGGGTTGAGGTCATAACACTCACATGCTTCTTATCAAAGTATTCCTTTATCAATTTTGATTTTTGACAAGGAGCATTATCCTGCATAAAAATGAGCTTGGTGGGGTGGATTTGCACCCTTTCAGCAGAAGGGAGCAGACAAGGCGCTAAAATTCTCTTGTACTGCTCACTCCTGAGGGTTTTTTCAATAGGTTTTAAGAAACCAGTTCCATGAAAAGAAAAGCATCCCCCAGAACATTATACTGAATGGATGCTTGACAGTACTTACTGCTAAATTCAAAGAGCTTTCAAAGCTTCTTCTTCGGATTTTAGATCGCTTATCTTTTGAATTGAGCTCCACTTTCGTTTCATCGGAGAAGAGAATATTTAGTAAAAAAAAAAATCAGGTGAGTCACTTTTTATTGCGCAGCACTGTATATATATTTGTGTATGTAGGCAGCAAATTCTGTTTTAGGCATGTCTGACTGAATAAATTGCAAACATTATGTCAGCTTATTTTCATCATAATCCTTTCATATACACGAATATTTTCCGTATATTACGGTGGAATATGTGCATTTTCTGCCACATTCAATTGTAAATATCCGTGAATATTAACGGAGTATGATAAAACATAAGCAGACGTAATATTTGTAATTTATTCAAACATGCCTAACACACACACACACACACACACACACACGCACGCACGCACGCGCGCGCACACGCACACCATCACACACATATGTATATATGTTGATCATTGGTGATGGTGAGTAAAATGTACTTTCTATAGAAGCCACAGCAGCACAATTTTAGCATTGGGAATAGGTGGCTCAATACACTACAGAGGCGCTTAACACAACTATTCATTAATGTGATAAATTAACAAATGGAATATGTTTGAAAAGTTTCCTCAAACGAAATTTGGTAAAACCGAAAGCAATAAATAATAAAATAGTAAACAATGGCTTACAAATGATTCATGTAAATATTTAAAATCTTCCAAGTATTCTTTGTGACGAGAATTTGTTTTAATGAAGAAAACAGCTGTACAGTTGCCCACAATAAATCGAGAAGGAAACTTGTTCAATAGATTTATTCATAAGAATTCTTATTTGTACAGTGAACGGCAAAAGTTAAAGGTGAAACATAGCTAAAAGTCCAGCTTCTAAATTGAAGTTGACTTTTGAATAATGACAGCTACTTTTTTCATCTATTGACCGCATGCATTCAGGACATGGGAGATCATGTCTTTCTAAAACAAAATTGTGCTCCTTAGTAAATTTCTTTCCTTTCCTAAGGATCCCACTCCATGTCCTCCAGCCATTCATATAACACCATCAGCTATTTGGCTTGCTTCCTTTTTATCTCTTGCCCTCAAAATACCCTGGGAAGCTTGTGTTTTCCAAGTCCACCTTCCTCATTATGTCACCAAGAAATTTCAGCTGACTCTTCCTGATACTGCGAATAAGAGTATTTTCTGTTGCCCTTTTCAAGGCGATATCCTTACTTCGTCCATTCTCAATATTCTTCTGTAGAAACATATTCTTGTTTCCTCAATTTTTCTCTTCAACTGTGCCATATAAGACAATATGGATGTCAGTTAGCAATCTGGCATACGTTTGTTATTTTTTCTAGATAGATACTCATACGTATTTTATATCCATATTGTTAATTGTTGCAGCCTTGTTAGGGCCAGAAATAAAGACACAAATGAAGAATTGAGTTAAACAAATATATTACCAGAAACAGTAATACAAACATATACAAACGAGAGTGTTACAGCAAGAATGTTCGGTTTGACTGTCAGAGCTGACTGCTGGAAATTTTCCTCTTGAAAAGGCAGTACCTGCTCCTATTTATAGCTGGGAGAGTCCATGCGTGCGTAGGCAAATTACGATAACACGATTCTAATTATACTGTGTGCAGGACATATACCTCATGTCATCAGGTAGATGAAAAGGCCATTACTACTAATGACTTACCATTATGTGGCGATATTTCTGGAAGGTATATATATATATATATATATATATATATATATATATATATATATATATACCTGGATCTGAAACTGATAGATGTAAACGTAAGATCTACGCCAAAATTTTATTCTCACACTTCTCGATTATGAAACTTTCATCTGCTTCTTGCTTTCCAGTCAATTTTGATCTTCATACATTGTCATCATTATTATGTCTTATTCATTCGTTTACTTTTTTCTCTCTCCGTAATAATACTTCTTCTTTATATTCCTTCACATTGCCATGCTCAGTCATTACACACAGACACACACACACACACTTATATATATATATATATATATATATATATATATATATATAAATATAAATAATATTGACTCGTTTCGAAAAACCCTCGAATGTTTGATTTAATCAAATCAATTTCGAGGGAAAAAAATTTTAAAAAGAAAGAGCTACAAACATAAACTTTCCCTGACGATCCGTTTAGGTGAAACCTAGGTAGGTTTGTCTGGTGTATCTATATATATATATATATATAGGTGTATCTATATATATATATATATATATAGTTTTCCTATTTTAAGCCGAATTATTTTCATTTTTTGCTTAATCGTTATTGTTAGTGGTTACCCATATTTGTTTATTATATATTTCCTTCTACCGGCCAATTTTGGAATAAACTTCTTAGAAATTATGTGCCCTCCGGCAGGATTCGAAACATCGTCCCCTAGATGAAATCATTTTTAGTGCTGACATCCCTTTACCTCTAAGTTTCCTCAGATTAATAAATAAATGAAAAAGCATCTACTTAAAAATGGGAATCCATTAAAAATAACGTTTAACCGATATATATATATATATATATATATATATATATATATATATATATATATATATATATTCAAAGAATAAATCAATAAAGTTAATAGAATTAAGTTAAGTTCAAAGAATAAATCAATAAAGTTAATATAATTTAATTCTTCGCTAACAGATTAAGAAGGCATTAACTCATTGATCTCTCTGAACGACAGGATCCTTGTTTGTATTAATTTTACAATGGATTAGACGTTCGGTTCATTTTCCTTGCAAGTACTTTCGGTAAAAAATCTAGCGTCAAATTACTGCTCGTTCAAAACATTCTAAACTGTTAATAATAGCACACAGTTTTTAAGTATAACATTCATTTTCGTCGTGGAATTTTACTTGAAATTACCTGACATTGAGAAAAAAATAACATCTATGCCTGAGGATGGTAAATGATTTTACTGAAAGTACTTGCAAGCAATATGGATCGAACATTTAATCCACTGTGCAGTTAATAAAAACAAAGATCGTGTCGCTCAATGCCTTCTTAATCTGTTAGCGAAATCATTTCGCCATTAATTATATTAACTTTATTGATTTATTCTTTGAATGACTATTTTACAATATTAAGCTGCATTGTTTAATATATATATATATATATATATATATATATATATATAATATATATAATAAAATGTTTTTAAAGTATGCTATATCTATTGGTTCAACGAACGAAAATAAATACAAAAATAAAATTAAAAATAAAAATAAGCAAAATTTAATGACCCAATTCGTTGTATAAGGAAACAAATTAATAAAAATTAAAAATTAATAGGCTACGATTACATGTATAAACACAAGTAAATGTAATAATAATAATAAATAACAAAAATAATAATTAATCATAAATAAATAAGGAGAAAATAGTTAACAAACAACGTTATAAAATACCCCTAAAATTGCATTGGGATCCACAATTATTTCTACTAGTCTCTAGTATTAATTTGAACCATAACCCTTACCAACTATTCAATAAACATTAGGATAAAGCAATAGAATTAACCATAATGCACAGCTCATCAGCATATATAAACAGTCGTGCCAAAACTCAACGCACATTTAACCATGAAACAGAATGTCGCAAACAAAAGTAATTTACATAGGAACTAGCAATATATGCGAACATGGACATTGTTTTTCCATTCAATTCTTTTTGATACGTTGACTCTATGTTGCGAATACGATCCGAGGGAAAAAATAATCAAAGATGAAGAGACATCATTTAGATTTTTGAAGATTTATGCCACCGCTACACGAAAAAAGAAAAAAAGATTGTATATTTAAAAAAAAAGATAAGGTAGTTATCGATTCAACCTAGGGTGTTTGAAAAAGCACATTCCGGAAAATGTTTTTATACAGTTTGTCATCAATCACAAAATCACTCATAAAGAAAAACGTTACCTGATGGCAAAGTGGGGATTAGGTTTATGTATCTGATTTTATTTTGTGTTATTTTTTATTATAAGTGTTTCCTTGATTTATCAATGGAACGCCCAGTAAGTGCTTATCTAAAACGTAACACCAACGATGTTAACGAGATCAGGATAATCAGTGGTTCTATCATATTTTGCATGGTATCCTATCAGACAACATGAAACATACAAAGAAAATCTTATTCTGGAGAACATTTCTGACAAATTCATAAATTTACGAGCAAAATAGATATGTTCAACAGAATATATGACAAGTGATTAACTACAATGACAATCCCTAAGAGCTATTTTTCCCTAATATTCTCGATTTTTTATGTTTGGTATAGAGCCCCATTAGCCATGAAAATTTCACAAAAATGTATGAATGAATATTAGATTAGTTCTTCCTGCATTTTGAATATGTATTTTCGGAAGTGATATTTACGACGCAATTCAGATGACTTGATCGATTAGTTCTCCAAATTGCTCTTCACTTAATCCAAAAATCCACCCACTTGTTCAAGTATTGAACAAATGAGAGTCGACCAGAGATGACAGCGTTCCCAGGCTCCAAGAACCAATCCGCCCTCGTGAGTGGCTACTGTCGTTCCTGAGATGATTACAATTTACAATGGAGATTAATGTTATTTCATAGTTTCGGTCACATCCGATCAAGCTGGTAATTGGAGCGAGTCAGTGTCATTAGGGATATTTCTGATAACTTAGTTTAAAATTGAAATAGTTAATTCAAAATGTGATACTGTTTAAATCTAATTCACGGCTAGTAGTAGCCATAATTTTGAAATTTATTTTTCTTTACCTACAGTAGGAACATTTATAAAGTATGTCGTTATTTCTAATAAAATTGATTATTCAACAAAGTGACTATCAAATATCAAGTAACAGCAGAATTGTATTTGTTATAGAGCGTGCTACTGAAATACCTCCTCCAGATACCTCTCAGAAATGTCTCCCACATAATGGCAAGGCATTAGCTAGATGAAGGCACTTTCTTTCTTTTTTTATGTGTCATGTTCTTTCAGGACGTAGGCGATCATGGCTCTCTACCTCCCTCTATCCCTTGCAGCTCCCAGCAAGTTCCTTCCTTCCACTTCCTCCCCAGACCACGTTCAGTCATCCACCTCCTCAAGCTCGCCAGGTATGTCAAGCGCTGCTATCTCCTGTCTCTCTTTGCCCTCTATTCGACACGTAAGTATTAGATTCAGAAACTCTTTTCCCATTTAACACACATCTTTGTCTTTCTGGACGTTGATCTGTCACCAAACTCCTTACGAAAGCTACACACTCTTCCTACGTTGGTTCTTTTGCATGTGCGGACAATTCACAGTTAACAATATTACATGTCCTCAATTTCCTATGATGCACAACTATTTTAATTTTCTTCAGTCGAGCTCCAAGGAAAGTTTTTTTTTTTTTATCATTTTTCTCCTACGTTTCTTAATATATTTTTTTTCTTAATCGAATTGCCATTTCTGGCGATTGTGATATTTTTCTCCATCTCCGTTTTCCTCTATTTTAACTGTTGTGAGACCATACCTACAACATGGACTCTTCCAGGACTATATAAAGTATACGATATAACACTCTAGGAGAAGAGGAGGAAAGAGAGAGAGAGAGAGAGAGAGAGAAAGAGAGAGAGAGAGAGAGAGAGAGATAGTATTCTAATACCTTAGTATCAACCGCGTACGACTACCAATATTGCACACTAGCACATAGTAAGCTCCGCTTACACTTACACTATCTTTGTAGCCTTTTTGTTTAATATATCTTTCTTACCTCTAATCCGTGTTCCGTGTTTTCCTTCCGTGGTCCCAACTTTGGGCCCACATCAGAAACAAACGAGAATTTTTTTGTCGAGATTTACAAACACTACGTTTCGTTCAATTTCACATACCAATTGATGAAATTTGAAGAAGTTGATTTGTTTGGGAAAATACTTTGAAAAAAAAAAACTAATTCGCGGTTTGATAATTTCTATAAATTCAAATTTACCGTACATCCCTGGCAAACAACATTTTTAAAAAAAAATTATTTATTTTTTTTAACATCGGAGAATAAATCGTTAGGATTTCTTACTCTTAAGCATGCAACATACCACTAGCCATACGTAGATATTTCCAATTCCAACTTTTTAAAACGTTTGGTGTTGTGAGTTGCTTATAGTTCTCGCAAACGCAAGATGAATTGGAAACTGGATATTCTGTATAAAACACTTAAAGAAAAGATATGCAAAGAACAATATTGCATTTTTATTAAATATGTATTTGTTATTTTAATCATTAAATTGTTTTTAAATTAGTGAGAGTACTTTGTATGTAAAATAATAAATCATTTAATTTTTAAATTATTCGGGTTATTGTCCTCATCTTTGTAGACATATTTATTACAACGTTTCGGCCGTTGTACGCTCCGGCCTTCTTCAGGTAGTTGCAATGTCGAACTGAACACTTTATTTCGTTCACTGGGGTAGACTGTGTTAGTTCCACGTGGCATGTTTAATGGATGTCAGTTATCAGTTATCTCCTGTTAATTCCCCTCTCCAAATTCTGCACTGCCTTAACCGGGTATTGATAACTGATAAATATTCATCATCTCAGTAATTCAATCGATTAGCGCTCTGGCGAAAGCGCTGATAATTACAATATTTTCCGGATTGCAATACACTGCGGCATGGAAGACGCACCCTAATATTCGAAAGAAATTTCTATGAAAAAAAAAAATTCATACAACACATTTACCATACGACCCTCACATACTGATGCCACGTATTGTTTATATTAATCACTCATTCAATTTTGTTTGTAAGGCAATAACATACTAGTCAAGAGCAGAATGGCTCCCGCCGTTACTAGTAAAAAGGGCATGTTTAAGCTTGTGGCTCGGCTGCAGGAAGGTTTATAGTCTTGGAAATATTTGTAATAGCTAAGTACTGATATTACATCATATAAAAGGCTGAATTAGATAGATAGCTAACATTATAGTGTATTGATTCCAAATACAAATCCACGTTCCTATCAGTCAAGGTTACAGTCCAAGCTTACTTGAGCCTGGGCGTTACATTATATTAGGCTTGGAAGACGCGCACGTATTTTTCAAGGTATTCTTTATTAAAAAAAAATGTGATTCTTGTAAGCCGGGTAAAACGGTATATAAAAATCTCAAACATGAAATCAAAATTTAATACTTAGCGGACGTAAGAAATGATGACATTCAATTTCGTAAATTTATCAGATGACCGTCAGGTAGCCACCGAGATAATCGCAACGAAGAAAACATTTATTCGTCAATTTTGTCGCAATTTCATGGATAGAGGAGTTATGGTTATTTACATTTGGTCTAATATCCCCATCTTTCTTGATGCTGTCACAACGTTTTGACATTTGCAAACTTCAACCTTCTTCAGCTGTCTATCAACCCGAGGAACCTTAAGCCGAGTGGATTAAAAAGTTGATTCGTGATGTTGGTGTCATGGTAATAGTGAGGTCAGTCCCTTGGCCACATGGTACAGACCTAGATTAAGGGCGAGCAACAAATAAGCAGTACTATAAAAGTACTATAAAAATCTAAACTCGTAAATTAAATATAGAAGCCGTTTATCTCCCTTTAGTAGAGATAAGTCACATGGTTCACGTGACAGAGTGCTTACTGATGTCACATCATCAAGTGCCGATAGCGACAGAAAAGCATTTTGTTTAAAGCAGTCACCATGTCAGGTTGCTTTCTTTTAGCCTGAGTAAAGAGTCAAGGATGAGACTAAATCTGCCCCACCCCGAGCAATGCCAGCAGGTTTCAAGTACATGGTGCCATATCCATTTGGGAATATATCTTTCCCAGGTCTAGAAAGAAACTTTCTATTTCCGGTTCGTGGAAGATGTCCTCGCCTGGGACATAGATGAGTCCGAGCCGATCGAACCTGGAGTCCTATCATGATTTCTTCAGACACTGCAGTATTTCGTTATTATATATAAGACCCACTTTTTGTTTCCCCTCCACTCTGCCTTGGCTTGTAGATATATGCGATATATTATTCTCCGCGTGGAACCCTGAGCTATCAGCGCCCAGCAGAGAGTGTAAGGCGAATTTTTGCGTATTTATTCTCGAATAAACACGCCAATGACCGAGAGGGCTCAATTCATAGAAGAACTTTGCAGTATTAGCTGTAGTAGTCATTGTTTCCAAATTCATGCTTTCTCTCAAGAGTGCTCGATATATAATATTGCCTATAAAGTGTGAAATACAAATGGAGTATAGCTCTTTATTCCATGGTTCTCTCCAGTTACAGAGGGTTCAGTTCGAAATTCCTTGACTGGTACCTGGCTCAAACGATACCTGAATCATTCCTAACGGTTAAACTATAACAGCATCAAAGATGAGGATATTAGACCGAATATAAATAATGTGATGAATTTATTTCATCTCTAAACATATTAGTTTGCGAAATTTGTTTCAGATTTTTACTGAAGAAATTATTTTTGCAAAATACGGCAAATAAAGTAGTTCTGCGAAATGAAAGAATAAAAAAAACCCCAAACAAATCGAGATTTATCTGATTCATAAAATATACGATAAAATTACCATTGTTCATATTATATTCTCTTTTACCAGTGTCTGTCTATATTTCTGAGATGAGGTATTAAGTACATTATTTACATTATTCGGACTATTGCCCCCATCTTTGTCGCCATATTTATCACAACGTTTCGGTCGTTGTACACTCCGGCCTTCTTCAGGTGATTGGAATGTCGAACTGAACCCTTTATTTCCACGTGCCATGTTTGATGGATGTCAGTTATCAGTTATCTCCTGTTAATTTCCCTTTCAAAGTTCTCCACCGCCTTAACCGGGTATTGAACTTAGACTCTTTGGCTCCTGTCACTGATCTAAGTAACGCCTTTATCCACTGTGCCATGTGTCCTTGAGCGAAATAAAGGGTTCAGTTCGACATTCCAACCACCTGAAGAAGGCTGGAGCGTACAACGGCCGAAACGTTGTAATAAATATGGCTACAAAGATGAGGACACTAGTCCGAATAATGTAAATAATGTCTCTTTTACCAGTGAAATATTTTCGAGACAAAGAAAACTAAACGAGTAAATGAAAGTATAACATCCAAAGAGACATCCAAAGACGGCTTCCTTATTTCAAAACTTAATTCATTAATTTAAAAAGATGTCTTACTTTAAATTAGTTTACGAATTCTACAGATACGGTTCCTCATTTGTTAATTTTATTTATACAGTGTAACCCGGATATAAGAGAGTTGTCGGGACCGGAGAAGAAGTCTCTTATATCCGGGTTTCTCTTATATTCGTGTTTGGTCTATTTTATATACACTAACACAGGCTCTAATTTGGGACCAGAGAAAATTTCTCTTATATCCGGGTTTCTCTTATATCCGGGTCACACTGTACAATACATCTAGTTAGTCTTTCATTTTCTCTAATTTTTAGGAAGATCATTGACCAGATTCTATAGCAGATTCAGACTAGTATTTTCATTAGTGCTTTGTTGTATTTCGCTGTTTCTGTTGATGTCTTCTACGACCTTCTCCAATGTCTAAAATCATTATCAGGATTCAACGAATTGTGATTGATATCCTTACCATTTATTTTATGTACAGGTTCACTGATATTTATTTTGAGAAGTATAGTGTATTAAATAAGAGTAAATTTTGTATTACACTTCTCTTCAATCAATTTGAAGTGTTAACAACTTTCACTGCTGACTGCATCTTCCATAAATTTTCTTCTAACTCCTCTTGATTCATTTGGACAATCCTTGCTTAATTTCCCACTTGGAACTGAGTTTCTGTTGACTGATATGCATATAAGCCCTTCTATGATTTCTGCTATTATCGTTAGTTTGCATACCCACAAAGCATATCGACCTGATATAACCGTCACTAAGAAGTTTAGCCCCCGAACTTGCTTCCGTTCTCACTAAACTGTATAATAAATGTCTCTTTATCTCTTGCTTTCCTCCATGTTGGAAATCCTTATCTGCTGTTCCAGTTTTCAAGGACACGGGTGAACAGTTCGACTCTTCCAACTATCGAGCTATTAGACTTCTACCTATTTTTGGTAAACTACTAGCGGTCTTAATCAATGTGGAATTTGGGTAACCATCTCACATCGCTGGGTTTTCTTTCAGATGAGCAATCTGGCTTTCGCTTCTTTAGCTCAACTGCCTTCTTACAGATAAGCAATATGGCATACGTTTCTCCAGATCAAGCACTGATGTTCTAACGATAATTGCTTAAAGAGTCTGTCAAGCTCTAGATAAGAATGGTGAAGCTTGGGCTGTTGCTTTGGACATCTCGAGTTTGGCACGCTGGTCTTCTTCACAAGTTGCAGTGTTATTGTGTTTCCCTGTCAAATTTGCGAACTCATCCAGTCTTTCCTGTCAAATCGTGAAATGAAAGTTATCCTGAACGGCCATTCCACTAGATTATTTTGTACTGATGTAGACACATTCTTGGGCTCTATCTTTCGTACTACTTTGTTTTTAATTTTCATTAACGACCTTCCCGATGCCGTCAGCTCACAACTCCGTATCTGAGCTGATGTCACAAACATTTACTTCTTTATCGATACTAGTCCGATAAAGTCAAATTGGCGGTTGATATTAAAAAAAATGGCCTTCAGTTTGTTGTTAACTGTATAAATGATGGCCTGTTATTTTTAACGACTCCAAAACGAAACTGCTCTCTATGAATCATATGAGAGACATCTTTCTGTCGTCCATCAGCATGGTTGATGCTAACTTCAAGCAGGGTGACTCATTGCGCCTTCTCTGGCTAGCATTCTCAGCTGATATGAAGTGTAAAGACTATATTGAACCCTTTCCCAGGTCACCTTGCAAAGAAATTTGGGCCACTGTGTCTTGCTCTTCAGAATCTATCTTACATATCTATAGCTCGACCATTCGTCCATGATTAGTATATTGCGGTGACATATATTCTGACGCTCCTCCTATAGATTTAGAGATCCTTGTTAGAATCAAAAGGAGAATCAGCAATATCATTGGTCCTGATCTGGCGTCTCGGCTTCAGTCAATTTCTGACAGCCGTAAAATTGACTCCCTGTGTCTTTTCTATAAATACTTTCATTGCATCTTTTCAGATGATCTCTTTACAATAGTTTTGTTTTCATATTGTAAATACTCATTGGGGCTTGATTTTAAATTGCTTTTTTTATTCGGCTACCTCCATAGTCAATGAATTGTACATATGGTGACAAGTTAGGATTTTCATAGAGACTATGAGGTATTATGGTGAATGTAGTAAGAAAGTTAAATAAGAATGTGTTGTTTTGGTGTTAGGAATATTGTGTTATGTTTGGGTCAGTGTTTCTGGCTAGATAAGTTTAAAGTTAAGGCAGATGAAGACTGTCCTTTTCCCTACTTTGGACTTGTGCCACATTTTGTAAATATTTACAAATAAACATCACTCTTTGCTATGGTACCTAGACTTTATGAATTTAAGGGCAGTACTAGACTAGCGACGAGGTCTCACCAATTTACATCAGCCGTAAGTTTTATGCTGAAAGTTTCTTTCCTCGAACTTCTCGCGTGCAGAACTCCCTTCCGACTCCATGCTTTCTTGCCAACTTTAATCTTCAAAAATGTCAATGCAATGTCAATTGCTGTCCTTCTGAGTCGTCATCTTTTGTTCTCCATAGTAATGTTTCTGCTTTTTAGTTCTTCCACACCCAGTAACCCAGTATGTCTCAGATATTTTACTGTCTTGCTTGAGGTGAATTTGATTAAAAAAATATTGTTTATCTCTGCTACTTCAGCACGATATTCAAATATCAAATCTGAATTATTTGTTTATCTAAAATAATACTTAATTCGAAAATATATTCAGTTCAAATAGAAAACTTTTTTTACAAAATGTTTCCAGATAATTGTTTTCCTTGTTACACATAATTATTACCAGACAGAGAAAGGGAAATTAGCTTCCATATCACTTTTAATTTTAATTTCATTCAAATTGTGTATGTACGATTTCGAATGCTCATGTATATTTTAATTTAATGAGAGGCCTAAAAATACACGTCTTTTTTTTTAAACGGTTTCAAAATTATTTCAGACATTATCAAATAATTTCTTAGATTTCTAAGTTTATGCTGTAGCATACCTACAGACGATAATGGTTATGTCCCCATTCACATAAATACAGTAATAAATACTGTATGTTGGTCTGCAGTTGGGAGATTTGTCTCCACCTGTGCTGGTCAAACTATCTGCTTCCGGACAGAGAGGATCACCAAACGAGGCTATGTCGAAGGGCAGCGTCTCTGCTTTGGAAAAAGCTACCCGATCCCGTTTTATACGGGGTCACCAGGGAATGTTTGACCGAGCCTACGGGCTCGGCCACCCCACATCAAATTCGACCTCGTGCCACATCTGACGGCGTGAGACGGTTAGTAGATATCCAGCAGTTGGAGATTCATTGTGGAATTCACTTGACTTCACTTCTAGCAGTTGACTACTTCTTTTTACGCACCGCTGAGAATCTTATATGTGTTGTTCTTGTCCTAAGTATTAGCGTTC
>CAHIKZ030000266.1:935000-966952 GCA_903632075.3 Acanthosepion pharaonis | reverse complement strand
AATTATTGTCCATCGCTAGCCACAACTTTTTATTTCCAGCATTTGAATTCCACGTCGGAAAAGCGACCCGTATTTTGAGTCTAACCGCGAGTCTACCGGTTTTTTTTTTTTTTTTTGGCATTTTCATAAGAATGCAAGTGCTGCTCAGCCAGGCCATGTGCCATCGATCGGTACAAGTGATAATCGGACGTGGCAATGTCTGGTGAATACGGCGGGTTGGGTAGGACTTCCCATTTAAGCGTTTCCAAGTAAGTTTTCGCCCGTTTTAAAACATATGGCCTAGCGTTGACATATTGCAAAATCACTTTGCCATGTCTCTGCTCATATAGCGGCCGTTTTGTCTTCAATGCTCGGCTCAAACGCATCAATTGTAGTCGATAGCGTTCTCCCGTGATGGTTTCGGCCGGTTTGAGCAGCTTATAATAAACTACACCCAGCTGATACCACCAAATGCAGAGCAGAAGCTTCGAACCATAGATGTTGATGCATGGCCGGGCTTAACCCACGATCTTCTACGCTTAGGGTTATCATAGTGTATCCACTTTTCATCGCCGGTTACGATACGATGCAAAAAAGAACATTTCTTTTCTAGCGTTGAAGCAACTGTTCGCACGTGACAAGATGCCGTTCGACGTCTCTCGGCTTCAACTCGTACGGCACCCAATGTCCTTGCTTTTGAATCATTCTTAATGCTTTCAGACGCTTCGAAACTGTTCTGTGATCAATTCCTAATGATTCTGCAAGTTCAGTTTGCGCCTGACATGAGTCTTCATCAAGTAATGCCTCCAGTTCTTCATATTAAAACTTTTTCGGTGCGTCAGAGCGTTCTTTATCTTCAACATCAAAATCCTTATTTTTGAAGCGTCTAAACCAATTTCTGCATGTTGTTTCCGACAGAGCATGGTCGCCGTAGGTCTCAACAAGAATTCTGTGTGCTTCAGCTGCAGATTTCTTTTGAATAAAGTAGCGCAGTAAAATTCCCCGCAAATTCACTTTCTTTGACACGAAATCCGACATGTTGTTTACACCTCAGCGAAATGACATACAGTGAATTTCAAGCTTGCTCGTAGTATTTCCATATAGATGGGCTACCATCTGTAACTACACGCCATCTGTTGGAAAACAGCGAGAATTTCTCCAAGGTCCTAATATTTATCAGGTTATTTTGAGACAATTACTTTCCCTGACAACTATAATCTTGGTCTCTTTAAGTCCATGGTTAATCCTACTCGTGGTCATAATTCTCTTACTTCCTCTTCTCTTACTATTTCACTCAGTAACCCTCTACCTTAAGTGGCTCTCGAGCCTTATATTGGGTGAACTATCAGTGAAAAGAAATCTTATATATACCTTCGATAAACTCAAAAGACGGGCTTTTTACACCGGTTTGTACCAAGAGACGACTTAACTTACTCGTCCCCTTGAACGGGAGTGTAACTGTTTATGTAAATCTCATACTTGACACTTTCTTTCTCTTTTTTCTGTCTGTCTGTCTGTCTGTATCTATCTATCTATCTATCTATTTCCATATCTCTCTCTCTCTCTCTCTCTCTCTCTCTCTCTCTCTTTTCTCTCTCTCGCTAAATATCCGACACGCTTACCCCCGTGTACACAGTCGCGCCAATGGAGGAGGTGTAGGAGCCGCTTGCGTTAAGGATCAAATTAATGGCGATCCTTTACTCAACAGTTAAAAAAAAAGCAAAAAATAAACTATTTTTTCCTTCTACGCTTCGATACTTGCGAGGCATGAATTGTTGAAGACGAGGCCCCTTTTTCAGTCTAATATTTGCCTGGGGTGTTTCAAATTCGCTTTAGCCAGGATGCGAACTTAGGTGTTTTCTATAAGCGGTGTATCTGTTTAAATTGCCCGTATTGCACTAAATACACGCGTAACGTTACATAAATATTCAATGATATATGATGACCAGGCGGCGCGTGTTGACTTTATTCTCTGGCGGCGGGAGGGTGGGAACTAGAGGCCCCAAAAGCAAAGAAATAATTAAAGCCTAGAAAGAAAGAAAAAAATGGAGGAAAATATTAGGATTTTTCTTTAGACCAAACCCCTTCAGGGCGAAATCTTAAACAGTGCGTTGCGTTTTTATTTGAATAGGCCTTCGGTTAAACATAAATAAAACTCACGTTAAATTGACATTTATGTTTTTATTCAAACCTCACAAGAGTGCAACCATTAGCGTAACCGTTTGCCAGCTAACTCAGCGAGTTTGGTACCTGTCGCTTCGCTGGTTACAAAATGATCAAATTGTCTGTTTAAAATACTATATTTACATGCAAAAACTCTCATTTGAAAGTTTATGAAAATATAATAGTAAAGGTGTGATTTACCCTTTATTTATCAGGAAACATTCGATACTTACTGACTGATCATACGTCTGAGATCAAAGTGTAGTATCTGCCCTAGGGTGGACAAACAACATTTGGTCACTACTTCCGATATGAGATATTGTAACTAATTACACTATTTTCATTGTTCAGACTGTTGTGCTCATCTTTATTGTCATATTCACAACGTTTCGGCCATTGTACGCTGCGGCATTCTTCATGATTTATCTATATTTCTAAGATGAAGTATTGTAACTATTTACACAATTTTCATTGTTCGAACTGTTGTACTCATCTTTATTGTCATATTCAGACGGGACACAACAAATAAATGAGGGATGCCTGGTCCAGGAGATTCCTCGATTGTGTTCTCTTCAGACAGGACACATCAAATAAATGAGGGATGCCTAGTCTAGGGTATACCTCGACTGAGTTTTCTTCCGACAGGACACATCAAATGAGGGATGCCTAGTCTAGGGGATTCCTCGACTGAGTTTTCTTCCGACAGGACACAACAAATAAATGAGGGATGCCTAGTCTAGGGGATTCCTCGACTGAGTTTTCTTCCGACAGGACACAACAAATAAATGAGGGATGCCTAGTCTAGGGGATTCCTCGACTGAGTTTTCTTCCGACAGGACACATCAAATAAATGAGCGATGCCTGGTCCACGGATTCCTCGACTGAGTTCATTTCAGACAGGACACAACAAATAAATGAGCGATGCCTGGCCCGGGGGATTCCTCGATTGAGTTCCCTTCAGACAGGACACAACAAATAAATGAGAGATACCTGGTCCAGGGGATTCCTCAATCGAGTTCTCTTCAGACAGGGCACATCAAATAAATAAGGGATGACTAGTCTAGGGGATTCCTCGACTGAGTTTTCTTCAGACAGGACACAAAAAATAAATGATGGACGTCTAGTCCAAGGGATTCCTTGATTGACTTCTCTTCAGACAGGACACATCAAATAAATAAGGGATGCCTGGTCCACGGATTCCTAAATTGAGTTCTTTTCAGACGGGACGCAACAAATAAATGAGGGATGCCTGGCCCAGGGGATTCCTCGATTGAGTTCTCCTCAGAAAGGACACAACAAATGAATGAGGGATGCCCGGATGTAACTTATTGTCATACCCAGGACACAGATGTAGTTTATCGTCTTACCTAGGACACAGATGTAATTTATCGTCTTACCCAGAACGGTCACTAATTTCATTGTGGCATCAACTGAAACAGTTTAGAATTTCAATTTTTTAACCAAAAATTGATTAACCACTTTGTGCAAAAGATTAGCCTTATGATCGTCCCCGAGTTAGTAATTCTCCATTACATTAAAGTTAAGAATAATAAATTCAGAAGTAGAACCTGATGTCTGCGGAGAAAACTGAATAAATCACCCGCATAAAAATTATTTTTTATTTATCATGTGTGAGTATACTAAATAAATGCAATAGATTGGTTTATTAGATTTCAAGGTACACGCAGCAAATACTACAAGCTTATGTAGGAATGCTTTGAAAATGATTTTACTAAAGGAATGCATTACAATTATTTATTAAATAAATACACCTAAAATGTTATTCACTTTAATGTGTATATATACAGCGACACAAATACTAAAAATATTTATGGAAATGTATTGAAATTGATTTTACTATAGGAATGCATTAGAATTATTGGCAAATACATGAAAAAATTCATTCTCTCTTATGATTCCATATACAGTAGTACAACAAATACTAGAAATATATACAGAAATGCATTGGAAATTATTTTATTATAAAAATGCATTACAATTTTTTTTTTAGATGAAAATATGACAAATTTTACTCAATTGATTAGATAGATAGATAGATAGATAGATAGATAGATAGATAGATAGATAGATAGATTATATAATGACACTATAATTTCTAGCAGTCCCGAAAAAAAATAATAACAAGATATATATGTTAGAAAGATAGATAGATTTGAACAGGAGTAAACGTGTGCCCCTTGTTTAGGATAGGGTTCTTTCTAAAGTATTTTTCACTCTCTTACACTCTCAGTAGTCTTTTACGTCTTAGTGGCTTTATCGCCTTGCTTGAAGTGAACTGATTAAAAAAAATAGTGTGTGAAAACGAGATGCCAACAAAGAGAGTAACGGAATTTGACATTTTTTTTTCTACCTTAAAGAACTTTAAAGTGTGCACTGGAAAAATATCGTCTAAAAGATAAAAATCAGTTATTAGGAGAGAAAAAAATTTGTTTTAACATAAAAAGGTCATTTTTAATCATTTTAGCAGCTTTTTTTAAGTTTCTGTAACCTTTTTTTTATTTCAGGGCGTATGTGAACAAAGCATTTCTTTTTTTCTCTCTGTTAACTGACAAAATGGAGGAGGAAGACAACGTTAGCAACCATCACGAAACGGAAGTGGCCCAATTTGTCTAAGTGGATATCTAATCTGTAAAATAGGGTGGAATGAGCAAGAATGCATAATGCTCGACTGTTCAAATGGAAAGGGACTAATTGCCTTGAGAATCAACATAAGAAATCTTGACTTATAACTAGATTTGTTTGTATTGTTTGTTTAACAGCATATCAACTGTTTATGGGTCATTTAATGCCGAAATTTAATTATCTTGGAAGCTTTGAAGTAATCAAAATATGATATATGTTATTCTGCTTTCACAATTGAATACGTGGTAAATGATACTCAACTTTTGGTTATATACACGTCTGATACTATCACTAGAGGCGGTGTTGTGTGTTTTATGTTGTGTTTTTTTTTTAATTATATTTTGAAATACAGTTTGATTTCTTTAAGAAATTGTAGGATATTATATGGATTAATGGATTAGGATATTATATGGATTAATATCATGAAAGAGTTCTTTCAAGTTGACTGGTTGTTTGGTTTTGTTTAGTGGCATATCAACACCTCTATGGGTTATTTAATGCCGAAATCTAAATATTTTTAACACAATTTTATACTTTCGACTAAATATATTTTGAACGCAATTGTATACCTTCAACTACAAATAAAATATATTGTTGGTCATTTTGCTACAAAATGTATTGTTAGTAATTCTACTATATGTATTGTTGGTCATTTTAGTATAAATATGTAATTTTCATCATCTTACTATAAATATGTTTGTTGGTAATTTTTTATACATAAAAATGAATTTTATACTTTTTTTATACTTAGTGTTTTGTTTTTGCTTGGGCGTTCACTGTTTGCCCATAGATGGGACCCTCACAGATGCTACCAACCCAGGTCAGTGAGTATCTGGGAACAACTGCAATTAAGAGATGATTCCACGCTCCTCAAAATCTTTAATCTCCCGATCAGTGATCTTGCTGCCGGATGCAGTTTATCGTCATACCCAGGACTAGACTTATAACTAGACGTCTAATAAACGAAACCATTGCATTTACTTACCATGCACAAATATGATAAACATAAGACAGATTTTAAGCTGGTCATTTCTTCCATTTTTACCGCAGGCATCAGGTGTTACTTCTGATTCTATTATTTTTATTGCAATGAGGATATACTAACTCGGGGAGGATCCGTTGTCTCCAAGATAATCTTCTTTTAGATACATTTAAATATTATATATATTTCAGATTTTATAAATACAAATTTACACTGAATTTAATTTGGGTTAAGAAGATCTTAATGAATCCACTTCTTAAAAGTATTTTCTGACTTTAAATTACATACAAAGGGTTGATAAGCCATAAATAACGAATTAATCAATCGATGAGTCAGTTAAAAGATCCTAATGATTGGAAAAGGCAAGACTCCATCTCTTCTCACAGCCAAGCTGTAAGTAAAATAGCAAGGTAAACTGGGATCTCTAACATTGAACAGCCAGCCTGAATAAAAGAAAACTGTGAATTTACAACAATTAGGAATGCAACGGAGAAGAGCACTGTACATAAATTCCAAGTCATTTCAATTCAAAGATAAAAGGAATCTGTGGAGAGCCCCCACCGCCAGATGGCACGTGGCATTAAAAAAGGGTAATAATGTTCATAGATATTGGCATCATTAGGGTAGACACTCGTTTATTCTCTCCTTTCTTAACCAACACTTACTTGTTTCTTGCACACCCTGCCCCCCCACGAGGCTGTAGAGTTAATACCAGGGTGGATTAGGCCTTCTAGCATTGGCTGGCAGCCAGTCTGGAAGTAAAACAACTCTGAATTCTAACCATGGAGAATGCATTCTACTACCTTTCCCAAGTAGTCATGGCAATTCAAAGATAATAAATAAAAGGAACCTGTGGAGAGCCCTCACCGCCAGATGGGACGTGGCATTAAAAAAAGAAATAATGCTCATCGATATTGGACATATGGGTAGCCACACTATCCGATTTCTTTTCCAACATTTTCTGCTTACAAGCTGTAGACTAGGCACTCTAGCATTGTATGGCAACCAGTTTGAGAAAAAGACATCTTTGAATTCCAAACTATGTCGGAAGTCAACGGGAATGCCCTCTACTAACATTCCCAAGAATTCACGGCAATTCATAGATCATAAATGAAAGGAATCTGTGGAAAACCATGACTGCCTATATCTTAATGGAACATGGCATTAAAAAAACGAAACAACGTAGGTATACATTGGCATCATTAAGGTAACCACTCATTTATTTTAGCCTTTATTTTCCATTTCTTTTTCTTCGCCTCATCCATTCCAGAAACTTCTTACATCATGGCACCATTCGTTCAGTGAGAAAATAACACGCTATTATCTTAATTGAATTTGCTTTTCAATTATCTGGCATTCATCGTTTTGTTTTACAGCTTCGAGTAACGGGGGAAGATGAGGCAAATCTTCAAGATAACAGCAACAAAAAAAACGTAGGCGGGGAAAGGATTCTTTGTTTTCATTTTACGAACTTTGATTTTTTTTTTTGCTATCAATTCTTTTGAACTCTTGTTTTTATGTCAAGAGTGCTTTTTATGCGTCTGTCTTAGACGCATAAAAAAATCGCCATGTTCCTTTTCGATCAAACTGCTAAGAAAAAAGCCAAAATAATAATGGTATGAATATAAAAGGAATGACTTTGGATGCAACTGCTCCCAGAATCTCAAGAATTAGAAATCTATCTTGTTTAGATAAATAAATTTTTCATCTCCCTAATGCTCCCTCCCTCTCTCTCTCTCCCTCCCTCTCTCCCTCCCCCTCTCTCTCTCTCTCCTCCTCTCTCTCTCTCTCTCCGGTTTTTATCTTTTTATCTTTCACTCTCACTCGTATGCTTCAGTGTTCTCTCTCTTTCCTTTGCTTCTCTCTCTTTCTCTCTCTCTCTCTCTCTCTCTCTCTCTCTTGCTCACTCGCTCTCGATTTCATCTTTCATTCTCTCTCGTTCCTATCTTTCTGTTTTCTCTCTTATCTTTTCTTTCTCTCTCTCTCTCTCTCACTCTTTCTCATTGTCTCTCTCTTTCTTTATCTTGCTCGCCCACTAACTCTCGTTTCTATCTTTCAGTTATCTTTCCTGTTTTCTTTCATTCTTTCTTTCTTTCTCTCTCTCTCTCTCTCTCTTGCTCACTCGCCCACGTTTTTACCTCACACTCTTTCGTTCCCCTCTTTCAGTTTCTCTCTCTCTCTCTCTCTCTCTCTCCCTCTCCAGTTTTCTTTCTCTCTGTCGCTCTCTCTCTCTCTCTCTGTCTCTCTGTCTCTCTCTCTCTCACTTGCTCGCTCGGTCTCGTTTTCATCTTTCAGTCTCCCGTTCCTATCTTTCAGTTTTCTCTCTATTTTCTGTTCCCCACCTCTCTCTCTCTCTCTCTCTCTCTCTCTCTCATGCTTTTGTTGCTCTTTTTTTATCTCTTTCACGTTTTCACCCTTTTCTCTCGTTTCATCGCACTCTATATCTCCCGTATTTATCACTCGCTCTCTCTCGATCTAACCCCCCCTGTCTTTCTCGTCATTATCTCTCTGCGTCTCGTTTTCTCTTTCTCTCGATATTTCTCTCTCTTTCTTGTTTGTGTCACACTTTTATTTTTCCTTTCCAATTTTTCTCTCTTGATTTTGATTCTCCGATTTTATCTCTCTTTCGTTTTTATCTCTCTCTTGTTTTTACCTCATCCTTTTTTCTCTCTCTCTCTCCCTCATTTTTATATGTCTCTCCCACTCTCTCGTTTCTATCTTTCAGATTTCTCTCTTGCTTTTGTTGCTCTCATTTTCTCTCTTTCTCTCTCTCTCTCTCTCTCTCTCTCTCTCGATTTTTCGTATCTGTGATTTATTTTTCTCTTTGTATCTCTCTGTGTCTCTCTTGCTTTTGTTGCTCATATTCTCTCTCTCTCTCTCTCTCTCTCTTTCTCACGTTATCACCCTTTGTCTTTTCTTATCAAACACTATCTTCCACCGTATCTCTCTCTCTCTCTCTCTCTCTCTCTCTCTCTTTCTCTCTTTCGATTTATTTTTCTCTATTTCCTGTTTCTCTCTCTGGCTTTTGTTTCACTGATTTCTCTCACTCTCTCTCTCTCTCTCTCTCTTTTTCTCGCATCCTTTTCTCTTGTTTTTTTTCTGACACCTGACACTTCAAAGAAGATTTCAAACATAACATGTAACTTTTCTTGAACATGGACAAAATTTAGAATCTTGGTGTTTTCAAGAATCTGCAGAAAATGGTTTAGCACCAAATGGCATTCATTCTGACATGGTTTCTCCAGCTTTATCAATAGTGCAAAAGTGGGCAGCTGAATTTAGGTGGGTGAAATCTGCAGGTCCTGCAACACCGAGAAAAAACATTGATCGCGTTCTCTACATTGTGATGGATGACAGGCGATTGAATATAAATCAAATAGCCAATGATATTATCATATCCCGTGAGAGAGTTGAGAATATTCCGCAAAATGAACTTGGCATGACGAAGGTTTATACTCAGTGGGTACCATATCTTCTGACGCTGACACTAGGTCAAGAGCACACCAGACTGGTTACAAATCTGCTAGTTTTTGTTTCAGGCAGATCCAGATGGTTTCCTTGACCATTTCCTAACCCAAAATTAGTGTTGGAACCAAAGACAAAGAGATAATCCTAGCAGTGGAAACAATTCTCCTCACCTTCGAAGAAGGACAATAGGTGCTGTACGTGACAGTGGCTTTGAACTGGTTCGGCGCCTTACTTCTCCTCATGATTTGATTATCATCTGTTCCCCAACATGAAAAAAAAACACTTGGCTAGGAACCAGTATTGCAGTGATGATGATGATGTCAAATGTGATGTTGATGTTAGTTTTGACCAACAAAATAAACAGTCTTCTTTCAATAGACAGATGTCAGTTTACATGGGAAAAAACAATGCAGTTATTAATAAGAAGAATTAAAATTAATGCATGCACGATTTCACAGCTCTTGTATGACTCTTCTATAGTCTGCATATGAACTTTTAGTCCATCATCGTATATTGTTTAATAAATAAACGGAATGTCTACTCACATATGAGTATAGACTAAAAATAATGTTTAAGTTATATATATATATATATATATATATATATATATATATATATATATATATATAGATAGATAGATAGATAATAGATAGATAGATTTAAAAAAGAAAAACAGACCACTTTAAGGTACCATTATAATAATTTATTTCACCAGAGTCCTTTTAAAAGGACGCCAGATCATCAGATAGCACTTCCAAAAATGAAATGAAACGAAAAATTAAATTAAAATTGATGGGTAGTGTAAGTTTTTGTAATTTAACAGAGAGTGTGAAAGGGATAGTTAAAGAGATATGGTAGAGTATAGGGAGGGATTAATCTCATATCTCTCTCAAGTATATTTTGTATTGGGGGAGGAGGAGTGACCAGACCATGACCTATTTAGACGGTTAACTTAACGGAAGTTATATATTGAATCGGGAGGGGAGTAGGGAGAAAATAAAAAGGAAAAAGAAAGAAGAGGAGAGGGAAGTAAAGAGAAAGAGGCTGTAATTGGGTTTTAGCAATTTATGTAAAGAATAGATTTTAATGCTGGATAGAAATTTAGATGTCTAAAAAATTTATTTATATATATATATATATATATATATATATATATATACAGGAGAGAGGGAGAAAAACGAAAATAAAAATATATATTGTTTAATAAATCGGGTGTTTATTCAAATACGAGTACCCACTAAAAATAAGGTTTAAGTAATAAAAATATGTTGATGAGTAAATAAAAAATACATCTGCATTCTTTACACATACATAAAATGTGCATCAAAAATTTTCAAACTTTAGGCCGGGTTTAAAGAATGTTTACGGTAGAATGCACTGTGTCGATATCTAGACGAGGTTTAACATGTGTAGCAGTGATTTAACTGAGAAGTGTTCCGTTTAACAATGGCAGGATATTCATATCGTAAGCAGGCTGATATGATTTTTACATACGGCCGCGCGAATGGTAATGGACGCGAGGCTGCACGGCTGTATCAGATTGCGTTTCCAGATCGAAGGCAGCTGAGTAATACAACATTTATAGCTTTTTATCGTCGCGTTACTGAGATAGGATCCACAAACTATGGATCGAGAAAGACCAAGATCCGCTCGTACGCCTGGCCACGAAGAACACATTTTACAGGCTGTCGAAGATGTTACGAATTTTATCTCTCGACAAAATTCAAACATATGTTTGTGAATGCAGTTCACTTAAAAGAAAAAAAGTGATATTTTTTTCTCAGTTAGGGACCAATACAAGCAGAGATAACGTATAGAAAACAAACACGAGATATACTTATTTTAATACTTACTTTAATATAATAAAGATATAGAGTGGGAGAAGGAAATGATAAGCAAAGAATAGAAGAAAGGAAAGAATATATAAAAAGTACCATAACGGAAAGAAATGTTCAATGGTTTACTTATCTGCCGAATAATCTTATCAACAATTTTTGATCATTATTTCTTTTTGTTTTCTTTTTATAAATACATCGAGATAGACAAGTCTTGTTTTGTCGTTGTGTTGTTTCCGTTTATATGTAGAAATATTTTGTTTGATCAGTGTTGTTTATTTGTTTGATTATTGTCCTGCTTTGCTTTACATTCATGGAGGATACAGTCCATCTTGGCTTTTGAGTTCCTGATAATCCCGGAAGCTTCTAACTTTCGATCTCTAGAAGACTGGAAGACAATTTTTCATGAAAGCCAGTCCATGGAGAAAGAAATAAACATTTGCACGTCTTCTCGGGGTAATGTCTACGATTCTTCTGACAAGTTAGTGCAGGGATGCACCTAACGTTGAACGTTACATATGAAATCAAATCCAACTGTTGAATGCTACATATGAAATCAAATCGAACCTTTGAATTATTCAAAAGCGGCCAAGGCTGTTTGGTTGTGACCTAATTCTGCGATCGCCTGATGTTTACGAATTCTCAATATTATCTAATTTTGAAGCAATAGAAATTAGAATTATTAGCTTTTAGGGTGGGGATTTATATTGAATATCAATACCTCAAATGATTGATTTGATTTAATTTAATTACATTTAATATAAATAAAGCGAGTCATGTCACAGAGACAATCCAGGTATTCTCACAAGTAGTCCTAGCATGCTATACATCTCAAAGTACTGAATGAAGTGTACTTCAAGAGCAGCTCCTGTATCCAGGTTCTTTTCGCCCTCTGATCACTCACCCACGAGAACATTTGCCGATGGTTTATTGCACAAACTGCCGATCCGTTCTTCAGTCTTGTTTACAGATGAAGCAACTTTTGAAAGAGATGGAATAACAAATTTACACAACCATCATTTGTTGAGTGGATTGGAATTCAATGGTACAATACAAGCGATGCACCAGCATCAGTTTACGATTAATGTAGGTCTATATGTTCCCTCTGTACGTCAGGTTGCCTATGAAACCATTTTACACCGTGTGGGAGGATTTGAATGGGTCCGCCAGTCAATGGAGGTCACGAAAGTAAGCGGAATCATCATTTCAACTTCAAAATAGAAAAGATCTAACTCAATCCATAAGATGTCTGGCACGTGAAAGAGGAGTTTCAGCTATGACAATCCAAAGAGCATTGCAAAAAAGACTTGAAAATTAAATCGTACATGAAACCTGTGAGGTAATTTGTTACTCCAGGACCGAAAGTTAGGTTAGAAAGGGCGAAGATCATCTTGAATATGGTGGAAAAATGCTCGTGGTATAATATATATATATTTAATATAATTTTAATCCTTCATGAGATTCCGAGCCTTAGCTATGATTAATTAATGATGAACATGTCATTTTCGTTTATGATCGGTTTTATCACGATTCTTCTGTTAAGCTTAGAAAGTAATTATACATTCTTATTGCTCAAAGTAGAGTGCAGTAGTGTTATTAAAATCTCGGAGATAGCTTTAATCATTTCTAAGATACAACGGTTCAGAGCTTAATACAACAATTAGACATTTTTTTTCTGTTAGACTCTTTGCACAATGTTGCTGTTACACCAGCTATATATACATATATATATATATATATATATATATATATATATATATATATATATATATATATATATATATATATATAGAGAGAGAGAGAGAGAGAGAGAGAGAGAGAGAGAAACATTGGAATCAACATTGTACGAGTCTTAAGACATCTTAAGTGATCATCAGAGAATATATCAATTCTTATGGTGTAGGCTCTATCTATATATTTTTAAGAAAACTTTTCTTTTGTAAGGAGTCCAAAATTGCTACCCTTTGGCATTGCTTATGTATTACGGAGACCTGTTTGCTGAATATTTGCCTGACGAACGGAACATTAACACATTTCTTGCCCCCCAGCCTGGTTGGCACTCGGCGAGTAATGTACCAAAGAAAGTTTCAATTAACTTTTTTTTGTTCAATAATAATATGACAAAGAGCAGGATAGAAAATTTGTCAACCCATTTGAAAATTGAATTCGCTAGACTTTGGTAGCTGAAGAAAGTCAAAATCTTAGCAGTTTTCATTGATGCGCTTCTTATGGTAACTAACAGAATGGAGACATGAATAAAGAAAATTGGCATTGATTGTCCAATGCGAAAAGAAAACTTCTTAGGAACGACATGAATAATCAGGAAAGTGATGACTATCAAGAGTCAGAGTTGCATGATGCCTAAGGCGACGGGTTGTGACCCTCCGACTATCCATGATATAATTATCAGATATTAAGACCTTATCTAAGAAAATACTGACAATAATATAAATAATAAAAAAAATGGCGCATATTTATCAATGTCGAAAAATAAGTTAAATACTAAATTACTACGATTAACAATAATATAAACCCGTCCTAGGTATGACGATAAACTACATCCATGTCCTGGGTAAGACGATAAACTACATCCGACAGCAAGGCCTTTGATCTGCTGTTCCCAGATCCACTCTGACCCGGAGTGGTAGCACCTGTTAGGGTCCCAGCTATGGGAAAATAGTTAACCCCCAAAAGGGGTCAAAACATTATGAAAGTATGAAAATAGGTTTTAATGCCTGCCATACTTTTTGGAAAAATATTTCTAACAATACATTTATGGAAAACAAATTATATTACCAGCAATAAAAATACTGTCGGCATTGAGGTTGATATGCCGTAAAACCAAAAAAAACAAAAAAACAAACAATAACATAGCATAAACCTTGATAATGATAATAATGATAATGATGATGACGACTATATAGCCTCGTTCTCGATAGACTGGAATAGTATGCCTCCCGAATTGTATCTTTCATCTTTTTTAAGATTCAAACGCTAAATAGATATTTAAATATCTTATTAAATATAAACAATTTTTGAATATCAAGAATTACTAAGTTCCTCCTTTCTTTCTTTCTTTCTTTCTTTCTTTCTTTCTTTTTTTCTTCGTTTCTTTCTTTCTTTTATTCTATCTCTTTTACTTCCTCCGTTCTTCCTTGTATCTTTTCTTTCATTATAAACGTTCTACTTTTTGTTCCATTTCATTCCCCCTTTTTCTTTCTTTCTTTCTTTCTTTCTTTCTTTCTTTATTTATTTATTTATTTAATTATTTATTTCACCTTCGTTCTTTTATATCTCTGTTTTATTTTATTTCTCTAAAATATTTAATTTCGTTCATATTTTGCTCCACCTGTTACTTTTCCAATTTGTCGACGTCTCTCGTTTCTTCCTTGGCCGACTGACAAACGGGACGGTTATGAATTAAAACTCATGTATTCGCTCTCGAAATAAATGAATAAGCATGCATGTCAAAACCTCCAGGTTCCTTCAGATAGATAGATAGATAGATAGATAGATAGATAGATAGATAAGCGTGTTGGTAAAAAAAATCAATGCCTAGTCTTCCTAAAAGAAGCACAGAGAACTTAACAAAATGAACACGACATCTCAGGATACCAGATATCAACATAGTCTCTTTTATTCTAAAGGTTCGGTAAAGTGAGGTTTTGTTCTATAATTCCAACAAAATAGTAAAGCTTGAATACCAAAATGAATAGAAAAGTGTCAGGACTCCAAATATTTTAATTATTCCTTCTCAATCGTGGTAAGAGGTTGGAAAAGTAACATTTGTTGTTCATTTAATTAATCGTGGTAAGAGGTTCGGTCAACAGATTTAATAGTAGAAGTACACAATGAATACTAAAATGAATAGAAAAGTGTCAGGACCTCAAATATACTTTTCAACATGGTCTCCTTCCTTCTCAATCGAGGTAAGAGGTTCGGTCAAAGTGCCATGTCTGTTGTTCTATAATTACAACAGATTTAATAGTAGAAGCACACAATGAATACCAAAATGAATAGAAAAGTGTCAGGACCCCAAATATACTTTTCAACATAGTCTCCTTCCTTCTCAATCGTGGTAAGAGGTTCGGTCAAAGTGCCATGTCTGTTGTTCTATAATTACAACAGATTTAATAGTAGAAGCACACAATGAATACCAAAATGAATAGAAAAGTGTCAGGACCCCAAATATACTTTTCAACATAGTCTCCTTCCTTCTCAATCGTGGTAAGAGGTTCGGTCAAAGTGCCATGTCTGTTGTTCTATAATTACAACAGATTTAATAGTAGAAGCACACAATGAATACCAAAATGAATAGAAAAGTGTCAGGACCCCAAATATACTTTTCAACATAGTCTCCTTCCTTCTCAATCGTGGTAAGAGGTTCGGTCAAAGTGCCATGTCTGTTGTTCTATAATTACAACAGATTTAATAGTAGAAGCACACAATGAATACCAAAATGAATAGAAAAGTGTCAGGACCCCAAATATACTTTTCAACATAGTCTCCTTCCTTCTCAATCGTGGTAAGAGGTTCGGTCAAAGTGCCATGTCTGTTGTTCTATAATTACAACAGATTTAATAGTAGAAGCACACAATGAATACCAAAATGAATAGAAAAGTGTCAGGACCCCAAATATACTTTTCAACATAGTCTCCTTCCTTCTCAATCGTGGTAAGAGGTTCGGTCAAAGTGCCATGTCTGTTGTTCTATAATTACAACAGATTTAATAGTAGAAGCACACAATGAATACCAAAATGAATAGAAAAGTGTCAGGACCCCAAATATACTTTTCAACATAGTCTCCTTCCTTCTCAATCGTGGTAAGAGGTTCGGTCAAAGTGCCATGTCTGTTGTTCTATAATTACAACAGATTTAATAGTAGAAGCACACAATGAATACCAAAATGAATAGAAAAGTGTCAGGACCCCAAATATACTTTTCAACATAGTCTCCTTCCTTCTCAATCGTGGTAAGAGGTTCGGTCAAAGTGCCATGTCTGTTGTTCTATAATTACAACAGATTTAATAGTAGAAGCACACAATGAATACCAAAATGAATAGAAAAGTGTCAGGACCCCAAATATACTTTTCAACATAGTCTCCTTCCTTCAAATCGTGGTAAGAGGTTCGGTCAAATGAATGTCTGTTGTTCTATAATTCCAACAGATTTAATAGTAGAAGCACACAATGAATACCAAAACGAATAGAAAAATGTCAGGACCCCAAATATACTTTTCAAATAGTCTCCTTCCTTCTCAATCGTGGTAAGAGGTTCGCAAAGTGCCATGTCTGTTGTTCTATAATTACAATTGATTTAATAGTAGAAGTGCAAAATGAATACCAAAATGAATAGAAAAGTGTCAGGACCCCAAATATACTTTTCAACATAGTTTCCTTCCTTCTCAATCGTGGTAAGAGGTTCGGTCAAAGTGCCATGTCTGTTGTTCTATAATTCCAACAGATTTAATAGTAGAAAGCACACAATGAATACCAAAACGAATAGAAAAGTGTCAGGACCCCAAATATACTTTTCAACATAGTCTCCTTCCTTCTCAATCGTGGTAAGAGGTTCGGTCAAAGTGCCATGTCTGTTGTTCTATAATTACAACAGATTTAATAGTAGAAGCACACAATGAATACCAAAACGAATAGAAAAGTGTCAGGACCCCAAATATACTTTTCAACATATAGTCTCCTTCCTTCCATGTCTGTTTATATCGATTTAATAGAGGTTACCAAAACGAATAGAAAAGTGCCATGTCTGTTGTTCCTTCCTTCTCAATAAGAGGTTCCAACATGTCTTTAATAGTTCAAATAGTACACAATGAATACCAAAACGAATAGAAAAGTGTCAGGACCCCAAATATACTTTTCAACATAGTCTCCTTTTCTCAATCGTGGTAAGAGGTTCGGTCAAAGTGCCATGTCTGTTGTTCTATAATTACAACAGATTTAATAGTAAAGCACACAATGAATACCAAAACGAATAGAAAAGTGTCAGGACCCCAAATATACTTTTCAACATAGTCTCCTTCCTTCACAATCGTGGTAAGAGGTTCGGTCAAAGTGCCATGTCTGTTGTTCTATAATTCCAACAGATTTAATAGTAAAGCACACAATGAATACCAAAACGAATAGAAAAGTTCAGGACCCCAAATATATTTTCAACATAGTCTCCTTCCTTCTCAATCGTAGAGGTTCGGTCCTTGCCATGTCTGTTGTTCTACAATCAACAGATTTAATAAAGATGTCTGTTGTTCTATAGTTACAACAGAATAGTAAAGATACCAAAACGAATAGAAAAGTGTCAGGACCCCAAATATACTTTTCAACATAGTCTCCTTCCTTCTCAATCGTGGTAAGAGGTATTCGTTGTCAAAGATGCCATGTCTGTTGTTCTATAATTACAACAGATTTAATAGTAGAAACAGATTTAATGAATACCAAAACGAATAGAAAAGTGTCAGGACCCCAAATATACTTTTCAACATAGTCTCCTTCCTTCAAATCGTGGTAAGAGGTTCGGTCAAAAGTGCCATGTCTGTTGTTCTATAATTACAACAGATTTAATAGTAGAAGACACAATGAATACCAAAACGAATAGAAAAGTGTCAGGACCCCAAATATACTTTTCAACATAGTCTCCTTCCTTCTCAATCGTGGTAAGAGGTTCGGTCAAAGTGCCATGTCTGTTGTTCTATAATTACAACAGATTTAATAGTAGAAGATACAATGAATACCAAAACGAATAGAAAAGTGTCAGGACCCCAAATATACTTTTCAACATAGTCTCCTTCCTTCTCAATCGTGGTAAGAGGTTCGGTCAAAGTGCCATGTCTGTTGTTCTATAATTACAACAGATTTAATAGTAGAAGCACACAATGAATCTATAATTACAACAGATTTAATAGTAGAAGATTTAATAGTAGAAGCACACAATGAATACCAAAACGAATAGAAAAGTGTCAGGACCCCAAATATACTTTTTCAACATAGTCTCCTTCCTTCATAATCGTGGTAAGAGGTTCGGTCAAAGTGCCATGTCTGTTGTTCTATAGTTACAACAGATTTAATAGTAGAAGCATACAATGAATACCAAAACGAATAGAAAAGTGTCAGGACCCCAAATATACTTTTTCAACATAGTCTCCTTCCTTCAATCGTGGTAAGAGGTTCGGTCAGGATGTCTGTTGTTCTATAATTACAACAGATTTAATAGTAGAAGCACAAATACCAAAATGAATAGAAAAGTGTCAGGACACCAAATATACTTTTCAACATAGTCTCCTTCCTTCTCAATCGTGGTAAGAGGTTCGGTCAAAGTGCCATGTCTGTTGTTCTATAATTCCAACAGATTTAATAGTAGAAGCACACAATGAATACCAAAATGAATAGAAAAGTGTCAGGACACCAAATATACTTTACAATATAGTCTCCTTCCTTCATAATCGTGGTAAGAGGTTCGGTCAAAGTGCCATGTCTGTTGTTCTATAATTACAACAGATTTAATAGTAGAAGCACACAATGAATACCAAAATGAATAGAAAAGTGTCAGGACCCCAAATATACTTTTCAACATAGTCTCCTTCCTTCACAATCGTGGTAAGAGGTTCGGTCAAAGTGCCATGTCTGTTGTTCTATAATTACAACAGATTTAATAGTAGAAGAACACAATGAATACCAAAACGAATAGAAAAGTGTCAGGACCCCAAATATACTTTTCAACATAGTCTCCTTCCTTCACAATCGTGGTAAGAGGTTCGGTCAAAGTGCCATGTCTGTTGTTCTATAATTACAACAGATTTAATAGTAGAAGCACACAATGAATACCAAAACGAATAGAAAAGTGTCAGGACCCCAAATATAGATCGTGGTAAGAGGTTCGGTCAAAAGTGCCATGTCTGTTGTTCTATAATTACAACAGATTTAATAGTAGAAGCACACAATGAATACCAAAACGAATAGAAAAGTGTCAGGACCCCAAATATACTTTTCAACATAGTCTCCTTCCTTCACAATCGTGGTAAGAGGTTCGATCAAATGCCATGTCTGTTGTTCTATAATTACAACAGATTTAATAGTATGCACACAATGAAAACCAAGGAATAGAAAAGTGTCAGGAATAGAAAAGTGTCAGGACCCCAAATATACTTTTCAAACATAGTCTCCTTCCTTCACAATCGTGGTAAGAGGTTCGGTCAAAGTGCCATGTCTGTTGTTCTATAATTACAACAGATTTAATAGTAGAAGCACACAATGAATACCAAAACGAATAGAAAAGTGTCAGGACCCCAAATATACTTTTCAACATAGTCTCCTTCCTTCACAATCGTGGTAAGAGGTTCGGTCAAAGTGCCATGTCTGTTGTTCTATAATTACAACAGATTTAATAGTAGAAGCACACAATGAATACCAAAATGAATAGAAAAGTGTCCGGACCCCAAATATACTTTTCAACATAGTCTCCTTCCTTCATAATCGTGGTAAGAGGTTCGGTCAAAGTGCCATGTCTGTTGTTCTATAATTACAACAGATTTAATAGTAGAAGCACACAATGAATACCAAAATGAATAGAAAAGTGTCCGGACCCCAAATATACTTTTCAACATAGTCTCCTTCCTTTCAATCGTGGTAGAGAGGTTCGGTCAAAGTGCCATGTCTGTTGTTCTATAATTACAACAGATTTAATAGTAGAAGTACACAATGAATACCAAAATGAATAGAAAAGTGTCCGGACCCCAAATATACTTTTCAACATAGTCTCCTTCCTTCATAATCGATGGTAAGAGGTTCGATGCCATGTCTGTTGTTCTATAATTACAACAGATTTAATAGTAAAGCACACAATGAATACCAAAATGAATAGAAAAGTGTCCGGACCCCAAATATACTTTTCAACATAGTCTCCTTCCTTCAGAATCGTGGTAAGAGGTTCGGTCAAAGTGCCATGTCTGTTGTTCTATAATTACAACAGATTTAATAGTAGAAGCACACAATGAATACCAAAATGAATAGAAAAGTGTCTTGACCCCAAATATACTTTTCAACATAGTCTCCTTCCTTCACAATCGTGGTAAGAGGTTCGGTCAAAGTGCCATGTCTGTTGTTCTATAATTACAACAGATTTAATATAGAAGCTTACAATGAATACCAAAATGAATAGAAAAGTGTCTTTAAATATACTTTTCAACATAGTCTCCTTCCTTCTCAATCGTGGTAAGAGGTTCGGTCAAAGTGCCATGTCTGTTGTTCTATAATTACAACAGATTTAATAGTAGAAGCACACAATGAATACCAAAACGAATAGAAAAGTGTCAGACCCCAAATATACTTTTCAACATAGTCTCCTTCCTTCATAATCGTGGTAAGAGGTTCGGTCAAATTGCCATGTCTGTTGTTCTATAATTACAACAGATTTAATAGTAGAAGTACACAATGAATACCAAAATGAATAGAAAAGTGTCAGGACCCCAAATATACTTTTCAACATAGTCTCCTTCCTTCTCAATCGTGGTAAGAGGTTCGGTCAAAGTGCCATGTCTGTTGTTCTATAGTTACAACAGATTTAATAGTAGAAGTACACAATGAATACCAAAATGAATAGAAAAGTGTCAGGACCCCAAATATACTTTTCAACATAGTCTCCTTCCTTCTTCAATCGATTTAATAGTAGTAAAAATGAATAGAAAAGAGGTCGGTAGATGCCATGTCTGTTGTTCTATAATTACAACAGATTTAATAGTAGAAGATACAATGAATACCAAAATGAATAGAAAAAAAGTGTCAGGACCCCAAATATACTTTTCAACATAGTCTCCTTCCTTCTCAATCGTGGTAAGAGGTTCGGTCAAAGTGCCATGTCTGTTGTTCTATAATACAACAGATTTAATAGTAGAAGCACACAATGAATACCAAAATGAATAGAAAAGTGTCAGGACCCCAAATATACTTTTCAACATAGTCTCCTTCCTTCTCAATCGTGGTAAGAGGTTCGGTCAAAAGTGCCATGTCTGTTGTTCTATAATTACAACAGATTTAATAGTAGAAGACATAATGAATACCAAAATGAATAGAAAAGTGTCAGGACCCCAAATATACTTTTCAACATAGTCTCCTTCCTTCATAATCGTGGTAAGAGGTTCGATAGATGTCTGTTGTTCTATAATTAGAACAGATTTAATAGTATAAGCACACAATGAATACCAAAATGAATAGAAAAGTGTCAGGACCCCAAATATATTTTCAACATAGTCTCCTTCCTTCATAATCGTGGTAAGAGGTTCGGTCAAAGTTCGGTCAAGTGCCATGTCTGTTGTTCTATAATTACAACAGATTTAATAGTAGAAGATAGAATGAATACCAAAATGAATAGAAAAGTGTCTGGACCCCAAATATATTTTCAACATAGTCTCCTTCCTTCATCAATCGTGATAAGAGGTTTCGGTCAAAGTGCCATGTCTGTTGTTCTATAGATTTAATAGTATAGATGAATATGAATAGAAAAGTGTCAGGACCCCAAATATATTTTCAACATAGTCTCCTTCCTTCTCAATCGTGGTATATCGGTCAAAGTGATGTCTGTTGTTCTATAACAGATTTAATAGATAGATAGAATACCAAAATGAATAGAAAAGTGTCAGACCCCAAATATATAGAACATAGTCTCCTTCCTTCTCAATCGTGGTAGATGAAAGGTAGATACCTGTTGTTCTTTATTTAGATAGATAATATAACGCAAACAAAATAGATAGATAGATAGATAGATGGATAGATATGATAGACTGAGATAGATAGATAGATAGATATGAAAGACTGAAATAGAAGATATGTTCAAACTCATAAATAGATAGATAGATAGATAGATAGATCGATCAATCATATGTAAGATCTTTTCCAAGCCGTAGATAGATGTGATCCATAGATAGATATATTCAATAGATGTTTGTCTCATTTTCTTTGTCTTTCAATAGATAGATCGATATGAAATACTGAGATAGATAGATAGATAGATAGATAGATAGATAGATAGATAGATAGATAAGATGTTCTTGTTTTGATAGATAGATAGATAGATAGATAGATAGATAGATAGATAGATAGATAGATAGATAGATTCCTCAGGCTTTCATAAATAGATAGATATGAAAGACTGAAATAGATAGATAGATAGATAGATAGATAGATAGATAGATAGATACCTCAGGCTTTCATAGATAGATAGATATGAAATACTGAGATAGATAGATAGATAGATAGATAGATAGATAGATAGATAGATAGATAGATAGATATGAAAGACTGAAATAGATAGATAGATAGATAGATAGATAGATAGATAGATAGATAGATAGATATGTAAGACTGAGATAGATAGATAGATAGATAGATAGATACCTCAGGCTTTCATAGATAGATAGATATGAAATACTGAGATAGATAGATAGATAGATAGATAGATAGATATGAAAGACTGAAATAGATAGATAGATAGATAGATAGATAGATAGATAGATAGATAAAGTTATACTGGTTATTACCATTCTATTGCTCAAATTCCAGTGTCTCCCAAATAATTCAATTCACCCAATGACGTTACTACTTGGTGCATGTGTACCTGTCATCATGTGCGCAATCTAATTGGTTGAAAATACTGACTGCAGTTCAATAGGTGTAGATAAATCCTTTTTAGCGTTTTTTTTTTTTTTTGATTAAAAAAAACAAAATCCGCCCAGGTGCAATTTCATCAAATACGATGTCTTCTGCAATGATGTTGCCTTTTGCCATCCCAGCAACACACGAAAACTTTGATGGTCCCTTTCAAGAAAATCGATCATTCAGCTTACAAATAAGTGGGGTCAAGGACGTCGACGTATATATTCGTGTACAAGTCGATTTCTAAAAAGTTGAACTTAATTCAAATTCCGAACGAAGCTTAGCGCTCATTTCATTCTAATGCTCTTAGGAAAGGCTCATTCCATCTTTTCTGACTCTGCTATGAGTAAAATAGTAAGGCAGACTTAGCTCTCTAGCTTTGGCATGAAAACCAGTCTAGAAGAAGGTCAATTCTAAATCCAGTTCTAACTAAATAGTTGAGCAGTCTGGGTTCTCGAGCCTTGCTAGGGTAATCAGTCTAGAAATATAGCTCAAATAATAATAATAATAACAATAATAATACTTCAAACCCTCGTAAATAGTAAAGCTGATTGGGATTTTTTTATTTTTAGTAAGATAAACAGTCTAGGAAAATGAAAACTCTGCATTCAAAACTATGGTGAAGGTAACAGGAAAACATTCAACTCTATTTCCTTGTAAAAAATTAGAGATATTAAAGGAACATTATTTACATTATTCGGACTATTGTCCTCATCTTTGTCGCCATATTTATTACAACGCTTCGGCCGTTGTACGCTCCGGCTTTCTTACCCAGGACGCGGATCTAGTTTATCGTCTTACCCAGGACGTGGATGTAGTTTATCATCTTACCCAGGACGCGGATGTAGTTTATCGTCTTACCAGGACACGGATGTAGTTTATCGTCTTACCCAAGACACGGTTGTAGTTTATCGTCTTACCCAGGACTCGGATCTATTTTATCCTCTTAATCAGGACGTGGATGTAGTTTATCGTCTTACCCAGGACTCGGATTTAGTTTATCTTCTTGCCCAGGATGCGGATGTAGTTTATCGTCTTACCCAGGACTCGGATGTAGTTTATCGTCTTACCCAGGGCGATCGATTTCTGTACGGTATATTCTGATATGTAATATCAATTCTCCTGTACTGAAATGACTAACGATCTATTTCTTCACTGGTGAAGAGGAGACTTGAGGCAACAGAGATGTGTTTGTAAAGAAGAATGCTGAGAATACCAATGGCGAAGCGTGTAAACAATTTATAAGCATATTGTAAGCAAGAAGGACAGAGGAAAATATCGAGAAACGTTTCTAACTAGCTTGTGAAAATAGCTGACTGAACAAAGAGGGGAGGGCATTAAGGTTAGGAACACCGTTAAGAAAGAGGACGTTGTGAAATATGCTATGGAAGACGTTAATAAACATAGGAGAGGAAGTCTTCAACGACGGCGGCAACTACAGTACAAAAGATAAGCCTTGGTGAAGCTGTCAAACGTGACAAACAGCAGCAACGTTCATCAATAGTCAGGTCAGATGTAAGGCTAAAGGTCTACACTCGGGATTGTCCTACGAGAAATAGCTTAGTGGATTAAGGCGTGCGTTCATGAATTATGAATTGTCCGCATCCAGAAAAATAAAAATGGCGGAATTAGAATTCTATTATTCATAATTATTAATCTTTTATGTGTGGCTTCCCTTCATGAGATGGATAATCATGACTCTCCACAAGTTCTTTTATTGCTCTCGATAACTGGAATTCCTCATATTTCATCATGGCCATATATCACGTTGAAAAATCGTTTCTTGCACGATCACCGAAGTTAAGCAACATCGAGCCTGATCAATATCTAGATGGATGCCCGCTTAGGAACACCAGATGTTGTAAGCTTGAATGTGCATGTGGTGTAAGGGATAATGGAGAACCGTGTTCCAATTCCAGTTGGGTTCGTTATATTCACTTACGCGCAAATACCTTTGGGAAAAGTAGCCTCCCCCTCTTCCCCTGCTCTGCTATGAGTTAATTATTAGGAATTGTATCAATAAATCATTATCATCTTCAAAAAATTCTTACAGTGTAAAAATATTTTCTGGCTGCAAAAGGTTGATGTGCCGTAAAAAAAAAACAAATAAATCAACCTATACCCAAATATTTTGTCCATGGCAGTCTCAGTATTCGTCGATCATAAAACATCAGTCGCTTCAAGTCTCCTCGCTGACTGTGTCAGCACTTGCATGCATATACGAGATGAGATATTACATAGCAGTTCAGCGTGCTTTTCTTTGTTTCTAGCAACATTTTCCTATCTCTTAATACTTTGCTTAGTTTATGAAAGGCATAAAGAGATTGTTCAGCATTCACTACCATATAGGAGATTAGATATTATATGGCAGTTCAGAGCACTTTTCTTTGTTTCTAACGACATTTTCCTATTTTTTTAATACTCTGCTTAGTTTATAAAAGGTATGCGGAGATTGTCCAGTATTCACTGATATATAGGAGATTAGATATTACATCAGCACTTTTTTCTTTGTTTCTAACAACTTTTTCGTATCTTTTAATAAATTGGTTGGTTTCTGAAAGACATCTTTCTCTGTCCCTATGTGCCATTGGATTTCGTCGTCTGCTATTTCACTACCCACATAGACCCTGCTTGATTTTGGCATCACCAATATGTAACTCACTCTTTGAACTGCCTCTTTTGTTGACAACCAAATAATAAGAGAGAGGAAAATGTCATTTCAAGCAATTTTTTCTTTTTTTTCTCCAAATCCTATTCTCTCTATGTAATAAATGAATGAGAATTCCCGATTTCAGAAATAAAACATGGCCTCAGTTCGATGCAATATAAAAAATTCTATATTTTTGACATTTTCCATTAAATATTTTTTGACAATATTTTCCATTAAATATTTTTGACAACATTTTCCATTATATAATTTTTGACAATATTTTCCATAAAATATTTGACAACATTTTCCATTAAATAATTTTTGACATTTTCCATTAAATAATTTTGACAGCATTTTCCATTAAATATTTTTTGAGAATTTCCATTAAATAATTTTTGACAGCATTTTCAATTAAATACTTTTGACAAAATTTTCCATTAAGTACCGCTGAATTAGGCCATTAAATGCAATGTCAGTTACAATATTATTATTAAGAACAACAACCTGCAACAAGGTAAAAACGAATTCAGTGAATTAAAAAAAGATAGAAAGAATAAGACAAGGGTGGATCGTCTCACCGGATTTATTAAACATAAGCAACGAGACAATCCTAAAAGAATCAGAAAACCGATTAGGATTTATTGTTGGCGGATATTTGTGGAGCCGAGTTCGAATTCCAGTCGAGTTTGTTACATTTACTTGCACTCAAATAACCTTGCGAAAGGTATGAATCCATCTCTTCTCCTCCAAGCTATGGGTTGAATAACAGGATAGACTGGGTTATTTAGCCTTGGTTGGCAACCAGTCTACCACAGAAAGAAATGGCAACCTATTGGGGAAAAATCTTCTGCCTCGTCAGTCATGTATCGAAAGATACAAGATCCCCTAAGCGTGTATCACGTGTGACACTTAACTGACTGATACATTTCATATAAGATAGACAGATGTGACATTGCCGATGGTCGACCCTAAAACGAAATGGAATGAATTCTCAGACAAAGTAATAAAGAAAAGCAAAAAGAAATTACTATTTTCTGAAGAAAAACAGAATGTATAGTCGTCAGCAAAATAGACAAGCCAAGCTGTAATCTACGTAGTGGGGATGTCAAAATCAAGTTGGTACAAAAATCTGAGTAATGTCGTAACAGACGACGGAAAATGTGACACAGAAATCCGAAGTAGCGTCTCTCTATATACCATTTTCTTTCATTTTGTCTTTCTTCTGTATCTTTTTCTTTCATTTTCTCTTCAATTATTGCTTCTTTCCTTTTTTTTTCTTCCTTTTCGTTTTTTCTACTTTTTCTCTTCTTTTCCCCTTCTATTTCACTTCCTTTTAGTCTTCCTGCTTCACTTTTTCTTTTCCATTCTGTCCCCTTTTTTCTTTTATTCCTCTGTATCTTTTCCATCTTTCTTCTTCTCTTTAACTTCCTCCAGGTTCGCCTATTTCCCGGTTCACACTCCTCTCCGGTCTTTTGAACAGGAGTAAACGTTTATCACTTTTCTTGTTTAGGATTGAAATTTCCGGTTCTTTCTAAAGTCTTCTCAGCCTCTTTCACTCACAGTATCCACTTGCGTCTTAGTGTCATTATAACCTTACTTGGAGTGAATTGATTTTTGAAAAAAATACTTTTTTCACCTCTTCTTCTCCATCTTTATCGTTGTTTTCCACGTCTTCTTTTACTTACGTCATCCGTTTTTTCTTTCTTTCTTTCATCTTTCCTCTTCTCTTTTTCCTCTTTTGCTTTCTTTTTGTCTTCTTCTTTCGCTTTTCCTTTTCTTCTATTCGCCTTTTCTTTTCCTTCCTGCACATTTTCCATCATTATTATTATTATTATTATTATTATTATTATTATTATTCTAATAACATTGTACCTGATTAAATTGAAATGAGGTAAATGTTATTACAAGCAAATATTTCAACCGCGTTTGAAGTAATTTCCTTCTTTTCATTTTCTCCAAGATAAAAACGTCGTCTTTTATTTAAGCAAAAATAGCTTTGAACAAAAAACTCTAAATTTTTTTCAAATTATTCCTTTTCCTTACCCTGCCAATACCTCCCTCACTCTCTCTCTCTCTCTCTCTCTCTCTCTCTCTCTCTCTCTCTCTCTCTCTCTCTCTCTCTTTCTTTCTTTCTCTTTCTCTCTCTCTCCCTCTCTCTCTCTCCCTCTCCCTATCTCTCTCCCTCTCTCTCTCTCTCTCTCCCTCCCTCTCTCTCCCTCTCCCTCACTCTCCCTCTCTCTCTCTCTCTCTCCCTCTCTCTCTCCCTCTCTCTCTCCCTCTCTCTCTCTCTCTTTCTCTCTCTTTCTCTCTCCCAATTCCTTCAACGAAGTTATTTTATTCTTATCTTATTTTGTATTTTTATTTCATATTTCGCATTCTTTATTTTAATTTCACAAGCAGTAAAAAATATCGCTTTTATCCCAGAGGAAACCGCACAATATTAGACAAAAATAAATGTCAAAAAAAAAAGCAAAAAAAAAAAAACTAATTAATATTTTTTTAAATCATTTCACTTCAAGCAAGGCGGGAATGCCACTAGTACGCGGGGGGTGGAGATTACAGGGAGTGAAAGTGAAAGAGAAGACTGAGTATAGGAAGGGTTGAGTGGAGAACAAAAATGAGAAGATAGAGGATGGCGGTTGACGTTGCATTTAATTGAAGAAGATCGTAGTTATCAAGGAAATGAGTAATCGGACAAGAGTTCCACAGGTGGGAAAATGAGAGAAAATAAACTGGTGGAATAGAAGTGACGGTTACATTTAATACTAAAAGTGTGGGACCTAAATGCCAATCTAGTAGCACGCTTAAAGTCATGTAGTCGAAAAATATTTGTAGAAAAGACAAAGGGAAGCCCACGTCACGTCGGTGAGAAAGTGACTGAAGTCGAGATGCCTGATCAGGATTTTTTTAGGAATTTCAACGAATGTAAATGGATAATTTTCTTTAGTGGAATCTGGTCATCATTATCAGGATTTCAGTAAAACAACCAACAGCAAGAAAAGATTCCGAATGAAGTGAAAAATTATATAAATGCAGCATTTGTGAGGAATTATATAAATACAACATTTAAATATGTAAACAGATGTTTTCTGTCTCCTTTCCCATTTTCAATGATCGTTTATGAATATAATAATCGAATCTGCTGCCTGTATAGCCACAGTGGTCTTGGCAAAGGCTTCGAAATTATCAGCTGATTCTTATAGACAGTACGGAGTTGTCATCTGGTAGACGTATGGAAGAACCTTCTACACACACACACACACACACATATATATATATATTAAGACATTTTTATGTTTATACATTCTTTTTATAGATACAAATATTTAAGTAAATACAGTATTTTTTAAAATTTAACGGCCCGAATGTCCGAGAAATTTTAGAAAATATTTGTCCTCCGACAGAAATCGAACCTGTATCCTATACGGAACCGTCATATAGCTTGACGTCCCATTAACCGTTTTGGTCACAGGGGAGCGTTCGGTTAGCGTTCGATTTTATTGCCTTTAAACTACAATCTTCAATGAATCTCTCATGTATATTCATATCTGCTGAAAGCGTATCCAAATGTAAACAAATGACGTCACACATTATGAAATGGACAAAGTCCGACAATTATTTTAAGACATTTTTATGTTCATACATTCTTTTTATAGATACAAATATTTAAGTAAATGCTCTGTTTATCTGTCTATTCATCTGTTTATTCTGTCGAAGGATGAATATTTACTATGAAAATTTCTCGGACATTCAGGCCGGTAAATGTTAAAAAATACTGTTTATTAGAAACAGGTCATTTACTTATATATTTTATCTATAAAAAGAATGTATAAACATAAAAATATCTTTAAAATAATTGCTGGACTTTGTCCATTCCATAATATATATATATATATATATATATATATATGTGTGTGTGTGTGTGTGTGTGTGTGTGTGTGTGTGTGTCTAACTGAATAAATTACAAACATTATGTCTGATTATTTTTATCATTATCCTTTCATATTCACAAATATTTTCCGTATATACTATAGTATGTAATAGACATGAAAATATTTGTGAATATTAAAGGATTATGATAAAAATAAGCAGACATAGTGTTTGTAGATTATTCAATCAGACATGGCTAAAAGAGAATTTGCTGCCTAAATACACAAATATATACATAACGCAATAAAGTCACTATTTACATTATTCTGACTATTGTCCTCATCTTTGTCGCCATGTTTATCACAACGTCTCGGCCATTGTACGCGGCGGCCTTCTTCAGGCGGTTGGAATGTCGAACTAAACCCTTTATTTCGCTCACTGGGATAGACTGTTCTAGTTCCACGTGCCATGTTTAATGGATGTCAGTTATCTCCTGTTAATTCCCCTCTGAAAGTTCTCCACTGCCTTAACCAGGTATTGAACTCACAATCTTTGAGCCCTGTCAATGGATCTAACTAACGTCTTTATCCACTGAGCCATGTGTCCTTGAGGCGTTAGTTAGATCCAGTGACAGAACCCAAAGACATTCTGTCAGACATTGTCATCGGCAGGTCCTCCAGATGGCACCCACAGTCATCTACAAGTTGGTCAATGTAGGCGTGATGAGGTCTTCCGACCGATCTTTCGCCGCACAGTGGGTTCCATAGGAGAGTGTCACTCACAAATTATGACTTACTTCTCCAGGAGTGACAAGCTAGCCGAAGCCTTTTCTCTTTTGGCGAAACTGAAATAAGAGGGTGCCCATACAGGCGTTTCTTTGTTGGGTGTTTCTTCCAATTGATATCCAATGCAACTCGTAACATCCTTGTGCATATTCCGTCAAGTGATGCTTCTTGGTGTTTCGTCAGTGTCCATTTTGTTGAGCCGTAGAGCAAAACGGATTCTACCTTGAGCTTAAAATAATCCCTCTTAAGATTGTTAGTGTGGGAGGAGTTCTAGATGATGCTCAGACCATCAAAGACACCCTAAGCATTACCTTTGCGGATTTTGATGTCTCTCTCTGTTTATTGGATGCTAGTGCCGAGATAAACAACTTTCTGGACGGATTTGATATTATTACCGTGTTAAATTGTGACCTATGTCGATTTTAATATGAATCTATATTTTGTGCACGACGTCAACAATATTAAATGCCTTTTATATTTTAAAGAAAAGGTATGTTTTGTTTAATCCAAACTGTACTCACACATACACGATATTAAACGTATTATAGAAATATTCAAAAATATATGTCGTATTTAATATAGACGTAAGCATGAAATTTGTAATCTTCAATGACTTGCTCGTACATGTTTATATATGTGTTGTGGAAAGTTGTGCATATGTCCATAAGTACACGTGTATCTGTCCACACACACACACACACACACACACACAAAAAAAAAAAAAAACACACTACACACATATGATAGTAGCTAGGATTAAGGAATGGGAGAACCGAGTTCGAATTCCGGTCGAATCCATTATATTCACTTACGTGCTAATACCGTTGAGAAAGGTAATAATCCTCTTATTTTCCCTCCAACTATGGCTAAATAGTAGGACAGACTGGGTTTTACTCCTTTGGATGGCAACTGGTCTAAGAGAAGGACAACTCTGAATTCAAAACCTGTGGAGGGTAGATTGGGGACCTTGTGACACGTAGTGCACCAGGTCTCTGTATTCGGCCCTTCAAAAAGTGTGGATTTTTCTGCACAATGCACTCACTACTATAATCAAATCAAATATCTCTGACTGACTGTCGGTTCCTAAGAACTGAACTGCTCGACCCTCATACGTCGAATTCACCACACACACACACACACACATATATATATATATATATATATGTGTGTGTGTGTGTGTGTGCGTGCGTGTGTGTATGTCTGTGTGTGTGTGTGTGTGTGTGTGTGTGTGTGTGCTCGTTTTCGATCAGTACTCTGGAGAAACGTTAATTTCAAAACAGTAGCTGCTACTGCTGCTGCTGCTGCTATTAACGCATCGCTCTTCAATTACGAATTGAGCTCTCTTGGCCACTGGCGTTTATACACATTTCATATATAATATGTTAAAATTTCGATTTCTCTGCTGTGCGCCGATAACTTGGGGGTAAGATCTCTGACTGATGCCAAATAGGTTTCGATCCCGGTTTGAAGCAAACGGACGTCTATCCACACTGATAAGCTGTGATACAGCTAAACGGGCTTATATGTAAATGACTATATATATATATATATATATATATATATATATATATATATATATATAGTATAGGTAATAGATCCGTTGGTATATAATCTAATTGGATCCTAGTAATATAAAAAATTAAAACTTCTCCACAGAGAGAGTTATCTTTTTAGTAGCTAATTTTCGTTTTCCTAGTGAAGATCTTACATATAAGGTTGTTTTTATGAAGATGTTTATTTACTTTAGAAAATACTGCCTGATATTAATATTTGACAGTTTGCATAAGTGCGGAGGGTTGAACCATATAATTTTTCTTTTTCTATTTCTGTCTCTACAATTTTATGGTTTACTAAGATATATATATATATATATATATATATATATATATATATACACATATATATATATATATATACATATAT
>CAHIKZ030000266.1:905000-930000 GCA_903632075.3 Acanthosepion pharaonis | reverse complement strand
TCTTCTCTCGTTCTCTCTCGCTCGATCACTTATGCAAACAGTGCATTTTTTCTTTCTTTCTCTTTCTTTCTGTCGCCTTCTTTTTCTCTCTCTTTTTCTTTGACACATACACACTGAGTTCTTTCTTTCTTTCTTCATCTTTTCATAACTCTCTCACTATATCTCGCACACACACATACTACATGTTTCCTTCTTTTTTTTCTTTCTTACTTCTTTTTATGTCTCCCAATCTCTCTCTCACACGCAAACATACTTATATATATACACTACCTTTTTCTTTCTTTATCTGTTTATAAGTCCATTCTCTCTCTCTCTATCTATCTATCTATCTATCTATCTCTCTCTCTCTCTCTCTGTGATTCTTTTTTCTGGCGCAAACAGTGTATCTTTCTTCAAATTTTATCATTCTCTCTCTCTCTCTCTCTCTCTCTCTCTCACTCCTCACTCCTCACACACACACACACACACACACACACACACAGTACTTTTTTTCTTTCATTCTTCATTTTTTCATAACTCTCACTCTCTCTTGCTCTCAAACGGGCACATACTGCATTTTTCTTTCTTTTTTTCTTTCACACACACACACACATATAGTGCATCTTTTTCTCTCTTTCAAAATATCGCTGCCCATATGCCAGAAGTTATTCTGTCGACTTATCTCGTAAACATTCCTGCTCCGGTGCCTTCACTTAAAAGACAGACGGCGTCTGGATGAGAAGGAATAGAAGTTTTTTTTTTTTGTTTTCGTTTGTTTTAGCGACGACAGAGTGGTGAAAAGATGAACGTTCCCAAAATACTATTTCTCAATTGGAATTAAAGAAATGGAATCTATTGGCCATTTTTTTTTTTTTTTTCAGCGGTTATTTTTTTTAAAGAAATATCTCCAAGACTAAAACTTGGAAAGTTGGAGAAAAAAAGGTGTAAAAGTTAAAAAGAGGAAGGAAGGAAGGAAGGGAGGGAGGGAGGAAGGAAGGAAGGAAGGAAGGAAGGAAGGAAGGAAGGAAGGAGGGAGGAAGGAAGGAAGGGAGGAATGAAGGAAGGAAGGAAGGAAGGAAGGAAGGAAGGAGTGTTAATGAGGAAAAAAGAGATAAAGTGAGATAAAAATTAATTTGATAAAGCAACAAGGAAAAAGAATGAACGAACGATACCTAAATGAAAATAGAAGCAAACAAGAAAAATAGAGAAAAAGGTAATTCTGAAAGAAAGAAAGAATGTCTGGAAAAAGATAGATATTTAAAAGAAAGAAAGAAATATGCTTAAATGAAAGAAACAGTCAAGAAAAATAAAGAAAATGTTATTATTTAAAGAAAGAAAGAAAGAAAGAAAGAAAGAATACCAGGATAAAAACGGATATTTAAAAGAAAGAAAGAAAGAAAGAAAGAGGGTAGAAATGAGAGAGAAAAAATCAACAAAAAAGTAATCTTGCTAATCAAAAATCGTCCCTAAAATTAACAGTTGTTAAAAGACGACGGTCACGATTCGCTGGCCCCAAAATGGCAGACACAATGCTTCATAATTTAAGGAGAAAGAGCGCGAAAATTAATAAATGAATTACAAACAGTCTTTACATTGGGCAGCAATACAGACATGATATCGGCCATTTCTTTAAAATGGGCACTCAACTTTCCAAGTTTTTGTTTGTTCGCTCTGCTTTGGCCAAGTATTGAACTCATAACTCTTTGGGTCAAGTCACTTTTTGGATGACTCAACCAACGCTTTTTTTTTTTGAGAATTGAGTTACTAAAGGGAATTAACTGATACTGAGATATTTCAAAATGGCATGGCACGTAGAACTATAACAATCTAGCCCAGTGGACTAAATAAATGTTTCGGTTCGAAAGAAGAAGCTCGGAAACTACAACAGCCGAAACGTCGTGAATATGACAATAAAGATGAGGATAACAGTCCGAACGACGTAAATAGTGTAAATAGTTATAATACCTCATCTCAGAAATATAGACAGATATAGAATTCTCTCTCTCTCTCTCTCTCTCTCTATATATATATATATATATATATATATATATATATATATATATATATATATATATATATATAGTACAGTAGATAATTTGGTCAATAAAACTAAGTCAAAGATACCGATGAAATCATTACGAAAAACATTTATTAATATTAACCATGTGACAAAAATGAAGCATGGAGATTGAGGTTCCAAGTTTTTTTTCTTAATCTACATATATATATATATATATATATATATATATATATATATATATATATATATATATATATATATCAGGTATATATCAGACGAGAACGAATAGAGTACAACTCCAACATTCGTACATTTAATTTAATAGATGACTCAATACAGAGTAGAGCAATATTTTATTTTAGGATATTAAAACAACATGTAAAATTGCTACACAAATGCAGTCGTGTTTCGACACATACCGATGTGACTCCACAGGCGATTGTAAATTACAATTAATTTGGTTTCAAAAGTAAAATACAACCTCTTTTTTCGGGGAAAAAATATAAGGCTTGGGTGCTTTAATCCGATCAACCAATCGAATATGACCTACATTCAATTTAAACTAAGCGAAGAAATATATATATATATATGTGTGTGTGTGTGTGTGTGTGTGTGTGTGTGTGTGTGTGTGAATATAAAAGTGAACATTGAAGTCAAGACTTAGAGGTGACAGTCTGTTTCATGCTAGACGTAATCGTCAGGCCATTGCGTCTAGCATGAAACAGCCTGTCGCCTCTAAGTGTTGACTTCAATGTTCACTTTTATATTTACACACACTCTATCTCTGATATTGAGCACTTCACTTTATCCCATAAATATAGCACACCTTAAGAGTATATTTCTTCATCTTCTTATATATATATATATATATATATATATATATATATATATATAGGTGAATGAAAAGTGAATCCCCATTGTTAAATACTTATAATTTATTTATTAACTATAATTTTTACAAGAAATGGATATGAGAGGAAAACGTGTAGCATAAGTTTTTATTTATTCAGTTTCATATTGGAGGCTGAAGTTTGGATTTGATAAGCTTTTTGTTATTGGTAGTTATGAAGCTGTCAGTAGATAATAAGATCCTGTAGTAGATAATAAGTTTTCCGAGTCTGCTTAGAAAGCATGGAGATGGCCAGCATGAAAAGATCGTAAAATATGCGAAAATGCGTGCATCTACAAGGGGTGGTAAAAAAAAGTACGTCGCCTAATATATTGTTATAAGGTGGGATTTGATCTGAAATGCTCACTACATAATACTCAATTTATATGGTTAATATTCATCGTTTAATTGTCTTCACAAAGAAAGAAAGATAAATAGTTACTGAGCGGAATAAATGATTTCTTTATCTTTAGTCTAACGACTTGTGGATATGCTGGTAGCTTAACAATTATCGATGGGTGAAGTGAAACCGGCATCCTGAGTTCAACTCCTGCAGTGTTTGAATCTTTTTTATCATTTCCCACTTGTCTTAGATGACAACCAGTCTAAGAAAATAGGCATACTAATCCCAAACTCTGAACCCGGGATATTTTAGACGATGCTGACATAGTCTTGATATTAGAAAGAAAACTACAGGAACTCCTACAGAAGATAGTGAAGGAAAGCAAGAAGAAAGGACTAAGCATCAATTGCAAGAAGACAGAATACATGGTTGTCAGCAAAAGGAACAGCCCAACATGCAAATTACAAATTGGAGATAGCCAAATCAAGTAAGTAAAACAATTTAAATGCCGGGGAAGATTTTTAAAAGAGGACGGAAAGTGCGATGCCTTAGGTGCATTGGGATAGCGAAAGATGTCTTCCAAAAGAAACAGAAAAATTTCGTTCAAAACAAAGATGTATTGAACTGTTATGTAATATCGGTCCTCCTATATGGCAGTAAATGTTAGACAATCTCCTCACAGATGAAGAAACTTGAAGCAGCAGAAATGTGGTTCTACAGAAGGATGCTGAGAATACCAGGGACCGAAAAATGTGAGCAACGACGAAGTTTTAGAGACAACGGAAACAAAAAGAACACTTATGCTTAACACCAGAAAGAGACAGTTGAAATTTCTTGGGCACGTAATGAGGAAAGACGGCTTGGAAAATTTGGTACTCACGGGACAGATTGAAAGCGAGAGGGACAACATATAACTTTACCTAGCGAAATGGCGGAACAAGGTTGGAAAGAGACAAAATTTACTAAGAAGTACAAAGGACAGGAAATTGTAGAGAGCCATTATCCCCAGAATCTTAAAAGGAGACGACATATCGAACAATAATAGACAACAAGCACAGTCAAGCACAGAGTATAACATTTTTACGGGGGTATTTCTGAGTTGGGGATGAATGCTCCTTTTTCTCTTGTTTGTTGGTTATAAATAGAGATAAAGCCTTCTTTTCATTGCAGGAAAGGTTCATTAACAAGTTTATTTTTCAATGACAAGCAGAGGGCAACTCTTTGCGTAAGCTGAGAAACAGGCAAATGGTGAAGGACCTCCCTCTGCTCACAACGGATTTTCAAAAGGGAGAAAAAAAAGGTTTATTATAAAACCCGTCGTGTGAGATATCCGTACGCACAGACGAACGGCGGATAGTACAAAGTTGAGTTTTACGTAGGAATTGCGCACAGAGGCTAAAAACAGTCCAATCGCATCGTCACTCCTTTGAAGACGCCTTCGGCGCCAGTGATTGATCCTATCCTTTTTAATAAAATGGAAGAAACGCTTTCTAGAAGGACGGCCTCCTTAAAACATGACATGCATTAATTCCCGCCTCAACCCCCTCCCTGCAAAAAAAAAAACCTGAGAAACAGGATAGTCTGAGATGTTAGGTAAATAAAACAATAAACAGATTTGTAATAACAACTGAAGCAGGCTGATACTGATCTACATAGATCCATCTTGGCAGCAGCAAATCATGAATGGCCCTAAAACTGACACTTCATGATGAACAACGTAATAGAATTTAATGAAAATAAACGGAAAAAAATGCGGTTGTAGTTACTCAGCAACAAGTAAAATGCAACCCACAAATGCACACAAACAAAAACACCACTCGTAGATTTAGGCCTGGTAATTTGCGTTCCTTCTGGCAAAGGCTGGAATGTTGGGTGTGTCGAATAGAAGAATCGAAACACGTTCTGAAAATTGCCTGACTTCTTCGGAGTAATAAAGGTGTGAATATAAAAGATAAGAAGTTGGTAAGTGTTGGGTGCAGGGTGTGTGGTATTGCAAACGAATTAACACTGGGTATGAAACGGGTGGGTTAAGGTTACGTTCCTGGCATTCAAAATAACGTTAGAATCTTCATTAAGAAAGTAATTCTGATGTCGTAAACAGAATATTTCAATGTATGACTTCATGTTTCATGCCAAATTACTGAACAAAAAATATCCTTTATACAGAAGTAAAGAACATAATGCTTCCTTCACTAATGACAACGTCATAGGCAGGAATAAAATGCTTTTAATTCGGACTAAGGTACAAAACTGAAATGTAATTAAATAAGAAATAAAAATTTAAAAAACAAAAATCAAGGTAAAAATATTTGTGATAAAATACGGGGAAAAAAAACCTATTCAAAATTCTGGCTTTCTAACCTGTGCTGAAATACGTGACGACGAAGATGTACTAAAACTTCTCGACCAGCCTCTCTCCCCAAATATCAACTGTTTAGTACCAGGTAACGGAATATTGATTGATTGATTATTTTTTACGGTTTATCAACCTTTTCCAGATTTTTTTATTTAAATAGATAATAATGGGTTTAGTGATACAAGTTTTGCTAATTAACCCATAGCTGGGGGAGAAGGGATAAATTCACAACTTTCCCGAGAGTATTTGCGCGTAAGTGAATATAATGATTCCAACAGGAACTGGAACTCGGCACTCTGATTAATTCCGAGCCATTAACCATTACACCACCCGCACATCCCAGCTTACAGCATCTGATAGTTCCAAGTGGAAACTCATCTAGGTACTGACCAGTAACGGAAAATGAAGCATATTATTTTTTTTTTAACTTTCCTTTTTACCAATGCCTATAGAATAAAAGCTTTTTAGTTGTAGTAACACAAATTAAGAAGAAAAAGTTAACAGTCAATGATTGATAATGGTTGACAATACTTCATATAAGAAAAAAAAATCAAGTTAATATTATTAACACTACTCCGATAGAAAAAAGCAATTAAAATTAAGATGAAAGAAATACTAGTCAAAAATTAATAATGATATATAATTCTTCACGTACGACTGATAATAAAATTTCAATAAAATATTACAACAGTCAATAAATTCATACTTCATCCGCTACGCTCCAAGGATAATTTTCATCGATGTGCTTGTTGGGCTATTCTCAGAAATAGTTTTGACACTTATTTTTAGCAAATTGTGTCAATTCGACGTGGTGTAATGGTTAACAAGATTGCCTTGCTAGTTCATATTACTACTGGGTGCTCAATACTTTCAGTCTTGTGCCACATTTACGCTACGCCCGGTCCAGAGATTTAACTCAAAACTAAAACCTGCACTGCTATTTAACCCATAGCTGGAGGATGATGGGTTCGTGCCTTTTTCTGTTGGAATCAGCTGGAAGTGAACGAAAAAGAATCGAGTGAGGATTGGACTCAGCAAACCGCGCCAATAACCGTTACACCTTCTGAGCCTCCACATTTTGAAAATAAACAGCACAAATAAAGACACTCGCTAAAATTTTCCCTATGTCTCATAAAAGACGCCTGAGAAAATGCTGATCACGAAACGCTAAATGTTCACTCTTCTTCTATATAATAAATGCCAATGTCAATGTGCCATTATGTCACACTTTTTCAATTAAAGGGGCACAACTCTCAATAGCTCATCTTCTTCTATATAATAAATGCTAATGTCAGTGTGTCACATTTTTCAATTATTGAGACACAACTCTCAACAGCTCATCTCCCCCTTCTATATAATAAATGTCAATGTCAGTGTGTCACTGTGTCACTCTTTTTCAATTAAAGGGACACAACTTTCTAACTTTCAATATCTCATGCTACAGAAAGTTTGGATTATCAAGTTTTCATTACAGCTATTGTTTTCGGAGATTTTTTACGGCGGATTTTATTGTACGACAACAGTTTTTATAAATTCGAAATAAATTTGGGAATAATCGAAATTAATTGGGAAATCCAGTGAAAGTCATGCATGTACAGAAAGGCAGAACCTACGCGCATCAAACTGTTTTTAAGTGGCGGCAGAAGAATTATCGTTGAACTTTTAAAAGGTAAGCTTAAATATTAATGCAATACTTAAATGCAGCGATCAATTTTGAGTTCTTCTGTAGTTTATTGTTGCCTATTGCATGCAACAGCAGTATGTCTCGTAAAAGAAGAAATCTCTGTCAACAGAGGACCAGATTGCAATCAAAAGAACCAAGGTTGCAGCTAGATAATGATTATTCCGTGCAAATGGAAACACAGATCAAACGGAAGCCAGGAGAGCTTCCAATGATGAGAATATGCAAAGACTTAGGGACTCTCAAACTCCTGAACAAAATGATGGCCCAATCAAGAGCCCTTTGCGGTAGCTAGTTTAAATGCCGCTTGTTAGGGCGGCTTTTAAGCTAGTTATGTATAAAGCTTTTAAGCTAGTTATGTATGAAGCACTTTGCGTTGAAACTTGGAAACTCTTTGATTATTCCGGTACTAGAATATTGCCCATTTTTTATTTTCTTTGTACCGCGTCCCTTCAGGAAAATAGGCGATCACTACTCTCCACAACTTCCTATCTCGTGTGGCTTTTAGCAGTTTTCCTCGCTTTGCTAATACCCCGGGTCTCATTGACACAAGTTCAACAGGTACTTGCCTGATTTCCCTATCTCTAAGTTTTGTCCAAGGAATTTCGATTGTCTTTTCCGGATTCTGAGTAGAAGTCTTCTTTCTGTGGCCATTTTTTGAAGACTTCCTTGTTGCTTACTCGCACCATCCATGGGGTTTTTCAGTATCCTTGTGTAGAACCACATTTCTGCCGCCTCCAGTTTTTTCTTCCTCATCGGAAAATTGTCCAGTATATGGATATCACATAGCAAAACAAAAAAAAAAGCTGCTGGTGGCGCCAGGGGTGACAATACCACCTTACCAACCGAAAGTGTCTTACCTCCCCTGGTTGACGGGTGATTTGGGCAAGGTATCGCACATGCTTTCACACGCTGTAAAGTGAAAACAGCACTCCAGCACTCTTTTCTTTATTTCTAACGAAATCTTTCTGTTTCTCGTCACCTTGCTTAGCTTTTTGGATGTATTGGTATTTTGGAATGTATTGAATGTATTGGTTGGAAGCACACACAGGAAAAGAAAGTTAGTTCGAGTCCAATAGGTTCACTAGGAAAAACAAATCCACACTTCTTGCCTCGATCTCAATTAACCACTCACCATCCCAAACGAAAAGCTGAACACCTGTTAAATGAGTGTACCATGTTTTTATACACCTGACCCAGCCAATGAAAATGGCTACAAGCGACACCACCACCAACACCAGCACGAAGTGCTGTTCGATTCAGCAGCGTCCGTCCGAAGCTCGTCAATTCGCCATCTCCACACTTCCCTTGCAAAACATACACGTCACTCTGGCCCTTTTGGGTCGCTGAGGTAAGTCGCCGCTACAGAATGCTTCTTTCCCTAGTCCAATGCCTGTTCGGATTTCGATGTCGCATTTTCCATCCTATGTTAAAACCCTTTTCAGATAATTTGAACTTCTGCACTTACGTATTCTATTCTATTCACATTCAATACTTGTATGACGAGGCGGATTGATCCTTTCTCGTTCACTTCTGGCATTGTCGGATGATTGGCGTGCTGTGGTGCGTTTGTTGGGCCTTTCTTTGTTCTGGGTCATCGTCGTTGTCTAAAGTGCCGTAAATGATACACCCATGAACGAAAGAGGTCTCTCCGACGTGGTACAATAGTTAACAAGCTTGTCTCGCTAGATCAATTACGACTGAATAGTGAATTTGATCCTCACTGGATGCCCCATACTTTCGGCCTTGTCCCACATCTAAGCAATGCTTAGAAAGTCACCACCCATGAACGAATATTCCAAAATCAGAGAGATCCAAGGCGCTATGCCGTGCCTCAGTCTTGGAGTTGTTCGAGCCATTTTACTAAGCCCGAGGGGGGGGGGCATATTTTTCTGTCACATCTCGAAGTAGCGGGTAGAATTTCTTTCTTAGAATCATGTGAGATGGATTTATTTTTGAAGTTACCTTCTTCTAGCCTTTGCCTAAAGAGGAAGGACATACAGATGGTTTGAATTTAGAGTTTTCCTTCTCCTAGACCGGTTGTCAACCAAGGCCATAGGGATTCAATCTGTCGTAGGGACCCTGAAAAACATTGCTATAATACATTTACTAGGGTATCATGTATCTTTATCGTTCTTATTCGTGACTTACCCCAACGAGAGTCAAAGTTAATATTAGCAAAAGCCACAAGTCATTCAATTCTCTACTCTAGCAGTTAAAGCTATCTTCAGATGTATGGAAATTCGCTGTGTATCTCTCCTTCCGGTGTCAGATGTAGGTGAAGTTAAGCTATGGGTCCTCTTTTTCTTTTTTTCACAGTAGCTGTTTTTATTTCGTCGACTCCACCCAAACAAATACTTTGCCGTAGATGTCCGGTCGATTCGCAACGTGATAACATCGCTTACTGTTATCCAAGTTTGGGTTAGCGGAGGTTGGTTGATTTTACGACACGTGAACCCATGTTGGTTTATTTAATGCCGAGTTTTGAATGGAATCTAAATCACTTCTTTTCTGTGCCAGATCCTTGGAGGAGGCGCGATCAAATAATTTTGTGTACCAGATAGGGTAGGGGCGATCATTCCTCCCCTGCCTTTTGTTCCTCTCTTGGCACATTACCATCCGTCTTTGTCCATGATCTGCTCTCCATTGACACAAAACTAGCGGTTTTTTCCTGCTTTTCTTAGTCTTCAGTATGTCCTACGCGTGTTAGATTCCCCAAACCTTCTTTCCCCATTATGTGTCCCATAAAGCTGAAAAGTATCTTTCGAATTTAAAATTTTTTTGCACTAATTTTCTTTAAAGCTTCCTCATTGTACATATAGTCTGTCTATGGTATTCACAGCATTCTTTGGTGGAAACATACATTTATTGCTCCAAGTCTCTTCATGTTTAAAAAAGTGTCACTAACATACATGAGATTTCATATTGCATAGCAGTTCAGCACTATTTTCTTTATTCAGTTATGTGATATGCGTGATACAGGCTTAGGCGATCATGTATCTTTCGATACATGACTGACGAGGCAGATTTTTCCGCGGTAGGTTGCCATTTCTTTCCGTGGGAGACCACTTGCCATCCAAGGCTAAAGAACCCGCTCTGTCCTGCTATTTACGCATAGCTGGTAGGGGGGAGAAGAAGAGGATTCATACCTTTCCCAAGGGTATTAGCACGTAAGAAAATGTAATAGATTCGACTGGAATTCGAACTCGGCTCTTCGATTCCTCAATTCGAGTCACTATCCATTACTTCTCCGTGCCTCTCATTTTCTTTATTACTAGCAATATCTTCTTGTCTTAGTATTGGGTCGGAAAAAAGGGGTTCAGAGAGTTTTTCAGTGAATCTCAAAGACATTATTTAGATATTTAGATTAATTCAAAACACGAAATGTGTTAGGTTGTTCTATTAACTTTCGCCATCTTTGAATCAGCTTCATGATTCCAAACGCCGAGAACTTGGCATCTTTCTGGCTGAATCAGTCTAAGTGGTTTTTACAGGTTTTTGGATGATTAAAGTTTTTCGCATTAGGAGGATTTTGTAGGGGTCGAAATAAGTGGTAATTGAAAGGTGTGCAATGTCAGGTCGATACAGCGAATGCAGTAGGAATATCTTATCCAAGCTCTACTAATTATTGTTGGGGTGGGGTCTGTAAAGAGATGTGGAGTCTGTCATTGTCCTGATAAAAAACTAAAACGTACCGAATGCCCACTTTCAGACGCTTTTCACAGATCGCCGACTTCATTTGATCCAAATGGGAACAATGAATTCAACGTCTCATTTTCCAGAAGAATCCCATGATACACAACGCCCTTTCATTGCCAAAAGATAGACAGCATTACCACCTTCGGATGCAAAACGGCCTTTGTATTACTGAACAGTGGCTTATTTTGATTTTCCAATCACTGTTTCTGCATTGTTTTAAACGGTGCATTGTTTTAAACGGTGCATTTCTTATCACTTGTAATCGTTCTTTTTCTTTTTTTAAAAAATGAACCTTTTTTGTTGCGTTTGAGCAGAGAATTGTAGATAGAAATGCGGTCAGTTCAAATTGTCCATTAAATCGTGAATCCCCCAAACATCTTAGCGGTTTACGTATCAAAGTCTTTTCGAGTACCTTACAACACCCATATGGGATATACAGAGTACCTCAGAGAGGACTAGTGACATGTGATCTGGATTTAATTTTAATCATAGTTTCCATCTGGTCACCATCAATGACTGCAGATCTGCTGGAATATTCTTGGTTATCCAAATCAAAATTTCTACTTCTGAACCTAGCGAACCACTTATGAATAACACTCTGAGCTATGGCACCATCTCAATAAATGGCACATATCGTTTTTGCTGTTTGTACAGTTTTTCATTTCCTTTTATAGCAATAAAAGCGACTCTGATGTTAAAAAAAATGAATCACATTTTCCTACATTTTCAATTTAATATAAAAAATCATTTAAAATTCGCATCAAAAATATGCGTTAAAATCTCCGCTTTCAGAATAATTACATATTTTTATCAATTTTAGCCAAATGTGAAAAGAAATCCCGTGCTCAGACGTCACCCATTTAAAAATGTTACGAACATTTAGGCCAAGTTCCAACATACAGATAATATAATGTTGATAGCAGACATGATAAGGAAACTACATGAACTCTTACAGAAGTTAATAAAGGAAAGCATGAAGAAAAGACTAAACATTAATTGTAAAAAGATAGAATGTATGGTTGTCAGCAAAAGTGTTGTATCCTTAAAGAAGGTTACAAACAGACAATCGTGGGGGAATTTTTTACATTTTTAGCTAACCCGAGGCGCCTTCAGATCTCTTTGTCAGATTTTTCTTCCTTTGTTACTACACTACCCAGAGAGTTAAATATTTCATTTTGATTTGTCCCCAATATGCAGTTCATAAGCTGTGCTGACAACAATGTATTTTTGCTTCCTTACAGTTAATAACGAGTCCTTTCTTTTTAGTTTCTTTTGCTAGCGTGTCTAATAGTTCATTCAATTTCCTTTCTGATTCTACCAGAAAACATGTCATCCGCGTATCGTATATTGCTAAGGTTATGCCCACGGACAATAAACCCTAATAAGTCCTCTTAGAAGCACATCTCGTGTAGAAGAGTTTGTATTTGCATTTGACGAGAAAACGTGTGATTGTCTTCTTACTAATTTTTTTAAAACTCACCACTGACGGTCAAGCAGACTAGCCTCGCTAACCTTGACCCCAAGCCGGAACACCTTAGGAGGTGTATATTTCCGCTAGAAACTGGTGCAATGCAATGAGTAATAACCGACATTCGTATAATTTGCTGTGACGTATTTTCTCTATTTGGTACAGATAACAACAAATGTCAGAGAGATTTAAATTGGTGAATTTGTTGCAATCAGTGAAGCAAATGATAAAAAAAAAGCTATTTGAAGTCCTTTTCTAGGCTTTAGGTGAGTTAGTCATTATCTGGGATATGACTAAAATAGCTGATAAGATCAAATATTAAAGATCAAGGATCAAACCAAGAATATGAGAATCAAGTTCTGAGCTCTGAACCATTTCTTGAACATTAACCACTGACTACTGAAATGAAATATTAAAACAGACTAGTGACTGAAAGATCAAAACATACACCTTATTTATTAAAATTGAGCAGTATTTTATATCACTTTTTTTTTAAATCAATTCGCTCCAAGCAAGGCCATAATGCCACTAATAATGCCACTGAGTGAAAGACAATGACCAAATTTTAAAAGAAACCGGAATCCCGATCCTAGCCATGGAATAAGGGATATGTGAATACCCCTGTTCAAAAAGCCCTGGAGGAGTGAAAACAAGGAGAAAGGCGAACTTATCTACTCCTATTGAGGTGAAAAAAATAATTAGTAAATAAAATTTCAGAGTTCAAATGGGGACGTTAGAAGTATAGAGTTGAAGTAGACTTTAGAAGGAACTGTAAAGCCAATCCTAAAAACGAAATAAGGGATAAACCTCTACACCTGTCCAAAAGATAGGAATATGAACCGGGTGACAGGCGAGCCTATCTATTCTTTAACGAAATAAATATAAACGTGAAGGTGGTTTCATGGTTAGTGTTTCGGAAGGAGAAATCGACGAGTCGAGTTCGAATTCTGAACGAGTTTGTTACATTCATTTTCGCACAAACACCCTTGTCAAGTGTATGAACCAATTCTTCACCCCTAGATATGGGTTAAATAGCAGGACATAATGAACTCTCACGCCTTGGTTGGCAATCAGTATAGGAGAAAGACAACTCTGAATTCAATAACGTATATGGTACTTGAATTATAATTTGAAGGCCCGCTAAGCATAACTGAAGCACAAACCACAGATTGGCTCTGTAGGTGCTGCAGAATAGCAAATGGGCCTGAGTAGATGGTCATGATTGGAAAGGAGTAATCGTACTGAAGACGAACATAATTAATTTATAGTGTAACTTCAAGTCGAAACAGGTCTGATGATGACCGAATAACCAAGAACGCGTAAGGTAATGGTTTATGGGAACGAGAAAATGGTTTAATGGTTTATCGGAACGGGAAAATGGTTTAATGGTTTCTCGGTACGAGAAAATGGTTTAATGGTTTTTCGGTACGAGAAAATGGTTTAATGGTTTTTCGACGCGAGGAAATGGTTTAATGGTTTATCGGAACGAGAAAATGTTTTAATGGTTTATCGGAACGAGAAAATGGTTTAATGGTTTATCGGTGCGAGAAAATGGTTAAATGGTTTTTTCGATGCGAGGAAATGGTTTAATGGTTTATCGGAACGAGAAAATGTTTTAATGGTTTATCGGAACGAGAAAATGGTTTAATGGTTTATCGGTACGAGAAAATGGTTAAATGGTTTTTCGGTACGAGGAAATAGTTTAATGGTTTATCGGTACGAGAAAATGGTTTAATGGTTTTTTCGGTACGAGAAAATGATTTAATGGTTTTTCGATACGAGAAAATGGTTTAATGGTTTTTCGATGCGAGGAAATGGTTTAATGGTTTATCGGAACGAGAAAATGTTTTAATGGTTTATCGGAACGAGAACATGGTTTAATGGTTTATCGGTACGAGAAAATGGTTAAATGGTTTTTCGGTACGAGGAAATAGTTTAATGGTTTATCGGTACGAGAAAATGGTTTAATGGTTTTTCGGTACGAGAAAATGGTTTAATGGTTTTTCGGTACGAGAAAATGATTTCACGGTTTTTCGGTACGAAGAAATGGTTTAATGGTTTATCGGAACGAGAAAATGGTTTAATGGTTTTTCGGTACGAGAAAATGATTTAATGGTTTCTCGGAACGAGAAAAAAGTTTAATGTTTTTTTTTTTGAACGAGAAATCGACAAGTCATGTTTGAATTCCCGTCGAGTTCGCTACACTTACCTTCGCCCAAATACCCTTGACAATGAATCAATCTCTTCACGGACCCCAGCTATGGGTTAAATAGCAGACCAAACTTGAATTTAAAAGCCATCCAACTGAAGCTGCACAAATTTGGAGTACATATACTATGTCTGCAAAATAAAAAAAAACACAATAAATTCCAACAATTTCTCCGAAACTTCGTGATAACAACAACAAAGATGAAGATAACAGTCTGCATGTAAATAGTGTATATAATAATATATAATAATACATTAGGTATCGCTTTTATTTGGAAGGACACACAAACACATACATAGATATATATATATATATTCTGTGTATTTAGACAGCAGATATTCTTTAAGACAAATATTATCAATGATCGACTTTTCCAAATTAGAAATAATCCTTTTCGAACAAGGAGGAAATTCCTGTCTGAGAAGGATTATTCGTACTTGGAAAATTAACTAACAAAAAATGTCTGTCGTTTTTAATAATATCTAATATAATTAATATAATTAATAATTAATATAATTAATATCTAATATAATTAATATAATTAATATTAATGTCATTAATTTTTTTAATAATATGTATGCGTTTATGTGCGTATATCAGTTCGATGAGTGAATGTGTTTTTGTCTATGTATGTATCTATAGGTGTCTCTGTGAATATATGTTTCTGCTTCTTTGAATGTTTGCATGTGTGTACGTGTATGTATGCGTGTTAGTGTTTATTCGTATAGATGAGTGCGTTCTCAACATGTCTTCAAAGTAGAACAGCTTCTTTTATTTTTCTTTTTAATATCCGGTTCCCTGTCATGTTACGGGTGAGAGAATCCCATTTTTTCTATGGCCACGCTGATGCCTACGGTGTTATGCTTTCAGTTCAGATGGCTTCGGCTTTTGCTCGTACATTTGCACACGTGCACACACTTGTTTATATCCTCCGCCGCCGCCGCCGCCGCATCCACCGCCTCCTATCCCTCTTCACGTTTTCCTAACTATTTCTCTATCACATATATATATATAGATTATATATATATATATATATATATATATATATATAATCGAGAGAGAGAGAGGGAGAGAGAGAGAGCGTGTGTGTGTTCCGTCGTTACAATTCGAAGCATGGAATGTAAACACTGTTGGAAGCATAACAATAATGAAAGAGAGACTTAGTAAAAGAATCAGAGAGAGAAAGCGACGAACAATGAGGCGATGTGATAGATAGATAGATAGATAGATAGATAGATAGATAGATAGATAGATAGATAGATAGATAGATAAACAGAATGAAATAGATATGCAGAATTAGATAGATAGATAGATAGATAGATAGATAATGAAAAGGATTAGATAGATAGATAGATAGATAGATAGATAGATAGATAGATAGATATGCAGAATTAGATAGATAGATAGATAGATAGATAGATAGATAGATAGATTATGAATAGAAAACATTTATTAAGTGAGGAAGGACAGTAAGAGAACAAGAATTAAGAAGGCATAAGCTAACGATTGACATTACATTTAAACTTTTGAAGATCAAAGTTGGAAAGCAATAAACCATAAGAGATATCGACAAGCGAGAAGTGCGATAGAAGAAACTGTTAGCATAGAACTTGCGGTTGCATCTAGCAATTTCAACTGTAAAATGGTGAGACAATCTAATACTGAGCTTCAATTCGTAAAGTTGAGACACCAAAGAACAATCACAATGAAAATAGTTAAAGTCACTGAAGCCGAGGTGTCAGATCACAACCGACAACATTGCAGATTCTTTGGATTTTGACAAGAATCTCGAAAAACATAGCAGAATCACCAGACGAGATATGACAGAAATATTTAATGCATGGACAAATGGTAGACTTATAAATGTGTGAGATAAATTCTGGTCAGAAATAGAGTCTAGAATAACATAGTAAACCATCTTTCCTAGCGACAGACCAAGGAATTAATTCAATATAATCGTTCCAATTTATGTTAAGGAAAAACGTTAATCCGAGAAGAGGCAAGGAGTTACTCTTCTGGAGGTTAGTATGCTGATGGAATGTAAAAAAAAAGAATATTTAAAAAAAAAGGAAAACGATAAACGTTTTTGGCTGTAATGTGGATTTGTTTTATATTATATTTTATTTACATTATTTACATTATTCGGACTATTGACCTCATCTTTGTCGCCCTATTTATCACAACGTTTCAGCCGTTGTACGCTCCGGCCTTCTTCAGGTGGTTGGAATTTCGAACTGAACCCTTTATTACGCTCACTGGGGTACACTGTTCTAGATCCATGTTTAATGGATGTCAGTTATCTCCTGTTAATTTCCCTCTGAAAGTCCTCCACTGCCTTAACCAGGTATTGAACTCACAATCTTTGGGTCCTGTCACTGGATCTAACCAACGCTTTTATCCACTGTGTCATGTGTCCTTGAGGAAAAACTTGCTATGATCTGCTATAAATTTGGATGTGCAGAATTGATAGAAATCTATTAAGGTTACCGAGCTGAAAAGATTCAGTAAAGTGTTGATTCAAAGAAATGAAACTCTGGCGTGCTAAAAGAAGTAGATACAATGAAACAAAGAAAGATATCCTGAGAGCCAAGGAAAATAAAGATTCAACTTATTGTTCGCTCAACTCCTGGACAAGACGAAAAAGAAAAAAAAAGAAAGGAAACCAAAAATTAATCTATTTCACAGATAAATTTTCTACCCAGCAAGGGGAAGAGAAAAGAGAAAAGACAAAAGATAAAAAAAAAATATAAAAGAAAAGAGAAACATTTAAAGAAAATGGAGACCAAAACAATTCTGATACTTAGAAGCAAAATGTAACAGTCGAAATTTCTAGGGCGCATAATAAGGAAGGATGGTTTGGAGAATTTAACACGCACAAGACATTTTAAAAGCAACAAGAGCAGAAGAAATAGGGAACAGCTTACCTAACGAGTATATGTAAAGGGATGACTGGACAGAAACTAGGGGGAATGCTAAGTGGGCAAACGTTGCTTAAAACTACAAAGGATATATAGAAGTGGAGAGTCATGGTCGCCTCCATTCTGAAAAGATACAGCTCATAAAAGAAAACACGTTGTGAAAACAGCATATATATATATATATATATATATATATATATATATAATATGATATTTTTACAAGAGATTATAATAAAAACATTTTTAAATTGCTACACAAAAGGTTACCATCGCTTGAAGAATTATACTATTGAAACATGAAAGCTTTCAGGTAGCGATTTCAAAATATTTTTATTATAATCTCTTATAATAAAAATATAATAATAATATTTTGCTCTACTTTGTATTGAGCATTTTTTTAAAAAGTAAATGCTTCGAACTGTGAATTTTTAATCCATTTGTTCTTTCTCCCATATATATATATATATATATATATATATATATATATATATCCCCGGGATATTCTCCCTGGGGTGAAATAGCCATCTGAATTGGGTAATAGAGTTTCACTTTTATGTAATTCATTTATATGCTCTATAATAAATATATTGAGCTCTCTTTTATGGATCAGTTTTAATATTTTATATTATTAGTATCTACTTGATTATTTAGCCACGGATTTTTTACCTATATATATATATATATATATATATATATATATATATATATATATATATATATATGTGTGTGAGAGAGAGAGAGATTTAAGATTTAAGAAACAGCAGATATTTTTATATATAGTGTTCAATATTAAAATAATATTAAAAATAGAGCGTTAATAATATTATATGAGAAAATTACTTAACTTTTAAATATAAATTTTATTCCGAAATCGATGTTTCTTGGTAAAGACTGGAGGTGGAAATTTTACCAAAAAACATCGAATGTATGTATGTATATATAAGAAAAATGACAAAAGCAAAGCTCATCTTTTATTTTTTTCATACACACACACACACACACATATATATATATATATATATATATATATAGGGAGAGAGCGTTCAAACAATATATATAATAATGGACTCTCCCCTCGATTTCGACGTATGAGGATCTGACAACTTAACCAATTGATTCAGTTATGAATTTTGAGCGATAATCTTAAGTGGGACTTAAGACCCGGAAGTGATTTGCAAAGGAGGCCTAATGTGGAGCAAGAGTGAGAATTGTGGGATGAGATCACTCTTAGATTGGCTGACCTTTTAGATTTTGTTCTCATTTCTTGAAGACGATTCAGACTAGCAGATTGAAAACCGCTGAGTCCGCTAAAACAAGTTGATCTCCACTCTACCCGCTCCAAGGCTAAGCGCTTAAGGGTGCTATGAGGTATATCGACAACTGACAAGTTGCTCTTCAATCTTCGAGATAACTTTTTCTAATATTTCAAAAACCGTCCAATCAATTCACACAAAATTTTCACACAATGTTGGCAACACTGGCCTGCGCACAATGTTGGCAACACTGGCCTGCGCAATCACTGAAATGTTCTTACTAATCTGCGCAATGTAAACAAACTGGCAGTGATTTGAGCGTGCCAAATTATTAGAAAGGTTTAGTAAAATTCCCAGAATTGAGCAAACAAAACGTTTATTAATGTTGCACGTGAATGCTTATGATCAAAAGAAGCTAATAAATAAGATAATTAAACAAATAATAACAGATACAAACAAAGGCACAGTTTTAAACAAATGAATAGGGAATGTGCTTTCCCTGTTTTGAAATTACTTGATCCATAGAATTTGTTAATTGTAGGATGTCATCTGCTGTAATGCCGCAAGATATGTCAAGAACTGCTTCCCACAACTCAGCGTTGCTCCTAAATTGTCGTCCGTTGGCGTACAGTCTTCGCTTCATGATGCTCCAAAGGTTTTCGATTGGGTTCAAATCCGGAGAATTTGCTGGCCACTTCATTTTTCGAGGTCCATCGAAGCCTAACTGTTTCAAATATTCAGTAGTCTTGTGAGCAGCATGTGAGGGAGCGTTATCTTGCATAAAAACAATGGCCTTTCTGAAGGCAACTCTAAGCCTTTTCATCCACAGTTCAAGATGCTCCTTCATAAATGCTATGTATGCATCAGCAGTCATTTTGACGCCATCTGGTACTCTCCATGGGCCCACTAATGTTTTTTCAATAATACCACCCTAGATCATTATGCCTCCACCGCCTTGTTCTCGTCTCAAACGCTGATGACGATTCTGTCCGTTCATTACCCAGACTTAGCACCATCTACCTGGCCCATCAAGTGTTGCTCTAGTTTCATCTGTGAACAAAACTTTAGAGAAGTCAATCTTCATATTGTCCTCGGCCCATTTCAATTGATTTTGAATGTGATTTCTCGTCGATACAGGTTTGACTGTTGTTGCTATTTCCCTCAGATACCGACACCGAGTACTTTTAGACACAGTAGGATCCCCAATACGACTGAAAAGCTCTTGGCTGGTAAGTCCAGGGTTCTTTGTGGCTTCTCGTTTAAGTCGTGACATGAGACGACGTGAAATAACCCTCGGCTTGCCTTTATCTGCCCTTTTGCGCACTTGTGTAGGGTCGGCGGTGAACTTTTTCACTGTTTGATGACACCTCCCTATCATTTTAGAAGTTTCTCGGGTAGATTTACCTTTTGAGAGGTGATAGTTTCTTTTCAGCATCACTTAAACTGTTTTTACGGCCCATCTTTTCACTAAATTCTTACACTTTTCTAATAATTTGGCATGCTCAAATCACCGTGCTAATAACAAATATGGCGCCAGTTTGTTTACATTGCGCATATCAGTACGAAAATTTTAGTGGTTGCGCAGATCAGTGTTGTCAACATTGTGTGAAAATTTTGTCTTAATTGATTGGACGGTTTTTGAAATATTACAAAAAAGTTATCTCGATAATAATTTGGCACGCAGTATATATATATATATATATATATATATATATATCCAAGTGGATGACTTCGAAGGATATGGTAGAAAGTAGGTTAAGTACGATACTTCATGAACAGATTTCTCAAAACTTCATTCAGAATCTCAACTGTAGGTGTGTGAGTGTGTGGGAGAGAGAAAGAGAGACAGGGAGAGAGAGATGAAAATGAAGAAAGAGTGACAGAGAGAGAGACGAAATAGAAGAAAGAGTATGCAATTGAATTCGTGTGCTTGTCTCTACGTTTCCCATATTTTCTGTTGCACAGAGTCAGCCATCTGTTAACAAGATGTTCCGCGAGGCGAAGAAAAAGATGCACTTTTTAAAAACGCTTACGTCCCGACTGCGCATGTCTGAGAACGCCTCTTTCGGCAGATCTGAGCGTTGTCTTCAAGCCGGCACTGCAGCACACATAAAGGCACGAGTGTAGGCATGTGTGTCAAATATGGTTGAATAAATGAACTGTTAGATCAGTGGCTCATGAGTGTACATAAAAGACAAAGGCCTTTAATCAATCTAACACAAAATAAGAACACAGAAAGATAGCTTACTTATGCTTTTTAATGAAAAGACAGCGAAATTTAGCGGACGACGCACCACGTGATTAGGATATTTACTTAAATTGAAGTAGAACAATACAAGGTCATATAGAAGAAATTTTGTGGAAAAAATATTTTTTGCCTCAAACTTTCAAGCTCAGGAGTATTTTAAAATCAGTATTTGAGGTCGTGGCTTTTATGTGAGCTCGAATTCAAACCACTGAGAACAATAATAACTAACTGTATCTTTGCACTACAAAAGAACAAATATAAAGAAAATGAAGGTAGGAAGAATGTGCTACGCCAGCTCTTTAACTAGAGAAGCTCTGAAACCCTTCAAAATCAGCATTAAATGTCTTACTTTGGGCCAAAAACAGACTACTAGCACCTAAAATAAATAATTATTGAGCCCGGCTTTGTGAGATAAAAGACCAAAATATGGAAACTGCAGAAAAGATTGTGCTACGCCAAACTTACATGTCAAGAAGATCTACAAGTTTTCAGAATCATCATTCGAGATTTTGGCTTTTATCTGAAGAAAACTGACAGTTGGAAGATTCTGTTGCGCCAAACTAAATATTTACTAAGAGGAGTTTTAAAAGCGACAGCGCTAAAACAAAATAGGAGTACGAAGACTGAGTGACTTTCATTAAGGGAAGAAGCTTTCAAGCCTTAAAACCCAGCCGTCAATGTCTTATGTTATGGAACTACTCCTGTCAAAAAAGTAGACATTTGTTTTTGCTGCAGATGTTATTTACAACAAGGAGATTGCATTTGTTAAAGTCGCCTGTCCTTTGGTGTACACATTGTTGGTTCGATTCCAAGGAGACATTTCCACACTTAATGGCTTTTAATGATCCTGAAACACTTCCGGTTCCTCGAGCTCTGTTCATTTTGGTAATTCTGGATATATATAAATACTCGAGATAGATAGATAGATAGATAGATAGATAGATAGATAGATAGATAGATAGATAGATATGATAATTGATAAAGAAAGTTGATAATTAATAAAATATATATATATATATATAAATGACAACAATAGACAACAATACTGAAAAATGTTTAAGTGAATGCTTCATTTAATCATTAGGCTACGGAATAATTGATTTACCCACCATATATTATAATGAATTATTGATTTACTTGATAAATTATTGATTTATCTCACCATGTATATATACATATATATATATGTGTGTGTGTGTGTGTGTGTGCGCGCGTGTGTATAGAAAGAGTGAAAGAGAGGGAGAAAGAGAAATCTATGAATATATATATATATATATATATATATATATATATATATATATATATATATATATATATATTTCTTACGAGCGTATTTGATAACAGCCAATGAAAGACAAAATATTAAAAGGAATTATTTCATAAATTATTCATTTATCCCACCATACATATATATGTGTGTGTGTGTGTAGAAAGAGTGAAAGAGAGAGAGAGAGAGAAATCTATGATAAAGTGGGTATTTGATAATAGCCAATGAAAGACAAAATTGAAAAAGTGGGTATTTATAATAAACTCTAGCCAATGAAAGACAAAAAATTGCTAAAATATTGGGCTATTTATAATCAAATATATCTCCCATAAGCAAGAAAATGACCTGAACCGTAGAAAAATATAAGTAAAAAATTCTTAAACAAAAGAATTTTCGTTGGTATGTTTAAAATGCGCATAAATGAAAATATCTATATAAACACGCCCTATATATATATATATATATATATATATATATATATATATATATATATATATATATATATATATATATATATATTAATGTTTAATTACTGTATCTTTTACATTATTCTTTCTCTATATTTATTTCCTAACGGCAATTTTTGGCATTTTTTTCTTGTTTCTCATTTCTCGTCCATTCTTTCCACGGCCATTGGGACGTCGATTGAATTAAGGTCTTCCATCTTGTTTTTCATACCACTTTTTACCTTGTAACCACAAGAATTTGGGTGTGATGCCAGTTGTGCAAATACTCGAGAAGTCTCTCTTCTATATCTAATGCGTCTCTCTTTCGTTCTCTTCTCTCCTTCCGCCACCCTACGTTTCTGTCGATTTGAAAAATCCCTTTCTTATCAAAGGGAAAAAAAAGCCAAAAAACAACAACCTCAAAAGCATTCGTTCCTTACATACCAACGTTGTTTTCATTGTTATTTCTGTTGTTGATCATCAAGATTTTTATCATGGCTGCCAACAACACCGCCAACCTAATCATCACCACACATATTATTTACATTTAGTCGTGATTGGAATTTCGAACCAAACCCGTCCACCGGTTTAGATTGTTCTAGTTCCACGTGCCATGTCTCTTTCGGGTGTCTCAGTCATTTCCTTTTTAACTTAACTCTCCAAGTTTGGTTCACCACTGGCCTGGTATGGAACTCACAACTCTTTGGGTCTAGTCACTGGATCTAACCAATGTGCCCTTGAGGACATCTGTGAAAGTTTTTTTTGGACTTATCAACCTAATGCCTCAGCAACCATTTTTTATCAGTGCTCATATTGCAATTTTTTTTCATTATTATTATTTCATTTTTTTTACCAGACCTTATATTGCAATTTTTGCCGTTGTTGCTTTTCTCTAGAACAGCATTATTATCTGTCTATATTTCTGAGATGAGGTATTATGTACATTATTTACATTATTCGGACTATTGTCCACATCTTTGTCGCCATATTTATCACAACGTTTCGGCCGTTGTACGCCGAAACGTTGGGGGCGTAAGAAGGCCGGAGCGTACAACGGCCGAAACTTTGTGATAAATATGGCGACAAAGATGAGGACAATAGTCCGAATAATGTAAATAAAGACCAGCATTATTACTGCATTATGTGCCCTAGAAATGTCAACTTTTTTTCTGGTTCTAAGTATAGATCATCTTTCTGTTTCGATGATCCTTAAAACTTTGCTCACATGTTCAGTCCATGGTATTCTTGGCACAAAAGAGGAAAAATCATAATAGAAAAAGATAAACGTAAAAGGAAACTGATGCTAACAATCGGAAAGCGCTGAGGAAAGTGGGCTTGGAGAATTTCACACTCACAGGGCATACTGAAGGCAAGAGTAGTAGCGGAGAAAAGCTAGTAAGCCACTGAGTGAATGGAGAACATGAAAAGGACAAACGTGATAGTAATGGATCTAACCTTAATCAGCGGGGAAAAAAAAATAACAGAAGGTTGTGGAGAGCATTGATCGTCCACGTCCTGAAAGTCCATGGCATATAAAAGGCTATTATTTGATAGTAACAGGAACAGAACGTTTGACGCACCAAGAGGTTTCAAAATGATGGTAATTGACTTGCACAGAAGATTCAGTCAGTTCTGTGTCATGCATGATAGACGCTTAGGCGATCATGTATCTTTCGATACTGACGAGCTAGATTTTTTCCCGCAGTAGGTTGCCATTTCTTTCTGCGGTAGACTAGATGCCATCCAAGGCTATAGAACTGGGGGGAGAAGAAGATAATTCATACTTTTCCCAAGGGTATTAGCATGTAAGTAAATGTAATGAATTCGACTAGAATTCTAACTCGGCTCTCCGATTCCTCAATACTCCACCGGGCCTCCAGAAGATGACTTATTGTTTCTTATAAAAGAAACAAGTCCACTGTGAAAATTATCTCAGACGAAAAGATCTTTACTGATGACGCTGTTCTGAATCGCAGGAATAACTCAAACGTTTATGCCAATGACACTTTCAGGATGAAACATCCAGTTCCAAGTTATGGTCTTTAAAGATGTTGCCTCCAATAGGAAGAAAATGACTATCAAATTTTACAAACGTGGTAAAAAAAAAGTTAATACCGATGCCTATTACAAGACTCTGAGATACAATGTTTTACCATGGCTTAAGGCCAACTACTCAGAAGGAAACTATGTATGGACTCAGAATCGTGTTCCTGCCCATACAGCC
>CAHIKZ030000266.1:865000-902500 GCA_903632075.3 Acanthosepion pharaonis | reverse complement strand
TTAATATGGAACAATTCCAGCATAAAGATTTGAATATATCGTTATTTCATCATCTCAGATCTTTCATTGGTCCAATAGTTTTGCATGATCTGTTTTCAGGATCAATCTGCGTAAAGAGGCACATCTTCTGTTACACGCTACCAACGGAAACGCAGCAACTTATTTTCCAATCTTCCAAATCCACAAACACTACTAACAAAAGCATACTATTAAACAATCATACCTTCTTAATAAAATAAAGGTCTATATCTATTTTTTGCCAAAAAAATTTTATACGCCAGTATATATACACTATAAATTTGAACAAGGAAATGACTCCTATCCAAAATATAGAAGGAGAAATGAAGAAGATGGAGGTCACATCGGCAAGATTATTGAGTAATACTGAAATGCATCATTTTTTCTCCACAAATTATAACAACGATTTAAAATCAGCCATGTATCTTCTTACAGCAAGGCGCGGGTAAATCGGCTAGTACATGCATATTTTTACAATGGTTTTCACTCTTTAAAAGACCCTACCACAATTCGTACAGTAGTATAGGCTTTCAAAATCGCCTTTTAGACTTCGAAGATGCGAATATTTTTTTTACATACACTCGTATATGTTCGTACTTTTTTTTTACATACCCTCGTTTAGGTTCGTACTTTTTTTTTTACATACCTTCGTTTAGGTTCGTACTTTTTTTTACATACCCTCGTTTAGGTTCGTACTTTTTTTTTTACATACCCTCGTTTAGGTTCGTACTTTTTTTTTTACATACCTTCGTTTAGGTTCGTACTTTTTTTTTTTTACATACCCTCGTTTAGGTTCGTACTTTTTTTTTACATACCCTCGTTTAGTTTCGTACTTTTTGTTTTTTTTTTACATATCTTCGTTTAGGTTCGTACTTTTTTTTTACATACCCTCGTTTAGGTTCGTACTTTTTTTTTACATACCCTCGTTTAGGTTCGTACTTTTTTTTTACATACCCTCGTTTAGGTTCGTACTTTTTTCTTTTTTTTTACATATCTTCGTTTAGGTTCGTACTTTTTTTTTTTTACATACCCTCGTTTAGGTTCGTACTTTTTTTTTACATACCCTCGTTTAGGTTCGTACTTTTTTTTACATACCCCTCGTTTAGGTTCGTACTTTTTTTACATACCCTCGTTTAGGTTCGTACTTTTTTACATACCCTCGTTTAGGTTCGTACTTTTTTTGTTTTTACATACCCTCGTTTAGGGTTCGTACTTTTTTTCTTTTTTTTTTACATATCTTCGTTTAGGTTCGTACTTTTTTTTTTTACATACCTCGTTTAGGTTCGTACTTTTTTTTATATACCTCGTTTAGGTTCGTACTTTTTTTTACATACCCTCATTTAGGTTCGTACTTTTTTTTTTACATACCCTCGTTAGGTTCGTACTTTTTTTTAAATACCCTCGTTTAGGTCAGAACGTTTTTTTTTTACATACCCTCGTTTAGGTTCGTACATTTTTATTTTTATTTTTTTTACATACCCTCGTTTAGGTTCGTACTTTTTTTTTATATACCCTCGTTTAGGTTCGTACTTTTCTTTTTACATACCCTCGTTTAGCTTCGTACATTTTTCTACATGCAAGAAAAGGCTAAAATTAAGGGAAGCCTTATTAATAAAAAACAAAAAACCAAAACTCAATAATATCAACTATGAGCATGTACACAACATCTTGACCGTGTTTTGAAAAATGAAAACATTATATAAATACATACATGCAACAAACTATTTCTTCTTAACAGTTAATATATTTCAACTTTGAAAATGGCTAAATGTATAGACGAAAGCGGTCAGATAAAAAGAAAAAATGGACAGTTTTTATATAATTTATCATCTGAAAAGAAAAAAATATTATATCACATGAGAAATTGTATAAAAAACTAAATCAAAGCGCCTTGTCTGTCGTTTTCAATGAAATGTGCATGAAAGAATGATTGCTGCCTAAATACACAAATAAACAAAATATATATATATATATATATATATATATACCGAGTGTAACAGCAAAATTGTCCAAATCGTGTTGCACCAAAATTTGAATCGTTGTATCTTAGAAATTATTAAAGATATCTTATTAGAATTCTCCGAAGGTTTTATAACACTATTGGACTCTACTTTGAACAATAAGAATGTATTTAGCTCTAAGTTGAGATGATGATCCCTCTTCCTGTTGTGACCTCCTGATCCAGTTTTCCTCTCTACTGTTCCATCTTTTTTAAACTTATTCACCGTTCTCTTGATGATTCTTGAATGGACTTTGAAGATGGAAGGCAGAGTATGAATGTTTGTATCATTACTGAAGGCCTGAATAATCTTTTTCCTCTCATCATTGCTCAGTTGGGAAGATATAGTGGGGCTGACACAAGATGATTTTAAACTGTTCTCTTTCTAGCTGATTAACTCAAATGTTTTTATTGATTCTCATGACAAATGGCTAACCGTCTTATCTGAAAACCTGGAAAAAAATAAACTCAATTTCTAGATATTAAATATTGTGTTGGATGGACAATTTTCCCATGCTATTACATGATTTTGACCATTTTTCTGTTACATCCCGTATATATTAAGACAAGTCTCATTAAATAATTTAGACAAGTTTTGTCTACTTATTCTTAATAGGATCCTCTCACTTTTATGCACGAGTTTCTTAGTATCCTTTTTAAAGAAAGAAATAAAATGACCAAGTTGATGTATATCAATTTTATTTCCGAGTACTTTCGACATTAACCCAATTTCATCTTTAGGATCTTCTTTTTGCTAAGACAAAATTGCTGTGTTCATCTGAAAATTAAAGTTTTTACTTGTGAAGTTTTAAAAATTCTCCATCTACCTAAGATATGTTGATGATATCCTTATCTTAGTGAAAAATATGGATGAAATATATCAACTCTAAAAACAATTCCAAAAGAATTATGTCCTTAAATTTACCTTCGAACTTAATAATAGTAATTAATAGTAACAATTCTCAACATTTTGATTCGCAATTTAGAAAATTATGGTCGAAAATACATTTATACTTTTTCATGAAAATAATAAATATAAACTAAAAATTTTTGAAGCTATCTATATTACAAAACTGAAACAAAATCCTTAACCCTCGAAAACTAACCATCAATTAAAGTTACACCACTACTAACCATGGGTATATCATACCCGATTTTGAAAATATCAAAAAAAATATTAAATATAAATCTTTATTTGAAATATTTTACATGCAGGCACTTCAAACTTTGTACTTTGAGTTAACATTAATAGGAACTAAAACATTATTTAGACAAAAAAAATCAGGTACTGAAAATTGTAATTAAAAATAGGGAAATTTACGCTGGGCACCCATACATACCCATGGTTAGTGTTCTAGGGTTAATAAAATTAATTATGAATACTGCACAAATTTTAAAAAATGTTTACAGTAGATAGTTTAAAATATCAAGGTTATAACTAATAGCTTTAAATAGCTTCTTTTTTTTATAAAAGTAACTAAACATCTCAATAACTTAGTTACCTCCCTTGACGTTACTGCATGTGTAGGTTTACATCATAAAATTTAAAAATTTTACAGTACATAAGTTTAGCGTTTTTTACTTCATAAGTAAAAAATTTAATTTTCAGAACAGAGCAACTTTTCTTAGTTTTTTTCAAAAACAAGACACTGAAGATGATATTGTGCTAATGTCGAAAGTACACACAGACACAAGCACACACACACACACACATATATATATATATGCGTGTGTGTGAGACATTTAAGATTTAAGAAACAGCAGATATTTTTATATATAGTGTTCAATATTAAAATAATATTAAAATAATATTAAAAATGGAGCGTTAATAATATTATATGAGAAAATTACTTAACTTTTAAATATCAATTTTATCCCAAAATCGATGTTTCTTGGTAAAGACTGGAAGTTGAAATTTTACCAAAAAACATCGAATGTCAGGATAAAAGTGATATTTAAAAGTTACGTAATCTTCTCACATATATGTAAATGGAAATCGTGTAATCGTGTTTCAACCCTACAAATATGTCTCCTCGGGCGATCGTAAATTACTGGTGAGTGAACGATTTATTTAAAAAGCAGAATACTTCATCTTTTTGGAAAAAGAAAGAGAAGACAAAAAAAAACAGAATTAAAATAAGGCTTGTGGGTTTACTGTGATTAACTAATCAAATGTGAAACCTACGCTAAAATCCAAACCAACCGAAAAAAAATTATATAGGTCATGACATGAAGTTTGTTACATAGACAATTTCGTTTCCGACTGATACAAATGATGATATTATTTCGTAAAATATAAAGAACTGTGATATTCAACTTTCACAGGAAGTTAAGGGCAAAGGGATAAGGGGAATAATTTGGTATAATGTTAAAGAGTTATATGTTCCGTCATCTCCTTACATAGAATTTTGTACTTGATAATTAAAAGGCTTCTTTAAGAAACCGGTAAAAAAAATGTAAAACATAAAAAAAATAAAAACGAATCATAAATTTAAAACTACTTTGGTAAATTAATACACAAGCGTTAAGTAAAGACTATCCATATAAGATGTCAATAGTTACAAGCTAATCAATATCAGTTAGTTATGTGCCAGGCGTGATACATGTATATACAGGCGATCATGTATCTTTCAACGAGGCAGATTTTTTTTTCCCGCAGTAGGTTGCCATTTCTTTCTGCGGTAGACCAGTTGCCACCCGGTCTGTTTTACTATTTACCCATAGCCGGAGGGAGAAGAAGAAGATTAATACCTTTCCTAAGGTGATTAGCACGTAAGTAAAATTAAATGGATTCGACTGGAATTCGAACTCGGCTCTCCGATTCCTCAATCCGGGCCACTATCCACTAATACACTGTGCCTTCCTAGTCAACATAAGATGTCATTAATATTAACTAGGTATCTATACATCCATATATACACACATATATATATATATATATATATATATATATATATATATATATATATAGGATTAAGAACATTATAAAAAATGTATAACACCAGTTGACAATAGCAAAAATATTAGATTAATTATTTATTACAAAAAAATTTAAAACCTCTAACCTTATAGTTAAAAATAATAATTAACCTCCTAGAACAAAATTAAATAGGACAAATATTATTTACAAATTCAAAAGCTCATTAAGGAATTGTATTCCTGATCAATCAAAATTCGTAAATAATTATATAGGCCCCACCACAATATGTTTGACATGCAGACTCACTCTGCACCTTTCTGACCATAGCTCAATTAGATCTCATTTAAATATTCATGGAGACCTACCAGACACTATTCGTAACATGTTGACAACACTAATATAATAGCATCATCTACATGCAAAAAAGGTTAAAAGTAATGGAAGCCTTATTAATAAAAACCAAAAAAAAAACACTTAATAATATTAACTTTGAACGTGGACACAATATCTTGACACGTTTTGAAAAATGAAAACATTTTATAAAACATACATACAACAAACTATTTCTTATGTAACAGTTAAAATATTTAATCCTTGAAAATGGCTAAATGTATAGCCGAAAGCGCTCGGATAAAAAGAACATTCGGACAGTTTTTATATAATTTATCATCCGAAAAGAAAAAAAAATATTAGATCGCATGAGAAATTGTATAAAAAAACTAAATAAAAGCACTTTGTCTGTCGTATTCAATGAAATGTGCATGAAAGAAGGATTGCAGCCTAAATACACAAATTATATATATATATATATATATATATATATATATATATATATATATATATATAGTGAGAAAGAAAAAGGTGTGATCTCGACTGAGATAAGAAAATGCTAAGAGCAAAAATCTGAATATAGCAGTTTAATTGATCAAAGATCTTGCTTTCGTATCGTTGAACTTGCAAGAATACTAGTGGTAAGTCAGTTGTGAAACCGAACAATATTGGTCACACGATATCAACCATAGCTGTTTTGGAGAGAACCAGAGTTTAATATTCTTCCCTGAATCGTTATCCAGCAGAAACAGGAAATGGCGGTGGTTCAGAACCTTTCTGTTTCTTAAAAATTCAGAATCGGGTGCATGTCTACGTGTACATAAATAAGAGGTAAGAGAATCACGTGTCTGTTAGTTTAGTTGAAAACAAGTGTAGAATATTTTCATGAGCGCTTTCAGTTATTCGTTTAGCTATTCTGGAGGTCCTCGAGCATTCACAAAAGATTGTCATGATTGATGTTAGTTACATTTTTAATGCGTTTTTGCGTTGTGATGTCATTGCGCTTCAAATAACAACAATGCGAGGCTCTGCTCTGTGCAAAAGGCATCAGTCACTTTAAAATCTCAGTATATCGCTTAAGGAATGATTAACAAGACAAACGAAATTGCTCAACGAAAATTCACTGGCCACCGCTTACTTTTATAAAGTTAAGAATTAGAAAAAACATTCCATATCTGAGGCCTTTTTAATCAAACATGTATTACTGAAGGACTCCTAACAAAGTAATATATGTGTGGTGGGAAGCACTTTTTACTTAGCCGTACCAATACTATTTCGGCCATGGAGAGCCTTACAGTAAGGCAAAGCTCTATTACCTTATTTTTATACATATATATTTATTGTCGGGCCTTTTCGGTGTATATTAAACTTAAATCAATTTTTAAGCAATTAATGGATTTGCTGTGGGGGAGATTGAAAAAATAAACAACTTTTGGGTAGACGCCGATAAATGAAGATGCATTGAGGACGCGTCGATAATATAATGACGTGCCAGACTTGTGAGTAAAGACAGTTTTTATAAAATCTACTAGCTTTCCTCTTCGGGATCGGGGAGAAGTCTTTAAACATATTTATATAGTTCATTTTCATGTTAGCTTTGTAGAAAATAAAAATTATTTTGCGTTCTTCTAACTTCTCCCAAGCAATATTTATTTCGTCATTAAATATGACGAAGGTAATTATCTGTTCTGACGGGAGAGACTGTAAAAACAGTCCACATAGACTTGGTAAGCCCAACATACAAACACACACACACACACACACACACACACACACAAGCACAGACGCGCACACACGCAAGCATGCACACACTCACATACACATACACACTCACTCCCATTTTTTTTTTTAAATTTCAACCATCAGACATGTCATGTTCGTCTATTTCAAACTTCCACCTTCCCAAAAATACCAGGATGTAGACAAAGGAATTATAATTACCATACAGACATCGTACTGGTTCTGGATAATAACTGCGAGGGTCGAGACTACTTGAACAAAATAATAACACAAAAAAGCTCAACATCTTATTAGAGAAAGCGTCTGGTTAGCAAGGTTAAATTACAATTTTTCCTTGCAGACCCGTCGATTTCTTTATAGGTAAATGGTGTAGAACGTTAGGCTATATGGAGCTTTCGTGTAGGATACAGGTTCGATTCATGTCGGTGAGCTCATATTTTCTTTTAGACTTGTCGGACATTCAGGCCGGTAAATGTTGTTAATACTGTTTATTATAACAGAGCATTTACTTAAATATTTGTATCTATAAAAATAATGTATAAACAAAAAATATATTAAAATATTATATATATATATATATATATATATATATATTATTATTATTATTATTATTATTATTATTATTATGAAGAAAATAGGATATTCCATTATCTTTACGAGAGCAATGTTAAAGAAGACAATTCGAAATATATCGCTAAATATTGCCTCATTCACTAACGTTTGAGAAGCATCGTACCATAAGGAACAATGATATAATTTTTAATATACAGGGTGCGATAGATAAAGTGTCGTCTAAGTTGCACAAAAGGGAAATAACATTGCCATCTCATTTTAACAGATATATTTACTAAAATAACACAAAAAGAGCTTGAAATACTAAAAAATAAATTTATTCAATAAAATCGCCATTGGCTTCAACCATGGTCTCCAGACAACTTCAGAATCTCCTGCAACTCTTTTGGACGGCCCCTTTCTTTAAGTTGGTGAATGCTACCAAAATCCTTGCCTTCAGTTCATATTTGATATTACAACGAGTATTGTGGGTCTCTCGGTCATAATAACCAAGAGAGTTGCAGTCTGGGGAGTTAGCTGGCCAGATATGAGGGATGATGTGATCACAGAAATTGTCTAACTGCCATCTCTGCGTCCCCATTCTTGTGTGGCATGGTGCAGTGTCCTACTGTCAGACATAGGGTCACCCAGCAACCATCCTCTTAACGCAGGGCAGCACTACCCCCTCAAAGCACCTGATGTAGGCCTCCGTGTGGAGTCTGAGGCTCTATAGGAAGATTAATGGAGGCCTAATGTCACCATCACCAGTGATCACTCTATACACCTTTTTAATCACCATTAGAATCATCCAACTCTTTCTGAATCCTCTGCACTGTTTTCAGATTGACACTCTGAACATACTGAAATATTTATATTGAAGCTTCCTGTGCGAATGTCAAGCAGTATAGTATGCCGTTTCCAAATTTCTGGCAGATTGAATTGCGTCATGATGCTCTTTTTCTCACAGACGGTGTCCAACTGACCCTACTATACTGTTCTGTCGACAAATTCAAAATCAAACAACGCGCATGCGCAAAATTAAAAATATGAAATGGCGACAATTTACCCAGTACACCTTGTTTAAGCATATATAATTATACTTATGTACACACGCACACACATTATCCCAACATTGGCGAAGATTCTCTTTTGCCCAAAATATTTTTGTAAGATAAGGCTTTTAAGAAAACTGTTGACATTTAAGGCATATCCTGAGGACCGAGGGCTTAGAAAATTTGACACTGACAGGACATTTTCAAGGCAAGCGGTACATACGAAAACAGCGCATAATTTATTTAACGATCCTCTGTAAATGTTTTGCAGAACAGGCTTTAAGATAAGTAGCAAAAAAGACAAATTTATTAAGAGCTACAAAGGACAGCACATTGTGGCGAGGCATGGTCTCCAAAGTCCTGAAGGGACACGACACATAGAAGAATAAGAATGTTTTTAATTATAATGCTCGGTATCAAATGATAGAGCATTAATATAATATTGATTAAAAAAAAGTAAGAATTAAAAATTATAATTCCTTTCATTAGTTTTATGTAATAACGAGAAACTCCCTAAAAGCAGTTGGTTTTCTTGTAAAAGTAATTCATGATACTGTTGAAACTTGACTAATGCATGGAATAATAATACAACACAAAATGTACTTAGAACAAAATGTATTGAAACAAGAAAGTGTACACAATATTTACATATAGTCTTTTGTATATTCTTGGGAAGACCTTTCCTGGAGAATGTGTTGACTTAGTCGCAGTCGGGCAGAGTCTCTGGATTGAATCTCTTGATTCCTCCCCCGTCTTCCCGGTACCAACCATATTTATATGGTTGGTACTCCACTATGCAAATTAGGTGGATCCTACCACAACAGATACCAAAGGATGAAGTAACAATTTTATAAATTTTATTAATAATTACACATTTTAATTTGTATTTAAGACCATAAATGAAGTTCTATTGTTCCACTGGACTTCGTAGTTAACCTATTGCATGAAAATTTGGTGTCATAGCTTAAAACAGGAGTCTTTTTCAGAATAATAAGTATATTTTTTGCTATTAGTTAATAATTAGTAAAAGATTTTCCGACCCGAAAAATCGAATAAAAAAGCATCTAAAATACCTTAATGCAAATATATCCTGATTTAAAGTATGAAAATAAATTATTTTACGATATTAATGGATATGTTTTACTTCTTTATATTAAAAGAGAAATTTCTTCGACTTTCTGTATTTTGAATAAAAAATTAATGATTAACATTAATATATTAAGCAATACACGGACAAGGATTCTGTTACCATTTATAGACATTTAAGGATATTTGTGGAGATTTTATACCAACGGCTTCCCATACTTAATACAAAGTTAAAACTTAATAGATAACATCGCACTGTCAGTTCCATAAATAACTCGAAACCCTAATCGCTGTAATCTGATATTAAGTATTTATTTCTCCTGTCATGAATGCAATCCCTTGTTTCTTGTTTAGGATTGGGTTTCCATTTCCTTCTAAAATCTACTTCAACTCTATACTTCTAAAATCTTTGTCTAAACTCTGAAATTTTATTTACTATTTCTTTCTGTATTTTTTTTATTTTCTTCCTCAATAGTGAGTAAATAGATTCGCCCATCGTCCGGTTCACACTCCTCTCCTTCTAAAGTCTACTTCAACTCTATACTAACGTTTGTCCTTTCTTACGCTAATACAACTCCACACAGTAACACTCTACTTTGATTGGGTCTTGAGCCTTGTATGGCGTGAAGATTAAAAGAAAAAAACGTCGTTTTAGTTTGGTTTGGTTTGTTTTACCGCATATCAACATCTCAATGGGTTATTTAATGTCGACAAGATTTTTATTGCTGGTTATATTTTTTTTTTCAAAAATATATTTTTGGTAATATTTTTTTTCAGAAATGTATTGCTGGTAATAATTTTTTTTCAAAAATATATTGCTGGTAATTTTTTTTTTTTTTCAAAAACGTATTGCTGGTAATTTTTTTCCCTTAAAAACCTACATCTATACTTTCATAGTGTTTTGACACCTTTGTGGAGAATTAACTATTTGCCTATAGCTGGGACCCTGTCAGGTGCTACTACACCGGGTTAGGGTGGATCTGGGAACACCAGCAATTAAGAGGTGGTTCCAATCTCCTCAAAATCTTCGGATCAAAGGCCTTGCTGTAGGGTGTAGTTTATCGTCATACCCAGGACTGCGTCTTTTTGGAAAACTTAAGCAATGTCTTTAAAATAAAATAAAAACGTGCTAACTGTAAATAAATTCAGTTTTACTATCAAGAACCCCGACGAATGTCCGCTATCTCCACAAAACCCAATATAAGAAGCAACAGATTAATGGGCATTTCTTTCCTTTATATATGCGTTGTGTTAACCGCGAGCCACGAGTCTCGTTGTGAAATGCTCGACAATTGCGCGATTTTAAGTTAAAGTGAGTAATGGGAAGTGTATTTACAGCTGGTTCGAAACCGACAGGCCGGTGAGGGTAGATAGAACGCTGAAGACGGGGTGGAGCCGGGTAGATCGTAAAGACAAGTGAAATTTCTGATTAAAATCACGCCCAAGTTTGGCGCTCAGGACTATATATAGAAATTTCAAAGGGAATTATATGAGTCAGTTGTTGACAAGCATATTATCCAAAGAAGATAATTAAAAAGAAATAAATGCGTTCGTCCCCGTAAAGTTATATAGTACTTTAAAAAGGTTTAATGTTACCACCAAAAATACACACACATACGCACACACGCGCGCACATACACAAACTAACACAGACAAACACACACACAAATATGTATGTGTGTGTGTGTGTGTGTGTGTGTGGTGATGTTACACAAAACTTTGTGGAATTTGACCATGAAAATATTACTTATCTTGTTTCTATCGTCTCCTTCGTATTAAACCATTGTCTGTTGTTTGTGAAAGCAGCTGCTCACAAAAGGTAGCAGCAAAAGTCTCTACTGCATTCGGTTGATGGAAACGTGTGGTTTAAAGCCCCCCCCCCCGAACCGTTGGGTAGCGCCTTATATATACACATATGCATGCATTTTACGTCCCCGTAGCCGAATGGTTAAACCATTCGCTCCCCGATCGTCTCGATGGCACTTTTGAGATCTGGTTTCGAATCCAACCGTGATCAATTTCTCAGGAAAGTGATATTTTGATGTTTTCGTTCTGGGAGCGGATGCGATCCCAGAGTTAAGTACCTTTGGAAAATATCTGAAAAATTTACCAAGCAATTGTTGCGCTAGCATGAAGTCAGAAGTCATCGTGACCGAGGGTTAGATTGTACTGGCGTTGTTCAAACTGCTGGTCATGTCATATTATGCCCTCTCTCCATGAAACTGTAACTAAGGTCTGCCCCGCAGAGTTGCAGTATAAATAACAAGTGGCTTCTGTCGAAATTGAACAAACACTAATATGCCTGAGCAGTCGTCTACAAATTGGGTTGGGTAACCGCCCTAGCAGACGGGTTTTCTCGAAATCGAGTAGCCGGCCATTATGTTCGTTTTAACCATCTTTAAATATAGGGTGCGATGGATAAATTGTCGCCATTTCATATATTTAATTTTGCGCATGTGCGTTGTTTGCTTTAGATTTTGTTAACTGTACAGTATAGTAAGATCGGCTGAGCAACGTCTGTGAGAAAAAGAATACCATGACACAATTCATTCCACCAGAAATTTGAAAGCAGCATGATTTACTGCTTGGCATTTACACAGGAAGCTCCAATACGAACATTTCAGTATGTTTAGGCGTCGATCTGAGAATAGTGCAGAGGATTCGAAAAGAGTTGGTTGAGTCTAATGGTGATTATGAAGGCGTTTGAAGTGATCACTAGTGATGGTGACGTTATGCCTTCATTCATTTTCCCACAGGGTCTTAGGCTAAACACAGAAGCCTACATCAAGTGCCTTGACGGGGTAGTGCTGCCGTGAGTCAAGAGGGTGGCTGCTGGGAGCCCCTATGTGTGGTCACAAGACTCTGCACCACGCCACACAAGCAGGAGAGCACAATGATGGCTGTCAGAAAATTTCGGTGACCACATCACCCCTTATATCTGTCCAACTAACTTCCCAGACTGCAACCGCCTTGATTATTATTTGTGGGGTGCAGTTAAGCAAGAGACCAACAAAACTCTTTGTAAAATCAAAGATGAACTGGAGGCAAGGATTATGGTAGCATTCACGAACTCAAACAAGGAGACCGTCCAGAAGAGTTGCAGGAGATTCCGAAGTCATGTGAAGGCCGTGGTTGAAGCCAATGACGGTTTTATTGAATAGATTTACTCTTTAGTATTTCAAGATATTTTTGTGTAATTTTGGTAAATATATCTGTTAAAATGAGATGTCAGTGTTATTTTCATTTTTCGTAATTTAGACGACAATTTATCCATCTCTTCCTGTATGTATATGTACATTAGTGTATTTGTAACATATCTATCTAATATATATTTGAGAAAGATTGTGTAGCTGCCATTTGCTGTTCGTGGATTCTAAATTCTGGCGAGGATATAAGAAACTCCCCACCCCTTCTCTCTGGGGCAGGTGCTTATATAATGACCCTGTTATCTGGTTCTTTCCACCTGTTCACATCCTCAGCGCAGCTTGGTCGACCTACTGTTTACATATCGGAACAGCTTTAGTGAAGGCATGGATCTGCCCCTGGTGTCTAGGAAGTTTTCTCTCCGGTATCTGTTGATACACCCGGCCTCTGACGGGCAATGTGTCTAAGGTGAGCTATATACTAGCATGCAACTTTTCTCGAAGAATCAGCCCATGCGCATTACACTTTAGATAAATGGAAGTAAGGAAGGACATGTTCATTTTTTGTATTCTTCTATATTAGTCATTTCACTCCAAGCAAGGCAATAAAGCCACTAGGACGCAAGAGGTTACTGAGTGTGAGACAGTATCAAAAAATCTACTATTAAAGCGAGAAGACAATAACAGAACATGAATTAAAATGTTAACAATTGCATATTTTGGCATCAGTTTTTCATCTATACATATATTATTAAATACAACAGACAATATTTTTTACCCATTTCACCCCAGGTAAGGCAATAAAGCCACTAAGACGCAAGGGATTACGAAGTGTTAAAGAATATTAGAAAAAAATTTATTAAGGAGAGAGAGCAATAAAAGAACGAAAATTAAGATAACGATTGACATTTCTGAAAATCAAAGTTGACTGAGAAGCAAGAACCCAGAAGAGATTTCCACAAGTAAGAAGTGCGATAGAAGAAACTGTTAGCATATAACTTACGGTTACATCTATCCATTTAAAGTGTAAAAGGATGAGAAGTTGCTGCCAATCTAGTAGTACGCTTAAATTCATAAAGTCTATGTCCCAAAGAGGAAAGTTCATCAGAACAATTACCATAAAAGTTTATATATATATATATATATATATATATATATAGATAGATAGATAGATAGATAGATAGATAGATAGATAGATAGATTAAAATGTTAAAAGCATTAATTTTGATTCGATTAGATAGATAGATAGATAGATAGATAGATAGATAGATAGAAAGAAAAGGCATGAAAAGCTATGTTAAGTCATTGGGAATTTTACTGAAGCTGAGATGCCAGGTCAAGACCAATAACATTGCAGATTCTTTTTTTAGAGTTTATAAAGCACCTCTTAACATATAGCAGGAGTACCAGACCATAAGTGGCAGCAATATTCAAAGCAAAGACGAATGGTAAACTTATAAATATGTAAGATAGATTCTGGCGAGAAAAATGAATAGGGAAGTAAGCAATGAATGAACAAAAGTAAGCAATATCGATGTTTTAATGGGATTTTTTGAATAATATAAAAGGAATAATGCAAGTTTTAATATAAATTGGATATTTCTTGTCTTTCATGGAATAATAAAGAAATAATATCAAACATCACTTGATGGTTAGAGAGCGTGCCAACTGGCCATTTTCCTCTGTTCACTGCCAGGTATGTTTTTAAAGTTATAAAAAAAATGAAACACAATGATAAAACGAGTTATCTCGTCAGTTGCGCTGAAAAGATAAAAGCCGTTTCAATTTCTTAAAAAAAAAAAGAAAAGCTTATTTATTCTATAAAAAAATCTATTGATTTTTATCAATGTGAGAAAATATTAAGAATTGATATGGCATTTTTTTAAAATATTACAGAGTTAGATATGCAAATTGAAAATGTCAAAAGCATTAATTTCGATTGGTTTCTCCTGCCTAAAGTGACAAAACATATCGGTCAATTTGATGTTTAACCCAATCTAAAAAGTCCTAAACTTTAAAGGAAAAATTCTCGGCTGGCCAGACGGTTTAAGATTACAAAGACCCAACTATTACTTCCTTAACCCTTTCTTTTCCATACCCCCCACCCCATATCTCATCTCTTTTCTCTTGCTTTCCCACTCCGCTATCAATCTAACATATCGATCCGGTGTATTTTCTCCATTTACTAAGGAGATTTCGAGCTGCACATGCAAATTTAAAATGTTAAAAGAATTAATTTTGATTCGATTAGCTAGCTAGCTAGCTAGATAGATAGATAGATAGATAGATAGATAGATAGATAGATAGATAGATTATTGTTGCGATGTTGTTTTGTGGATACTGTTATTTGCGGTCGAACATCCGGCTCTACCCTGACATCATATATTCACATGAAACATTCACTTCCTTTCAAAGTATTGTGTAGTATTCTACGTTGATTGGTTGGTCGTTGTGCATCTTGTTTTTATTGAGAACATTTAGAAAAGGAATTACCTTACTTAGACAGAAAAGAATGGTTTGAGTCAAAAAGCCACAAGCTAAGGAACGAATGGAATTTTGTCCTCTAGAAAAAAAATGGCGGTAACATATCGGAAGTGATAGCCAGAGGCGAACTGGAAGAGTATACGAAAAGAGATGAAAACATTTTGGTGAAGAATGCCGAGAATGGGCGGTGAGGTAGTCCCAACGAAGGTGCTCATGAGGTGTGGCAGCGTTTGAAAATATCAAAGGGTTGGAGACCGAACAAGGGAGGTCATATGTTTGGTATTTCGTGGTACACAATATACGCTGGGTTCGTATGTAAATGCAAGAATTCGAAAGAAGAAAAAATAATGCGAAATTCATCTGCTGTCGCCTTTTCCCAGCATCGCCCCTGTCAGTTTTATTAGCCACACTTCCGCCGAATATATATATATATATATATATATATATATATATATATATATATATATATATATATATATTGATGCTTCGTCGTGGATGATGGTTAACGAAATTGTCTAGCATGTCTTTACAATGTACTGAACACGATTCACACGTGTTCTTGCAATGTATTTCTATAGTAAAATTATTAGCAATACATTCATATTATACGTCTAAATGCTTATGTTATTATTAAGCGGAAAGTTTATTTTAATTATTTTTAAAAAATTTTCCTTTTTTTAGAACATTCTAAATTTTGATTAAAAAAACCTTGTTTCTCTTTGTATCAACAGAACTAGTAAAATAACATATAATTTTTAGCACGTTTTTTTTTTCTTGTATGACATACATTAATTTGGAAAATCTTGCAAAAATAAAAATAATTGTTGGATGTTAATGAAACTTTCAGAAACTATACGATAAAATTTTGTTTTCGTCAAGTTTGGCGTCTTTTTCATCCTGCTATGCTCTTTTTTAGCGATCTCGTGGAAGTACCTATATTATACGTATAATAGTTCTATAACGTTAATAATATCATTTTTCCTGACCAATGACAATCAGTTTATCCTTGATTTTTAATGCATTTAATTAGTAAAATCATTAGGATTGCCTTTGCAGTATATATATATATTTTTATACATATATGTGTGTGTGTGTGTGTGTGTGTGTGTGTGTGTGTGTGTGTGTGTGTGTGTGTGTGTGTGTGTGTGTGTGTGTGTGTGTGTGTGTGTGTGTGTTGGTTATTTTGTTTTAAGGCATATCAACGACAGTGGGTCATTTAATGCCGACAAAATTTTTATTGCTGGTAATATTTTGTTTTGTCAAAAATCTATTTCTGGTAATATTTTTTCCCCTCAAAAATGTATAGCTGGTAATATTATTTTAAAAAATGTATTGCTGGTAATATTTTTTTTTCAGAAACGTATTGCTGGTAATATTTTTTTTTCAGAAACGTATTGCTGGTAATATTTTTTTAAAAAAATATATTGCTGGTAATAGTTTGTTTTTTTTTCCTTCAAAAATTTATCTCTGATAATAATTTTTTACAAAGTATTTCTGATATTAAAACCTATTTTTACACTTTAATAATGCTCTTTACCTCAGTCTGGGAGTTAACTATTTTCCCATAGCTGGGACCCTAACAGGTGCTACCACCCCGGGTCAGGATGGACCTGCAAATACCAGCAATTAAGAGGTGGTTCCTCACTCCTCAAAAGCTCCAGATCAGAGGCCTTGATACTGGACCTAGTTTATCGTCTTACCCAGGACGCGAATGTAGTTTATCGTCCTACCCAGGACGAGTGTGTTTGTGTGTGTGTAGAAAAGAGCCATATCCTCTCCTTCTTTCACACCCTCTCTCTTGCCTCCCATTCCTCCTATTAATCTAATATCCGGTATACTGTCTCCATTGAATAAGAAATTTCGGTCTGAAGACATGAATATTTAGGTATTATTATTGTAATCTCTACTTATTATTTTCATTAGACTAAATTTGAATCGATTTGGCTTATCTTGCCTAAAACAAACCATATCGGTCAATTTTATGTATAAACCAGCATAAAAAGTCCCAAACTTTAAAGGAAAAATTCTCAGCTTGGCCAGCCGGTTTAAGATTACAAAGACCCAACTATTACTTCCTTAATCCTTACTTTTCCATAACCACGCCGATATCTCATCTCTCCTCGCTTGCTTTCCCGCCCCCTATCAATCTAACATATCTGTCCGGCGTATTGTCGCCATTTACTAAGGAGATTTCGATCTGAAGAGATGAACATTTCGGAGTTCACAAAATAAATTATAATCGAAATGAATAATTAAAATTTCACATATTTTAATTTTTAATTTATTGTATTTCCAATTAATAAATAAACATAATTTCCATATAAATAACTGTAAACAGATGCGTAATAACTACGATACAAAAAAGAATATGTAATCTTCATTTAATACTTTTTAAAATAGCCATTATTCATTTCTACAGCAACCAACCTCTTCTTGTAGTTTTCAATTAATGATTTGCAAATTTTAGTTAACATTTTAATGTATTCTTCTTCACATATAGTCTTCAGATCCGGGATGTTTATTGGATCTCTAGATTGGATTTCAATTTTCAAATAACGACACAGATTCTCGATTAGGTTTAAACCTGGGGACTTACTTGGCCATTTCAGAATATTTACATTATTTTTAGCAAGACATTTCTTCGTAGATTTTGCAGTATGATTAGGATCATTATCTTGTTGGGAGTCTTTTCAATAGCAGTGATGTTTTTCGAGTGGAGCGTGACTTTAGATTGTTCCTATGAATTTCATTACTTATTGTCCGTTTAGTGACACAGATTCGTCATGAAAGCAAATCATCCTGCAACTCTTAACTAGTAATCATTGGATTTTGTTTAATTTGACGCATTAATTTCATGAAAGATCTTGAAGAAATCTTCTTTGGTTTTCAACAGTTTTGAGTTGTTTATATCTTGCAATGAACGAACTAATGGTAGTAAATTAAATATTCAGGTTGTCTGAGATTTTCCTAATAACATTATTGGAACATTCTAGTATATTCCACTTGAATAATCTAGAGTATTAAAGCAATTTAAAAATTTGAAAATCTAAAATTTGCATTGCACGAATACCTTTTTCACCCATTAATATGGATAAATGGGTTTTATTTCTATTAAAACAGTTTTTTCTGGTTTCTATGCATATTTAGTTATTATACATCTGTGTACAGTCAATCATATCAAAATTATGTTTATTCATTAGTTGGGAATACAATAAATTAAAAATTGATGGAAATAAATAAGCGTGCTGTTTAAGAAGTAAAAACTCAAATATAGGTATCCATTAAAAACAACGGTTAAGCAATAAATTAAAATATGTCGGATTAATAAATGAAAAATCTATTCCTAAATATACAGTCCCCTCTAAAGGTAGAGGAACGGCAATTTATTTCCTGGTATTTATATTTAGATGTGTTAAACAACTTAGAACGTACCACCTTTTGTTTTATCCTCACCCATTTTTCAAGTGGGCAAAACTGTTGGAACACGTGACTGACAGGTGTCTCTTGTTGTTCAGGTGTTGCCTTTTAGATACATTGTTTAAATATTAAATAGCTCTGAATGACTACTCATGGATCTGTCCTTCGATTTCACCTGTAGAGACTGCATCTCTTGTTAAAAGTAAAAAGCCACATGAAGACACGCCATTTCGAAGCTGAGAAAAGAAGGAAAATCGACCAGAACAATTGGTCAAACTTTGGTCATAGCCAACATGACAATTTGGAATGTCCGGAAAAAAAGAAGGAAACTACTGGTGTACTGAGCAACAGACAAAGAACAGATCGGCCAAGGAAAACAGCAGCAGTTGATGACAGAAACATTGTTAGAGCTCCAAGGAAAAAAAAGCAATCAGTGACATCACCTCCACTGTGTAGATGTGAAGGTTTCACAATCAACAACTTAAAGAAGACTTCGAGGGCAAAAATAGAGAGGCCATACCACAAGATGCAAACCACACATCGTCAGTAAGAATCGGAAGCCAAGATTGGAATTTGCAAAAAAAATACAGAGATGAGCGACAAAAGTTTTGGAAGAAAGTTTTATGGACTTGTGAGACCAAGATTAAACCTAACAAAGTGATGGAAAGGCTAAAGTGTGGAGAAAGAAACGGTCTGATTATGATCCAAAATATACAAGCTCATCTGTGAAGCATAGTGGAGGCAGTGTTTTGTTTTGGGCTTGCGTGGCTGCTTCTGGAACAAGCGCATTCATATATATTGATGATGTAACTCATGATGGTAGCAGCAAAATGAACTCAGTACTCTGCAAAAACATTTTATCTGTCAATTTACAGGAGAAATGCATCCAAACTAATTGGGAGGATGTTTATAATGCAGCAAAACAATGACCCAAAACATACTGCCAACAAAATAAAAGACTTAATCGGAGGAAAAAAGTGAACAGGTTAAGACTGGCCAAGTGAATCATCGGACCTTAACTCAATAGAGCATGCATTTTAATTCCTGAAGAAGAGACTGAAAGAAGAAAAATTGAAAGACGCTGTTTTAAAAGTGAAAAAGAATCACAAATGAAGAAGGCAACAATGTGGTGATTTCAGTGGGTCGCAGGCTTGATGCAGTTATTGCAAGCAAGTATTATGCAATTATGCAACCAAATAGTAAATGTTATTTGCTTTAACACTATCTGTTCCTTTACTTTTGCTCATCTAAAAATATGGTTATCTGATAGAAAAGGTGTTATGTCCTAAGATGTTTAACACATCTAAATGTAAATACTAGGAAATAAAAGCTGAAATTCAGAACTCTTGTCCCATGGTACAATACAGGCTAGATGCCAGCATCAGTTTACGATTAATAAATGGCTGGAATTGTAGGTGACTATTTAGTACGTTCATATATTCACACAGCATGTCTTACAGGAGCTATCTACAGGGACTTTATTGCAAACACACTTCATTAAATTGCTAGAGGATGTATCCCTGCTAATACAAAAATGCATGTGGTTCATGCATGATGGTGCTCGAGCACAATTTAGTCACACTGTTCGCGATGCACATCTACCATGAAAGATAGATAAGTAGAGGAGGACCGGTACCATGGCCTGAACTTTCCCCTGACATTATTCTTTTTTTTTATTTTATCTGTGGGGCCCCCTAAAACAATTGGTAAATGCAGCAGACATTAATAATGCAGACGCGCTCCATCAACTTGTCATGGAGGTCTGCGAAACCATTCCACACCGTGTAGGAATATTTGAAAGGGTCCGCTAGTCAATGATCCGACGGAAGCAAGCGGAGGATATTTTTATGAGTTGCTGTATTGAGGTACAACGAAGTATTTGCCGACATAAGTTTATATAGATGTTGATCTTGTTTTGGTTTTAGGAATCAGTCCCCAAAGTTTGTAAAATTATTTTTTATTTATATATATATATATATATATATATATATATGAGAAGAAATATTGTCTTAAAACGTGGTATATTTATGGGATAAAGTGCTCAATATCAGAAATAAAGCGTGTGTAAATATAAAAGTAAACACTTAGAGGCGACAGTCTGTTTCATGCTAGCTGCAATCGTCAGGCCAGGCCATATTCATTAATATATATATATATATATATATATATATATATATATATATATATATATATATATATATTGTAACTGACGACTAAACGAGTATAAGAAAGGACACATGGCACAGTAGATAGTAACAGGACCCAACAGAGTGTGAGTTCAATACCCAGTTAAGGCAGTGGAGAACTTTCAGAGGAGATAATATCCATTAAACATGGCATGTGGAACTAGAGCAGTCTACCCCAATGAGCGAAATAAAGGGTTCAATTCGACATTCCAATCACCTGAAGAAGGCCGGAGTGCACAACGGCCGAAACGTTGTAATAAATATGGCGACAAAGATGAATACAATAGTCCAAATAATGTAAATAGTGTACATAATACCTTATCTCAGAAATATAGACAGATACTGAAAGGCCGAAACGTTGTAATAAATATGGCAACAAAGATGAGGAGAATAGTCCGAATAATGTAAATAGTGTACATAATACCTCATCTCAGAAATATAAACAGATACTGAGTATAATGCTGACAAGATACATCTATGGTTACGCCTTCTGGGCGTTGAATCTGATAAGGTTATTTATTAACCTTTCCTCAACTTTTGTTGGGATACTATTCTACATCCTAATAACACCACACACACACACAATGCACACACACATACGCGCGCGCACACACACACACACAAAGTAATATTAATTATCAAAACTGATTCAGAGAGAGCTCGATATATTTATCATAACAAAATGGTGGTTGATGGTAGCTGTGTACAGACCGGCTTGAAGTAGACTATCCCTATGTTGAGGTAATTTTGTTTTTTTTGCTGTAAAAATTATATATATATATATATATATATATATATATATATATATATATATATATAGGAAGAAACACGTTAGATTAATAAACTAAGTTCTTTAGTATTTTTTTGTTTTTTTATTTATAAAAACAGTGCTCAATACATAAGAGAGCTTTTTAAATTATAATAAATTATAATATTTATAATACACACACACACATATATATATATATATATATATATATATATATATATATGTGTGTGTGTGTGTGTGTGTGTGTGTGCGTGTTTAAAATAATATGGAAAATTCTATCAATTTTTTTTTTGAATCTTTTAAACTTCCGAAAAGAGTTATAAATTTGACAAAATACATATTAGCTTTTATTTTATTTTTCCCCGAGTACTTTCGAATGTTACCCCATTCGTTATCAAGGATTGTTCTGTGTGTAGTTACGCAACTTGTTTTTAATTCCCACATGTCATGGAATCAATTTCAAATGTTTGCTGGAATCATTTTCAACTCACTCATCGAGACGACATTATAAAACGTGAGAACACTGAACAAAATTAGCAAAATATGAGCTTCGAACTGTTTATTCACAACTTCAAGCCCAATACTCAACACCTGAAAAGGAAAAATACAATAAAAATTTAAACAGGGACCTTTTGATTCTTTTTAATTAAACTATATATATATATATATATATATATATATATATATATATATATATATTATAAGAGAGAGAGAGAGAGTATGTATGTTAAAGAACACGCTTTTACACTTAATAAACTACAGATTAATATAAAGATATCTTTTTGTGCATTGGGAAACTAAAACATGTGTGACTCACTTTATTTCAACGATTTGGAACTGAACCGCAATATCTGAGAGTTATCTAAATGCATTAAAGGACCTAACAACGCGCGCGCACACACACACACACACACACACACACACACATACGCACACACATACATACACACACACACACACATACACACACATACACATACACACACGCACACACAGATTGATCCTGATCTGCGAAAGTTTGCGCATTGGTTAGAATTTGACTGAATCAAACGTGAGAACCTTTTGAGGAATCCAGAAAGAAATAACGACACTAAATTCATGTACGCACATCGTCTGGTCAGTCACAGCGAAAGATAGCTGTTGGCACCATAATACGTCGTTAAGTGTCTAAAGAATTTCATTTTTTTTTTTTTTCTAAAGGGCTGTTTCATACATAAACGCGTCGCACTGAACTACAATTTGTTTTGGGTTTTTTTTGACGACTTCATAAAGGCTATCTGTCGCTGTGACTGACCAGACGATGTGCGTACATGAATGCCATCATTCACTTTGAAATGGACACCCCGGCCCTCTTTCTTTCTTTTGACCTCTTTCGGAAGGTGACTGATACGTGGATACAAATTAACTCATATGCCCCTTATCAAAATAGTCGGCCCAGCCGTTTCCATAGTAATTAATTTTGCGAATGAACATGCTTATAAAGATGCGTAAATTTCAAAATTGGTTATTCCTAAATTTTCGCTTGAGGATGAAACAGGGCGTGTTACTTTAATTCAATTTAATTTTAATAATTATATTGAGGTTTTCGGCTCTCGTTTTTGAAACATGAGAACTCTTATGTAGCGAAAGAATCATATTTTTGAAAAATAATTATAATTTAAGCTCTACTTCTGTATGGAGCACTGTTTTTTAAAAATAAAAACAAAAATACTAAAGAACCCCGGATTATTTACCTAACGTGTTCTTTCCTATTTTTCTACATATTTGCACACACACACACACACACACACACACACACACACACACACACACATATATATATATATATATATATATATATATATATATAAACATACATTGTTAAATATAACATACAATGAATGTCTATTATGTTTCATCATGAGGCGTTCTAAACTTTGTAAGGTTGCTTTAATTTCTGGTGAAAATAAAGACAAAAATTGTCCAACATCTGGATATTTTTTTTATTTAGTTTTATTTTCACCCGAAATTGAAGCAACCATAAGAAGTTTAGAATGGCTCATGATCAAACATAATAGACATTCATTGTCTGTTATATTTAACAATATATGTTTAAATAATAATCTGCTGCTCCAATACAATATGTGTGTGTGTGTGCGTGTGTGTGCGTGTGTGTGCGTGTGTGTGTGTGTGTTAATATGGTGGCCATTTCATGCAAAAAAGAGGGGGACTTGTTTTAAATCATTGTTGTTCTAACTTCCCACAAAGTTCGGTGTACTCATGCAAAGGAAACCAATAAACAAGATATCAGAATATCTGTAAGGCAATATCCATCACTAAAATAATTAAATTTTATTTATTTATTTGTACGTTAATGCATGTATGAAACTTTTAATAGAAAATATTTGATTTTTGGTCATTAATTTTCCCCGTATTCTATCCTATGCAAGATTCATGTCTTCTAATGTTCTATTTATTATTAATAGTAAGTAAACATTAAAACTGATTTTAGTTAATTATTAATAACCAACAATGTCACAGGGGACAGAGCGAAAAATTCAAGAATTTTAAAAGAAACTTAATTTTAATTAAAAATTGAAATGAAATATCTTTTAAGAATTAATCTTTCAATTTATTTTTTGAGAGCACAATAATATAGTTTCTCTTTTTGTTGCCATATTTCACAATTCACAAAAAACTTTCTCAAAAGATTTTGCGTAAAGAGATATTAGACAAGAAATATTTACGTAAAATTTTATCTAACTACTACTGAGTTGAAATTGTCTTTCATTTATTTTTATCAACTGTCAATTATTAGATTTTTCTAATTGGTATGTTCAATTTTCTGTAGTTTTAAAAATAAAATACGGTTAAAAAATGTTTCACAAACGAAGCCATTTTGTCAACCTTATAATCTTTAAATAAATAAAATTTGTCGAATTTGTATATTTTTTTTCTTTTTTATTTAAACATTCCCTCTAACTGATTGATAAAACTTTGTGAACAATGGATCTGTCCAAAAGAAAATAAACTATGTATACTGTTGCGATTTTGTTTTTGTCGGGTAGGGGGCGTTAGTTGCAATCCTCGCCCCGGGCGCTACCAGACCACTGAATTACGGATAAATAGTTAACCATTGTCAAGGATTATTTTTGTTGTACTCCTATAATAAATCGTGTGTAAGTGCTGTTGTAGACAGTATAAAATTAGCTGAGAATAGGCATCTTCTTAATTTTTAAATACGGCCAGTACATTGTGGCCGTGTTTATAATAATTGTTCTTAAAATTCAGTTTCTTGTATTTTTATAATGATGGCTTCCATCATTGTTAAACGTTTTTGCATTGGGTGGGTCCTTCGCACATTCGTGTTCTCGATAAGTATCTTACATATTGAGGTCCATACAATTTCATACTGTTTGAAATATCCGTTTTCACTTGTTGTCGGGGATGTAATGAATATGCATACACCTGGGTTCCTTCTCACAGTAATATGATTGGCTGGTGTCAGCCATAAATACAGACTGAAGTGGAGGTACAGGACTACGCCTATAGACGACGCCTATTGGCTACACCTATTGTCTTCGCCTATTGCCTACGACCACGACGAGGACCAATCCATTACGGTTACCTGGTAGATTGTCCTACCCAGTTATAGTAGTCAACAACCACTGCGCTATTTCGAATAAATATATCCCTTTCCGGGACATATCAGTCGGAGTGATGTATCCTCAGTTATCCATATATATATATATAGAAAGAAAGAAAGAAAGAAAGAAAAAAAAGAAAGAAAGAAAGAAAGAAAGAAATAGTAGCAACTCTAATTAAAAGAGAAAATTATTCATTAAGACGAAAATGTTTAGAAAATGCTTTAATCGTCAGATCATCCGCAGTAAATCTGTGTCACGGTTCTTATAACGTTTCTATTATCAGAATGTGGGATATTTAATGGCAGAAATGATGGAAACAAAACGAAAGAGAATCTAAATGACATTGGTTAGATTATATAGCCAAAACATCATCTAAATTTAAAAGTCCTATCGTCTTTAAATCGTGTGCACGTGTAGGTGCATCAACCTAAACAAATCGAGTCCGATGAAATTCTAAGTGACGAAATTTGACTTTGTCAAATATATATATATATATGAAGAAAAATATACAGAAAAAACAAAAAATCTTAATATGCTATTATGCTGTATTAATGTTAATATAAAGTCAACGTCGGACGTTTCGGTCTATTTTAGACCATCATCAGGACATATTCATAAAAGCATAATTAACCTTAGAACATATAAAATTCAACATGAAAAAATTTCAGTTATCTGTTTGGATTAGTTGTGCTCTTATGTCATCGCCGGTTGAGCTGGCATCGATATGACTACCTATCCCGTTTCTCTAGGGGTACTACCGCGGGACTCTGTTCCCAGGGAAGGCGCAGCTGCTCCCTGGGACCGGGCAGCTGTTCTCCGGGACCAAGCAGCTATTCCTCGGGATCGGACAACTGTCCCCGAGACCGGGCAGCTGTTCCCCGCGACCGGACACCTCTCAGTATTTTTTCGCCATCTGTGCTCCGTCCGTGAGATAATATTCTACTACCTACACCAGATAACACTGTGTCAGGTAAGTGCTACTGTTGCTGCAGTATATGTGGTGCCTCTATTGGGTTAGGGGGTCTTGTGAATATTTGGCTTAGCTTTTGGGACAGCTTTTTACTACCGCATTACGCTCTAACGTGCTAATTAAAACGTTCGAGATTATTGAAATAATCTCTTAAAACTGAAATTTTTGCACTAAGGATTCAAGACTGAACTGATAATAGAATCATCGGATTGATGTTAAAGCTTCCAGTGGATTTGTTTTTTGTTTTTTTTTTGTTTTTTTTTTCCTTATACATTTATAGCTTGATTATCCAGTCAGCAAAGTACACGGTGGTCCGAAAGCCTTGTTACCCTAACCCCTTCCAAACTATCGTGTCAGCCATCTGAAATAGAAAATTGTACTGTGTATGGGGTGACAAGACTTTTGGACCACCCTATATTTTCTGACCTTTTTCATGACCTTGCGCCAGGCCTGTCAAATAATACAACCCACGTCCTTCATGCGATCTGCATGACTCCCCGGGGTGGCCAGCGTGTAAATAGTCTTTTTTTTTTTGTCTTAATTAGGCGACTGGTCGTATACAAAAACTTCAGTTTTGTGAAAACTTTTATATAAGTCTAACATGCATTGAATATTGTTACCACATCTGATCTGGTGTTTCTGCTATGTATTTATAGATTCTTGTTAAAATCAAAAGAATCTGCAATGTTACTTGTTCTAACCTGGCATCTCGATTTCAGTCACTTTTCCCAACGCCGTGACGTAGCATCCCTGCGCCTGGTTTTATAAATATTCTCACGGTAATTGTTCTGATGAATTTAATGGTTTAATCATTTTACAGTTAAAATGGCTAGATGTAACCGTAAGTTCTATGCTAGCAGTTTCTTCTCTCACAATTCTCGCTTGTGGAACCCTCTTCTGTCTTCTTGCCTTCCAGTCAACTTTGATCTTCAAAAGTTTAAATGCAATGTCAATCGTTATCTTCAGTCTTCTCAATCTCTGTTCTTTTATTGTTCTCTCTCCTTAATAATGTTTTTTTCTCTCATATTCTTTCACAGTCAGTAACCCCTTAAGTCTTAGTGGCTTTATTACCTTACTTGGGATGAAATGATTTTAAAAAGCATAACTTTATTCAGCTATGTCTATATTTCTTGAGATGAGATCTTCTAATTATTTACATTGTTCGAACTGTTGTCTTCATCTTTATTGCCATATTCAAGACGTTTCGGTCGTTGTACGCTCCGACCTTCCTCGGGTGATTGGAATTTCGAACTGAACGCTTTATCTTGTCCACGAACATATGGCGCAGTGGATAAAAGCGTTGGTTGGATCCATCGACTTGACACAAAGAGTTGTGAGTTCAATACTTGGCTGCGCTAATGGTGAACAAAAACTTGGAGAGTTTAGTTAAAGGGAAATAAGAGGCATGGCACGTGGAGCTAGAACAATCTACCTCGGCTGGATGAGGACAACAGCTCGAACAATATAAATAATTTTATTCAAATAAAATAGTCTTTGTATTTAATAAATTCTTTTAAATCCCCTTAGAAAAAGAAAACATTTTCGGTTCATATATATATATATATATATATATATATATAAATATATTAAATAAAAATTGCAGCACAAGAACTACGCAACCACCCTGTGTAAAAAAAGCTGGTAAGACCAACATTTTCGTCATCCTAAACAAATTGGATTACAACAAAAAACTTGACCACATACTCCATGATCACATAAAGTTTAAAAAACTTAACAAGAACCCGACCAAGCAACTAAAATCAAAGCTTAATAAACCCATTACGCCTAATAATGCTGAACAGAACTCTTTAAAACTCCCTAAAATTGTTGGTGATTATAGACCTAGTTACATATTTGGCACTATAAAAACACATAAACCTAACTATCCTCTCCGTCCTATCATATCGCAAATTCCAACTCCTGTATATCATCTAACAAAATACATTAATCAACTCATTACTCCCTACCTTCCTAGTAAATATAGTGTTAAGTCAACATTAGAAGTAATCCAAATCCTAAAAAGTGAAAAACCCAACAATGAAATCATAGCTTCACTGGATATAGAAAACGTATTTACCAATGTCCCTGTTAGTGAAACTATTGACATAATTATAAGAAATATATACAGTAACTCATCTTTACCCCCACTTAAAATTAATCCGAATATATTACGGAAACTACTATTAGCTTGTACTACGGAAGTCCCTTTCTTAGATCATAGTAATGATATATATATACAACGTGATGGCGTCTTCATGGGTTCAGTACTGAGTCCGACATTTAGCAATTTCTACATGTCGAACCTCGAAAATAAGATATTTACAGATGTTAAAAACCTTCCATCTATTTAAGATATGTTGATGATATCCTTATGTTAGTTAAAAATACAGATGAAATACTTCAACTTCAAAAACGTTTCCAAAATAATTCTGTCCTTAAATTCACATATGAACTCAATACTAATATTAAAATTCCCTTCCTTGACATATTGATAAACACAAATAATAACAAATTTACTATTTCGCCATACAAAAAAAAAAACTACCAGCATAAATTCATGCACACTTAACTACAAAAGCGAATGTACATATTACTACAAAATTGCAATTATAAAAAATCTAATACATTGTGCAGAAACTAATTCGTCTACAAAACAGATTTCTTACAGTGAACTAAAGAATATAAAATAAACACTTATTAATAATAGCTTTTCAAACTATATAGTTGAACAAATAAAATGCTTTCTTAGAAGCCTTAATACTAAACAAATAGAACATAATACTGCTTCAACTAATCCCAAACATATTAATCTCTTATATCGTAGTTAACTGCATACTAATTATAAACAAGATGAAAATATACTAAAAAATTTGTAAATACTAATATATCCACAACAGATCCTAGCAAAAAATTAGGTTAATCATATACTACACTAAATCTAGTATATCCAACTTAATTATTCGCAATGATTCTCCCCCATCACCGTTAGCGATTTGCAAAAAACCAACATAGTTTACAAATTCAAGTGCCCTTTGGGAGGTTGTATCTCCAATGGATTAAATAATATTTATGTTGGTCACACCACAAACTCGCTTTCACGACGCTTGAATCTATATTTGAATGATAACTCTAACATTTTTAGGCATTTAAAACAACATGCTTGGCTGCGTACACAATTCCAGAAAATCCTTGTTGAAAACATAACTATACTTAAATATGAAAACAATAAACAAAAACTAAAAATTCTTGAAACTATATACATAAAACAGTTGAAACCTAACCTGAACAAAATAAATTACGAAATCTCCACAAATAGTCTTAATTGCCTATAATTGATAACAGAAGCCATTGGTTTTTACCAACGGCTTCCCATACTTAATACTTCTCGTTTTCACTCTCGCGTCGTCATGTGTGACGTCACGAGCTGCGACGCGATTTTCGCTTCCGCGTCTCGTATACACGAGTTCGTCATTGCTTTGAAATTTTTCATGCAACGAAAACAGACTACCATTATTGATTCATCCGTGTATTGTTTGATATATTGAAAAGAAATTGTCACCTTTGCTAATGGCTTATGTAAGCCGAAAGCTTAGATTGGATTTAAACATGTATCAATATGATGATTTCCTTTCGTCTTTCAATGATAATGTTATTAAGATTATCATACAATATGAAAGGAACTTACTTAAAATAGACAAAACGTGTCTATATTATTTAATGAAACATACATTAATGAAAAATTGTTGCCTAAATACTCACACACACACACACACACACACACACATATATATATATATATATATATATATATATATATATATTCTATCACACTCAGTAATTTCACCCTAAAAAATTACTCTTGCATTACTCTTTTCACCCTAAAAAATTACTCTTGCATTACGCTATATTGTGTATTCCGTCATAAAAGCACGATTCCGATATTTATTTTATCGTTTCTGCTGTTGTAATTATTGGTACTGCTTATCAGACACCATATGTCGCCTATACCGAAACAAATGACAATATAGATGTGACAGATCTGGAGAAAATCCTATGTGTCGCATTTGTAGTATGACGTCTGGAGAGGTCAGATTATAAAATCACCAGGTTTGTTTCCTTGTTCCTTGCCGAGAGAAAGAACTGTTATGTTCCAGAGTGTTATTCAACAGAGCCAATTACTCATTAGTAATTGTCATTCTTTAGTTCCACCAGTTCTACCCTTCACGGCTAAGACCGGCCATGCTACGCACATTGTAGCACACCACCCTCATACCCTTCGTATTACATTGGTGAGATTAAGTTCCACTCGAACTGCTTCTTCCCACGAACTATTGCCTTGTGGAACCAACTCTCAAGAGGATCCTTCCTCGATCACTATAATCTTAACCTGTTCAAGTCTAGGGTTAACCGTTATCTTTCCTACATATCCTCATAAACTGTGCCTTTTACACCGTAACCGTCTATCTCGAGTGGCTCCTAGGGAGAACATCAATGTAGAAAAAAGTCCGAAGTTTCTATTTGTATCACAAGTATAAAAAACAGCCTTCCCCTTGTAGATTCCGATAATGTTCGACATTTTGCATTTGTAGCTTAACTACGGGAGATGCCTGACTGTAAATCCACCAGAACGAATTCGTTTCTTGCCGAGCAAAGGAACTATTATGTTCTAATATGTTATTCAAACATACCATTTCCCGTGATTTCTATGTGGATTAAACCAAGCAGGGAAGACGCCCTCCCATCCACAGTAGATACCGTTTAGGTTTAAATGTTAAAGACGTTTATAAATTTAAACTTACTTTGCGAAGACTCTCATAGGAAATCTATTTTTCATCTTTGCAGCACAATGACTTTTCTCTGTGTTGAACAAGAATGAAGACAAGTTTTTAAACCCTGATCGAAATTCATGAGGAACCAATTTTTAACTTCGGAAATTTTCGTGACACTTTTAAATATCGTACAGCAATGGACCGATTAAACAAGCAATCTTCTTCTTCTTCTACTTCTTCTTCTTCTTCGACGTGCCATGCCACTTCAGGACATTGGCAATCATGTCTCTCCACAATTTCCTATCCTTTGTAGCTCTTAATAATTTTTTTCCTTTTGCTATCTCCCCTAATTCCAGTTCTGCCATCCATTTACACAAATTCGTTACGTAGGTTTTGCGTTGCTTCCTTCTGTTCCTTCTTGTCTTCAATATGCCCTGTGAGTGTCAAATTTTCCAAGCCGTCTTTCCTCATTATATACCATAGAAATTTTAACTGCCTCTTTCTGAGTCTAATTATAAGTGTTCTTTTTGTATCCGTTTACTCTAAAACTTCGCCATTGCTCGCATGTTCAGTCCATGGTATTCTCAGCATTCTTCTGACGAACCACATTTTTGTTGCTTCATTTCTCTACTTGTTCTGTGAGGAGATTTTCCAATTTTCACTGCCATATCGAAGGACCGATATTACGTAACAGTTTAGTACTCTTTTCTTTGTTTCTAACAAAATTACTTAGTACTTTGCTTAGCTTTTGGAAGGCATCTTGCGCTAGCCCAATGCACCTTCGTATTACGGTGTTGCGTTTTCCAGAGATTTTGTTATATAGAAATAAAATGTTACTGCTGACAGTTGAGTTTGAACATAGATCGCCAGAGAACAAACACGGGCGATCCCATTTTTGAATTAAGTGAACCATATGACCATGGAAGAAACGCAGAGGTAGGAAGTCGCGTTACGTCTAATTGATCTCTATTTCTAGTCTATCCTCTATTACTATACGGATCGATATTTCTATTCTATCCTCTATTATTATACGGATCGCTATTTCTACTCTATCCTCTATTAGTTACGGACCGCAATTTCTACTCTATCCTCTATTACTATAGGGATCGCTATTTCTACTCTATCCTCTATTATTATACGGATCGCTATTTCTACTATATTCACTATACTATTTCTCTATACGGATTACTATTCGATGGTTACTATTCGAGCGAGTATTACCGACCAAGTACTAATAGTGCGAGTGTTGTTCGAAGGCGTCTGACACCAGTATTGTTCAACGGCGTTACTATAGTTGTATCTGCGATTGCAAAGTCTCTACTACAACGAGCATTACGAAAGTGACAACGAGTATTCGTTGACATCACAACAGATATAAATTTTTATACTAGATTTTCTTATCTCCAATTCGTAGTTTACATCTTGGTTTGTTCGTTTTACTGACGGCTATGCATTTTGTTTTCTAACAATTGATGATTAGTCCTTTCTTCTCGCTTTCTTTTACTGCCTTCTGTTGGAGTTCTTTTCGTTTCCTTTTTGTATCAACACTGTCTTTTTTGAATCGTTATCACCCCATGCAAGGTAGTAAAGCCACTAAGACACAAAGGGTTACAGAGTGTGGAAGAATGAGGAACAGAAACTTTAATAATGAGTCGGAAGAGAAAAGAGTAATCAGGGGGACGGTAGCAATTGACATTGCATTTAAATCTTCACAGATTAAAGTTGAGGCCAGAAGGGAGTTCCACAAGCGATAAGTTCGAGAAAAGAAACTGTTAGCAAAGAACTACATTTAGCCAGCTCACCTGTAAATTGATGAGATCTCGACGCCAGTTTAATACTGAGCTTAAAATCAAAAAGTCTTCATAATAGCGAAGAGCGATATTTATTAGCAAAAATGCAGAACGTGGCACAAGGCCAAAAGGGGAATAGGGAAATGGACGGTCTTCATCTATCTTAACATTAAACTTAGCTACCTACAAACACTGACCCAAACATACCACATTATTCCTGACACCAAAACAACGCTTTCTTACTTACCTTTCTTACTATCAGGTCATCCCATAAGTTCTGTCTGAATTTTAGCTTTTTGTTAAAATGAATGAAATTTAAAGAGTATTTTATAATGTCTAATGGAGCTGAACATTATTTTTATGTTTAGATGCATTTAAACTGATCAAATTTTGTTTCAGAGAACAATAAAATAAAATTTTGTTTGATTAAAACCCTGCTAACATGCAAGTCCACAAGAATCATTTGAGGCACATAATGCTTTATGAGTTCAAGAAAGGAAACTCAGCAGCCGAAGCGGTTAGAAACATTCACTCAGTTTATGGAGAGGAATGTGTGAATGAAAGAACTTGCAGAAGATGGTTTGAGATTTCAGAGGTGGAGATTTCACCCTTGAAGATGAAGATTGAACCGGACGTCCAGTTGAGTTTGATGGAAAGCTTCTTGAAGCAGCCCTTGAAGAAAATCCTGCTTTATCAGTTGAGGCAGTGGTTCTCAGTTCAAACCATACAACTGTTCATCGTCATTTTCAACAACTTGGAAAAGTTCATAAACTTAGAAAATGGGTGCCACGTGAATTGTCTGAAAACAACCTCAAATCCCGAGTTGACATCTGCTCTTCTCTCCATTCTCACCAACTTGTTTCACCTTTTTTGGATAGACTGGCGACGAAAAATGGATCTTTTATCGAAATGTTAAGCGTCCTAGACAGTGGCTTGGTAAAGGGGAAGGACCCCAGCCACAACCGAGAAGGGAACTTCATGGGAAAAATTCTTCTTTCAATCTGGTTGGATCGCCAAGGAATAATCCACTTTGAATTCTTACCACCTAATGCAACAATTAATGCTCAAATATACTGTCAGCAATTAGAGCATTTGAACCAAGCTTTGAGGAAAAAAGACCTGCTCTAGTGAATCGAAAAGTGGTGATGTTTCATCAAGACAATGCGCGACCCCACACAGCAAGAATCACGTCACAAAAGATCGAAGAACTTGGTTGGGAAAAAAATTCCTCATCCACCTTATTCTCCCGATCTTGCTCCTTCAGACTACCATTTGTTTCATAGCTTACAGAATCATTTGGCCGAAACAGCTTTTGTAATACAGGAAGAGGTTAAAACTGACATTTGTGAGTTCTTCAAATCAAAGCCAAAATAATTTTACAGTAATGGAATTAGTAAGCTTGTTAATAGATGGAAGGAAGTCATAGATAATCAGGGAAAATACATTGTTGATTGAATCTGTAATTAAATGTAACATATGGTCACTTGTTTTCTTTATTCAAAATTCGGACAGAACTTATGGGATGACCTGATACATTCACCATAATACCACATTGTCTCTATGAAAGTCCTAACTAGTCCCCATATGTACAATTCATTGTCTGTGGGGGGAGGTGAATAAAATAACAATACCGAAGAGCTGACTCGAATAATTGCTATGAACGTATTTATAGAAAAGACACATAGAGGCAAACCTATGGCTGTGGGAAAGAAAGTGTCAACTGCATATCAATTGTTAAGAGTGTGACTGCCAATAATGAACTTTGAACTCAGGTAGGATTTAATATTCTCAGGATCGCTTGTTGACAATGCCTCCCCCCGTAAAAATGAATCCAAAAATATTAATAATGGTTGACAATTCTTCATCAATTTATATTATTTCCATTGTTCGGACAGTTTTCCTCATTTTTCATTTCACATTCACAACGTTACGACCGTTCTATGCTCCGGCCTTCTTCAGGTGAATTTTTTTGAAATTTCGAACCGAACCCTTTATTTAGTCCACGGGGGAGGGTAGATTGATCTAATTCCACTAACTTTTGGATATCTCAGTTTTAGTTAATTCGCCTTGATAACTCTCCACCTTTTTGTTATCTCCGCTGAGACCAGGGATTGAACTCACAGTTCTTTGGGTCAGGTCACATTTTAGACCAATCAACCAACGCTTTTATCCACTAGATCATGTATTCCAACAAATATCACCTGAAGAGAACCGGAGCGTAGAACGGCTGAAACGTCGTGAATGTGACAATAAAGACGAGGACAACAGTCCGAACAATGGAAATAGCGAAAATAGTTACAATACCTCATCTCCGAAATATAGACAAATTCTTTATCAATAGTAATAGATAGTTTGCCTATCGCCCGGTTCACCCTCCTCCCTAGTCATTTAAACAGAGGTAGAGGTTTATCCCTTGTTTCTTGTTTAGGATTGGGTTTCTGGTTCCTTTAAAAAAAAAAAAGTCTGCTTCAGTCTCCTAATGCGTGTCTTTTCCTACGCTAAAATAATTTCACACAGTAACCCTCTATCTTGAGTGGCTCTTGGGGCTTGTATTGTGTGGATATTATTAAAAGCAAATAATGAAAGAGAATAGGAAATTAAATACTCGTCTTTTTCAGGACTTCCTAGAAAGGAAAAACCGTGTTAGAAGTTCACTAATAAAATTGATAAGGCTTGAGAGGGTGGATTACCTGGACGATCATCAAAGTAGATAATTTTGATATGCAAAACATGATAAGAAGATAAATTATTACTAATATACGTGACAGTGAAAATTAGTCATATTAACCTTTGGAGTGGCTACCAATCAGCAGTAATCGTTTGTGCGTGGGAGTATTGAAAAGTTAGAAATACACTCAAGTTAGGTAACGCAGTTTGTTCAGATGGTCTCTGATTGTGGGGTATTTGAGATGTACTTCCTATGTTTCCTTGGTTGCCTCAGTCATCATACTTAAAAACAAAAAACGCCTTCTAGACACCCAGCAATGATTCCCCAATCCTGGTCATAAAAAGAGATGCACAATATGTCATATCCTAAGGGACATACCCAAATAGTCACGGTCAAGTAATTAACAAGCAAATATGTGATACAAGAATGAAATATTTACTGTCCATCTTAATCCCCCAATACAAAACATGTACATATTATCACCTCCAATTAATTAAGATCCACAGCCACGAGAACCATGCCTGGTGTAACATCAAGTGCATTTTTTCATTATTATTACTATTTTTCTTATTATTATTATCATATTAGTAATTGTTGACTTACATTGCAGCTTAAGTGACAGCATGTGATCTCACGGCTCCAGCACCCTCCACAGTATTCTAGCTGTTTTCAATGACACTGCGATTTCTCAGTCTTCTTTTAATTTCCCATTTCTCGCGTCTCTTCCTACACACTTCTGGACATTTCCAGGTGCTCTGATAACGAGTGGAATGACTGTAACGTTCCACAATTACTTCAGCTCCCTGACAAGGTGTAGGTACTTATCTAACTTTTAACTTTCCTTCAGGTCTGTTCTTTGGGGAACCTTGTATTAAGAATTTCAAATATATATATATATATATATATATATATATATATATATATATATATATATAATAAATATAAAGGAAATATGTTGTGGTTCCAACGAGAGAAAAGTATGTATATTAAAAAAGAAGAGGGTGCCGCAAACGTTTTTGGTTGTAATGTGGATTTATTGAGAAAAATATTATACTTTGTTTTACATAATTTCACGACACGTGTTTCTGGTCTGGTCTCGCAACCGTCTTCAGGTGAAAGTGGAGATTTTTTATATTATTAAAATAATTAATTTTTTCTTCATGTTCAATGTGGAATATTCTCGATATGAGACATTCTGTTTGTGTGTTATAATCCGAATTTTCTTTCTAGAATTGTCAATGAAGAGTTCTGCGTGAAGGGTCATAAAACAATTAAGGTTTGTCCAGCGAGTAGTTATCGGCATTTAATCTTTTAATGTTTTAGTGACCTCTATGTGCTCTTGGATCTGTTTCTATTTTGGCGTGTTCCTGTCAGCATGCGTGTATATATGCGTGCGTATATTTCCTTACTACGAGGAATTCGTAAACTTATTTGTACTTATACACGCATACATATATATATATATATATGTGCTCTCGTATGTTTCTTACGCCTTAAACTAAGTTTCTACGTTACATATACCCGCATAACACCTTCATTGTTATATTCACGACGTTTCAGTCATTTTATCGTTCGGGCTTCTTCAGTTGTCTGTCTTCGTATTCAGTAAACGTCATGAATTTTTTAACACTTTATTCAATCTATGGTAATGGCTTAATTCCGCTTTTCAACGTTATGCCTTTTCCTGTCAAGGCATTCAACCCAACGCTTCTCCATAGAATATTATATAATGAAAAATTCAAATTCAGTGAATAAATATGCATTCAGGCGACTGAATTATTGATCCATCTCGCACAGATAGACGAATGTGAACAGAAGGTTACTGGTTTTCGCAATAAAATCAAACAACCACCTGTTCATATATATATATATATATATATATATATATATATATATATCGATGTATGCATGTATCTATCTATATATGTATCTCTAATTATGTCTATTTAGTTTTGTTTCTTCCTATCTATCTATTTATGTA
>CAHIKZ030000266.1:712500-857500 GCA_903632075.3 Acanthosepion pharaonis | reverse complement strand
GGAACTCTCTTCCAATTTCTTGCTTCACTGCCAACTACATTCTTCAAAAATGTAAAATGCACCTTTAATAACTATCTTCCGTCTTCCTGAATCCTGTTCTTTTATTTCTCCTTTCTCTTCGCTAAAGTCTTCTCATTCTCTTTCGCTCCCAGTAACCCCTTGCATCTTGATGGCTTTATCACCTTGCTGGGGGTGAAATGATTAAAAGAAAAACATTACTATATTTTATTTATTACTGAACTTCGATGTGGTATAATGGTTAACAAACTTGTATCGCTAAATCAGTTACAACTGAATAAAGAGTTCGACCATCACTGGGAGCTCTTTATTTATGACCTTGTGTCATATATAAGCTAAAATCACTTTAGTTATATTTAAAAACTAGCATGCTTTTTTTATTGAATCGTTTTCTACAGTTTACCAATCCTTTTCAGGTTATTGAGAAGCAGAAAATATTTTAAATTGTAAGAATTTTCTTTTGAGATAGTAATAGTGATACAAGTCTTACTAATTAACCCATAGCAGTGGGAAAGAAGTGGATTCATACCTTTCCCAAGGGTATTTGCACATAAGTGAATATAGCGGATCCAACGGGAATTGGAACTTGGCTCTCCGATTAATAATTCCGAGTACTTTCAAGCTTAAAACACATTGTATTACCAAGCGGTCACCCATCTAGGTACTGACCAAGCTCGACGTTGCTTAACATCAGCGATCGTACAGGAATTGGTGTTTCAATATGATATCGCCGTAAGCTGACCTACAGATGAAAACCTAATGACAGAAATGGATTAAGAAGGAGTTTTTAATTTTGCCAGCATTGATCAGTTAATTAAATAACGTTTAGCTAATTAATATGCCTTTCGCTTACCATCAAATAATGTCTATTTTTGCTGGGTCAGCAGATTCAAATCAAGACTCAGCGGTATCATTGGGTAGGGGATGGTGTCTTCCAAGAACGATTATACAAACAGAAATACAAAAACAGAACAAAGGTGATGACATTCTTCAGCGACACCTACAAAGTCAGAAATTTTCCTGAAGAAACATTAAAAACATCAGCGGTAAAACAAAGTCAGCGGTATCGCTTCCATTGGGTAGGGTGATGATTTCCCCTAAGGAGGAGAATGCAAGCACGAATATAAAACAGAATCAAAACTGATACAGTTCAACGACACCTAAAAAGTCAGAACCTTTTCTGAAGAAACAACATTTGAAACGAAATTTAAGACATCAAAAGAAGCATCATAGGGATATTTTAATAGTTTCTTTTCTCGCGAATGGAGCTTTCCTCTGGCTTCTTGCTTTCCTATCAACTCAGTTATGTGCCATGCGTAATAGACACTAGGCGATCATGTATCTTTCGATACATGACTGACGAGGCAGAGTTTTTTCCTCCGCAGTAGGTTACCATTTCTTTCTTAGGTAGACCAGTTGTCATCCGAGGCTATAGAACACGATCTGTCCTGCTGTTTACCCATAGCTAGCGGGGTGAGAAAAGGATTCATACCTTTCCCAAGGCTATAGAACACGATCTGTCCTGCTGTTTACGCATAGCTAGCGGGGTGAGAAAAGGATTCATACCTTTCCCAAGGCTATAGAACACGATCTGTCCTGCTGTTTACGCATAGCTGGGGGATAAGAGGATTCATACCTTCCCCAACGTTATAGAACCCGATCTGTCCTGCTATTTACCAATAGCTGGGGTATAAAAGGATTCATACCTTTCCCAAAGTTATAGAACGCGATCTGCCCTGCTGTTTGACCATAGCTGGAGGATAAGAGGATTCATACCTTTCGCAAGGCTATAGAACCCGATCTGTCATACTGTTTACCCATAGCTGGGGGATAAGTGTATTCATACCTTCCTAACGTTATAGAACGCAATCAGTCCTGCTGTTTTCCCATAGACGGGGGATACGAGGCTTCATACCACTCCCAAGGTTATAGAACCCGATCTGCCCTGCTGCTTACCCATAGCTGGGGGATAAGAGGATTCATACGTTCCCCAAGGTTATAGAACCTGATCTCTCGTGCTGTTTAACCATAGCTGGGGGATAAGAGGATTCATACCTTTCCCAAGGTTATAGAACCCGATCTGTCATGCTATTTACCCATAACTAGGGGGTAAAAGTATTCATACCTTCCCCAAGTTTATAGAACACGATCTGTCATACTGTTTACCCAGAGCTTGGGGATAAGAGCATTCATACCTTCCCTAAGGTTATAGAACGCGATCAGTCCTGCTATTTTCCCATAGACGGGGGATATGAGTCTTCATACCACTCCTAAGGTTACAGAACCCGATCTGTCCTCCTGTTTTCCCATAGACGGGAGATAAGAGATTCATACCTTTCCCAAGGTTATAAAACCCGATCTGTCATGCTGTTTACCCATAGCTGGGGGATAAGAGGATTCATACCTTTCCCATGTTTATAGAACCCGATCTTTCCTGCTGTTTACCCATAGCTGGGGGGTGCGAGGATTCATACCTTCCCCAAGGTTATAGAACGATCTGTCATGCTGTTTACCCATAACTCGGGGGTAAGTGCATTCATACCTTCTCCAATGTTATAGAACCCAATCTGTCCTGCTGTTTACCCATAGCTGGGGGGTGCGAGGATTCATACCTTCCACAAGGTTATAGAACCCAATCAGTCCTGTTGTTTACCCATAGCTGGGGGATAAGCGGATTCATACCTTCCACAAGGTTATAGAACCCGATGTCTCCTGCTGTTTACCCCTTGCTGGGGGATAAGACGATTCATATCTACCCCAAGGCTATAGAATCTGATCTGTCATGCTGTTTAAACATAGCTGGGGGATAAGAGGATTCATACATTCCCCAAGTTTATAGAACCCGATCTGTCCTGGTGTTTATCCATAGCTGGAGGATAAGAGGATTCATAACTTTCCCAAGTCTATAGAACCCAATCTGTCATACTGTTTGCCCATAGCTGTGGGATAAGAGTATTCATACCTTCCCTAAGGTTATAGAACCCGATCTGTCCCGCTGTTTACCCATAGCTGGAGGATAAGTGGATTCATACAATCACCAAGGTTATAGAACCCGATCTGTCATGCTGTTTACCCATAACTGGGGGGTAAGAATATTCATACCTTCTCCAAGGTTATAGAACCCAATCTGTCCTGCTGTTTACCCATAGCAGAGGAGTAAGAGGATTCATACCTTCCCCAAGGTTATATAACCCGATCTGTCATGCTGTTTACGCATAGCGGGTGGGTAAGAGGATTCATACCATCCCCAAGCTTATAGAACCCGATTTGTCACGCTGTTTACCCATAGCTGGGGGATAAGAGGATTCATACCTTTCCCAAGGCTATGGAACCTGATCTGTCATGCTGTTTAACCATAGCTGTGGTTAAGAGAATTCATACCTTCCCCAAGGTTATAGAACCCGATCTGTCCTGCTATTTACCCATAGCTGGGGGGTAAGAGGATTCATACGTTTCCCAAGTCTATTGAACCAGATCTGTCCTGCTGTTTACCCATAGCTGGAGGATAAGTGGATTCATACCTTCCCCCAATGTTATAGAACCCGATCTGTCCAGGAGGACATATATCACTCAATACTCTTTTCTTTGTTTCCAACGAAATTTTCCCGTTTCTTCATCCTCTGCTTAGCTTTTGAAATGCATCTTTGGCCATCGGATCTCAGTGTCGCACTTTTCGCCCTCTGTTAGAACACTTCGACAAATCGAAAAAAATGAAGTGCCAAAACCATGGTTTTTCTCTTGACACCGCTATCATTGGCAATTTAGAATTTATGCCTTCTCTTTCTCGAAAATTGACTGTAAGAGAACGAAACGCTATTTTATTAAATTATTTATTTACAAGAATAATTTTACGTTTGCAAATTTATAAAAATATGTAAACCAACGACAATGCAATATTCATTATTTACGATATTATAAAGAAATAAATATGAAAACATTTTTATTCGTAAATTTATTAAAAAAATATTTTTGAACAAAAAAACAAGGAAATTTAAATAAAAATTTAAATAAAAACATAGCTACAATTGTAATTATAAATGTGAAAATGCATTTTTTGGGCTTCTCTGTCATTTTTTTTTTTTTTTTTTTTACATCACATAAATTCGGTAAACGAGTTTACAAGTATCTGGATTTATACTTTCTCTCGAGAAATGAAAGCTAAAATGTTTAGCCATTTTTATATTCTGGCGGAGTAATGGGTAGCGGCTCGGATTGTGGAATCGGTAGAAACGAGTTCGAATTCCAGTCGAATCCATTACCTTCACTTACGTGCTAATATAATTGGGAAAGATATGAATCTTCTTCTTTTCCCTCAGCTATGGATAAATGGCAAGACAGACCGGGTTCTATAGCCTTGGATGGCAACTGGCTTACCGTAGAAAAAATGGCAACCTACAGCGGGAAAAAATATCTTTCTCGTCAGTCATGTATCGAAAGATACATGATCACCTAAGCGTGTATCTCGCATGGCACATAACTGACTGATATTTACAAACATAATGTTTAATTCTTTTGTTGCCAATTCACGAGAAAATGCATAAACCTGGTTTCATATGCTTGGGCTTTATTCAAATTCTAAAAATAGTTTTTAAAAACATTACGAGCTAACAAACAGTAATAGCCGTTCTAACGAGACAAGCCATCCTGTTTTCATTTTCCTTTTTAATAGCTGCTCTTACGAGAAATGCCGTCCTTTTGATACCACGCTTTTTTGTTTGTTGTTTTTTTTTCTTGTTTTGTTTTTGTCGGATACCCATATTAAACTTTACCCTACGACATTTGTTAGAATCGAAAAATATTGTTATTATGAGGGATCCTGCTAATAATATCGACCTTTGACTTTTTACAGAGTTATTAGACAGCTGTTATTTACAAATGCTAATTTTTTTAATCTGTACTTATATCATTGTTATGTTCATTTTTTTTTTTTTTTCAACTTTCTGAAATTTTTAGACCTTTCTCCATTATAGTGGAGATTAGTCTTTAACCTTTTTGGGGGGGTCGGGGTTGAATGTACATGCACAAACACTGGTCAGAAACAATTAAAAATAAACAAACACATGTTTTTATTAATTTATAAATTTTTATTCTATAATTAAAAATGTAAATATCAGTTTTCTTTACTTAAAAGAAATCTTTTTGTAACAGAAAAAGTCTATTTTCGTACACAGATCAGTTAAGTTCAGATAACTCTGTAAAATGTCAGGGTTCGATTTCACATTCTATTGATATTATGAACAGTACCTTATACTTGTAAAATAATAAAATTACATATTTTTCAATTCTGGCAAATGTCACACGTTAAGTAATGTCTAAGGAATTCTAATCTACAAAAATGATTTCCAAAGATTTTTCCTTACTTTTTACTAGTGGACCAGTCTACTTCAGTAGAGCCTGGAATCTGAATAATAAATGAATAAGGATTAAAGAGTGTGGAAAAGCATTAGTAGAGCTGGTTGGCTGACTTAACACTGAAATATAAAATGAACAAACGAGAGGACTTCATGTTACTCGTGTAATATAATATTTATATAGAAATAGACAAATAAGAGACAGTAGAATGTATTATAGACCATCGCTGCCAATTATGCTATCACACTTTGGGAATAATAAGCAAGGAGAAATGCTGACAAAGAAAATAAATTACACACGTGCTTTCATCGTCACCGTCTTTCACCAGAGATAGCCATGTGAAGCCGGTATCTCTCACCGTGAGAAATGAGGACAGGAACATTCGTCCAGGTCACCAATTTGCTCTGGAATTGGCCCTATCTTCCCGCTCGTGCAGGGTTATCATCGGATACTTTATATGTAAGGGAAGTTAATTATATTAGCTTCCCTAGAAAAGAAGTCAGCACTAATAAGCAAACACGGTTATTTTTTTAGTGTTTGTTTGTGTGTGTGTGTGTGTGTGTGTGTGTGTGTGTGTGTGTGTGTGTGTGTGTGTGTGTGTGTGTGTGTTTTTCTGTGTAAAAATTTCAGCGAGATTATATCTATAAAAGGAGAATATGAATAAATATGTCCTGATAAAGTCTCTCAGAGGACGACACGTATCAGCTTTTCCTTTGGTCTTTATTCATTCATATATATATATATATATATATATATATATATATATATACGTACTATGTCTGTTTATATATATATATATATATATATATATATATATATATATGTACTATGTCTGTTTTGTTTTGTGTGTGTGTGTGTGTGTGTGTGTGTGTGTGTGTGTGTGTGTGTTGAATAGACAGTATGGATTTATCATTTATGGAGAAAAGAACCAGATAATTTCACCTTCAATAACTTCTCGGCATGACTCTAACTTCTCTTGTTTGGTCCGCTGATGACAGATCTTTGTAATTTTATGTCCGTTTGAGTTACCATATTATAGAATGGTGAAAGGTTATTTTCATCTGCCATTTATAAAATGGGTCAGTGAGAATGCTGAAATCACCAACATCAATCCTTGGTTTCACGAATCAGAGGTCTTCCGCGACAGTCATAGATCCTCTGATGGCTGACGAAGCCCACACGGGACAAGTAAGATTTCCAGAGCGTCTTCCAAAGTTGTAGAGACTAGATTGAATCATTTTTACGGTTTATCAACCCTTTGCAGGTTATTTAAAGCCAGAAAATATTTTTAGATTGTAAGATTTTTTTTCATGGAGATAATAATCTATTGTCTCATGAATTAACTCGTAACTGAGGGAGAAATGGTTGATTCATATCGTTCCCTAGGGTATTTATGCGTAAATGAATCTAACGAGCCTTAGTCCTGGGTATGACGATAAACTACATCCGGTAGCAAGGACTCTGATCGGGAGATTGGAGATTGTGAGGAGCATGGAACCACCTCTTATCTGCTGTTGTCCCCAGGTCCATCCTGTCCCGGGGTGGTAGCACCTGTTAGGGCTTCAGCTACGGGCAAATAATAAACCCCCCAAACAATAACAAAACATTTGAAAATACATTGTATGGTAAAAATATAAGCCATACATTTTTATATAAAAATACCAACAATACCTATTTTTAGTAGAATTACTAACAATACATTTTATAGTAAAATGACCAACATAGCTTTTCTCTGCAGTTGTAGGCATACAATTGAGTTCAAAATATTTGCATTTATGCAGTAAATAAACCCATAGAGGTTGATATGTCGTTATCATCTACCATGTATTCAATTGCGAAAGCAGAACAACATATCCTATTTTGATTACTTCAATGCACCAAAGAAAATTAAATTTCGGCATAAAAGGACCCATAAGGTTTTGATATGCCTTTAAACAAACAAATCGATGAATCAATATAACGAACCCATTAACAATTCCGAGTCATTACTGATTACACCAGCCGCACATCCACGTTGCTTAACTTCGGTGGTCGTACGGGAACTGATGTATCAACGTGATATGGCCTTGGAGACTAGAGGGGAAATCGAGTTTTTGTCATTCCTCTTCTATTATAGAACTGCTGCTTGTTTCAGGGAGAGAGAATTTTCTTGGAAGACTTTACACCAACATGCTTCTTTCTGGTGGACGCCTCACTTCTGGCAGGTGGTTCACTTCCGGTAGTTGGTTCACTTCCGGTAGTTGGTTCACTTTCGGTAGCTGGTTCTAGAAAAAATTGGGGACATTTTGCACAATCTCCGTATTTGTCTTTTTTCCCCCCGCCGAACAGAAGCCAGTTCGCTGAACGGGAAAGTGTTTTGTTTTTCGTCATTTTTTTTCCTACTCTTCCAACCTTACCATATTGCCTGACCGGTGCATGCTAGGTGATGATAGTGGCTTGGGATGACATATTGGAGAGCCGAGTTCAAATTCCTGCCGATTCGTTACATTCGGGAACGTATCAATCCATCGCCCTCTCTCACCTCAAGCAACGGATAAATAGCAGGACTGACTGGGTCCTAGAGCCTCAGGCGAAAACCAGTCTAGAGGAAGGAAGACTCTGAATTTGAACCATCCTGGAGGGGGGTGAGCTCCGTCAGGCTATCTTATCCAAGGCACGCTATTTCTGCTGCGGCTGCAATACGTGTGGTACCCTTACAACCGTAATGGCTTTATGGCAACGTGAGTTTTATCATTTTAAAAGTCTAATTTTATAATTTGAATATAACCATAGCATATGAAACTGAATTTATACATATTTCTTCACGAGAAATGACAACAAACATGCTAAATTCAATTGTTTAAAAGATTATAAAAGAAAGATATGAGACAAATAACATTTTTACAAGAGAATAGAATTTAAATGGTGAACTCTAATAATAAATTTATTTACAAGCTTATGAAAATATTCATATAGTCCACAATATGAATAATTTTATACTTACAAGATTATCAACAAATATAGGAACAATCTATGATGAAGCATTTATATTTATGATTTATCATATTAAAATGGTGGTTCTGCTATGGTTTTATTAAAATTCTAAAAACTGCTTTTTAAAATAATAAAACTTACCGTGGGAGTATCTGGTAACAGCGATGTCAAGAGAAAAATACGTGCTTTTGACACATCGTTTTTTATTTCTTTTTTTTTTTTGGGGGGATTTTTGTTTCTTTTTGCTTGGTTCTAAGTTAAACTTGCTTATTCGTCTTTAATATGTCGTGTTCATTCAAGACGTGGGCGATCATGGCTTTCCACAAGTTCTTATGAATCAGGATTCTTATGAATGACGAAATCCAAACATAAAACTAATTCTAGTGCCAAAACAATAAAAAAAATGTTAAAGAATAAAGAAAATATTAAGAAAGAATTATAAAAGAATAAAATAAAAGAACTGTAAAAGAATTATAACTACGAATGAAGGAATTAAAGAATTATAGAATATTTATTCTTTTATAATTTTATTCTATTATTAAAAAAATTGAAAAAAATTATAAAAGAATAAAAATAAAAGAACTATAAAATCTAAAAGAATTCTAAAGAAAGATCTATAAAAGAACATGAATTATAAAAGGATAAAAGAATGAATGAATAAAAAAATTATAAAAATATTACAAAAGAGAATAAAAGAATAACAGATTTATGGAAGTATTATAAAAGAATAAATATATTACAAAAGAATGAAACACGAATAGAATTATAAATGAATTAACAAATAAAAGAATTATAAAAGTTTTAAATAAGAATAAAAGAATTATATACGAACGAAAGAATTTAAAAAGTATCATAAATGTATATTATAAAAGCTCCATAAAAAATAAAAGAATTATAAAGAAAGAATTATAAAAGAATAATAAATGTATTATAATAGAACTATAAAAGATTGTAGAAATAAGAGAATAATAAAATAGTGTACGACTATTGTTAGAAATTTTAACTAGTGAGATGTATGAAGCAACATTCTTGAAACAATCTATGAAGACAATGAAACGGGGATAAAAAATTCACAACTAAAATGGAGTCTAATGAAACGTTTAATTAATCTGTTCCTTTTATATTTTTTAGACGTTCAATCGTATCGATGATTAATTGATTACTCCTGGTATAATATAAATCGCCCAATATCTTTTCATGTTAAAAATATGCATTTAATATAACAGTGAAATAGAAATATCTCTCGTAAGAAAAAGACTAGCAACAGAACGACGAAAATGGCGACGACAAAGCCTATTTCGAAATCAAGTTGTTGCAAGACGATCATTTAATAGACAAAACTATCTGAGTGTCCCACAAGAAAGGCTTGAACAAATAAGACTGCAATCTAAGAAACGTAGGAGTAAATAAACTGTTTAATCAAAGTTTTCATTTCGCTCCGGAATTAATTTTGTCTAAATGCAGTTAAATATCTTATTTGTATAGATTATTAAAACGAGTAATACATCTACTAACTTGTCTGTCGTTTTCAATGAAATGTGCATGAAAGAAGGATTGCTGCCTAAATACACAAATATATATATTAGTTTACTTGTACTGTCAAAAATGACGACAATTGTTAGAAAGTTTTAATAGTGAGATGCAATGAAACAAAAGCCTTAAAACAATGTATTGAGAATAGAGCGGAAATCAAAAAAAATCACAACAAAAATGGAGTCCAGTGAACTGTTTAATTAATCTGTTCCTTTTATATTTTTTAGACGTTCAATCGTATCGATGATTAATTGATGACTCCTGGTATTATATAAATCGCTTTTTGCCCAATATCTTTTCATGTCAAACATATTATGCATTTAATATAACAGTGAAATAGAAATATCTCTCGGAAGAAAAAAAATTAGCAACAGAACGACGAAAATAGCAACGACAAACCCTATTTCAAGATCAAGTTGAAGCAAGACGATCACTTAATAGACAAAGGTATCTGAGTGTCTCACATGAAAAGCTTGAACAAACAAAACTGCAATCTAAGAACTGTGGGGGTAAAGGAACTGATTAATTAAACGGTTCATTTTGCTCGGGAACTAATTTTGTCTAAATGCAGATAAATATTTTATTTGTATAGATTATTAAAACGGCTAAGGGAAGTAATCGCTCATAAATTTACTAACTTAAATTGAGATACTTCCCTTCCCACTACAGATGAGACAGGAAATATATAAATCAATACACATCGATAATTATTATATGGTTTAATGGTTTGGTGATTATAAAATATTTTTTATTAAGAATCGGAGTTTCTCTTAGTAAAAATTAGAGAATTGTTTTCATCGTGGCCTTGTGCTACATCAAGTGAAAATGTCTTCTTCTTCTTCTTCTTCTTCTTCTTCTTCTTCTTCTTCTTCTTCTTCTATGTACCCCTCAGGACGTTAGTGACCATGGCTCTCCACAATTTCCTGCCCCTTGTAGCTTTTAATAATTTTTTTTGTTTTTTGTCATCTCTCCCATATACTGTTCCGCCATCTATTCACTCTAAGCTCGCCAGGTGAGATATGCGTTCCTTTCATCACTTACTTTCAATTTCTCCTGTGAGTATCAAATTTTCCAAGTCCTTCTTCCTCACTATGTGTCCCAGCAACCTCAACTGTCTCTTTCCAAGTATGTCCCATTTTTGTTGCCATTGTCTCTAGAAATTCGTCTTTGCTCATATGTTCAGTCTATGGTATTCTCAGCATCCTTCTCTAGTACCATATTTCTGTTGCATCAAGCCTCTTCTTCATCTGTGAGGAAATTGTCTAGCATTCATTGTCATATAAGAGGACTGATACTACATAACCGTTCAGTACTCTTTTCTTTCTTTCTAACGATATTTGCTTCGCTTCTGGAAGGCATCTTTCGCTATCCCAATGCGTCTTCGAATTTCCGTGACGTACATTCTGTCCTACCTTAATACGCATCTCATATATCTAAATTGTTGCACCTGTCTGATTTCAATATTTCCAATCCGTAATTGACTGTTATGATCTTTCTTCTCATTTCCCCTCTTTATTTTACTTACATCTTACTCCTCCCTTTAATTTTTCCTTCTATCCTCTTCTTTCTCCCTCACTCTTTCATTTTCTCACTTTACCTCTCTCTTTTACTATTTCTTTTCTTTTTTTCTCTCTCTTTCGACTTACCACTTCCACGTTTGGTTTTTCCTCCTACCTTCCTCCTCCTCCTCCTCCCTCGCTATCTCCTTTGTTTCTCTCCTTACGTCCTCGCCTTCCATTTTTTTTCGTTTTCTCCCTCTTCACTTTCTTACTCTCTTTCATTTTTCCCTCTATCTACCTCTTCTCTCTTATTTTTTGCCTTTCTGGTACATTTTTTATTTTCTCTCTGCTTTTTATATTCCTCTGCTTTTTATTTCTTTGAATCTCTTTCCTTTCCTCTCTCTCTTTTTCTCTTTTCTTACTTCTTTTCTCTTTATTTCGTTATATCTTGCTCCTTCTCATCTACCCTCTCTTTCATTTTATCTTTCTTTACCTTTTTTCGTTCATTTTTTTTTTATCTTCTTTCGGTTCCCCCTCTCTCCTCTTTCATTTTTCTTCTCTTTCTCTGCTTATCTCTATTTTTATTCTCTTTTAATCTTTTTCTCTCTGTTTCGCTTTCATTTTCGCTCTTTATCGACGACATTAAGAAGAGCAGACGTTTAAAAAAAAGCTTCATTAATTAACACGAAATTACTCAGTCATCGCCATCTTGTTTCTTCTGTTAGCGCCCAACATGCATAAAGCAGAGAAGGCGTCGATAACAATGTTTTGAAATACACGGTTTCAAGAAACTGAGTAGACGTCGAGCCAGACAGGTTTTCAGAAGAAAAAAAAATAGGATAAATAATGAGAAATGATATTTATTTGATAGAAATCAGGGCAAGATGGGTCGTTGGTGAGGAAATTGTGATGTAACCTTTTCGCTAATTTTCCCCTGTTGGAAGCGACCGTTCGGTCTTAGGGTGCAAGCCTGTTTTCGGCGCCGATTTCATATAAAAATACACGCGGGGGCTGTCTCTGTGTAATTAGTAAGATCTGTGCACCCTAAGTTTCGTTTTCTTTTTCTTCTTCTTCTCCAGATTTTTTTTTTGTTTTGTTTTTTATTTACTCGGATATTTTACATATATTTTCGGAGGTTTTTGCTATTACTTTTTCGTTATTGTTGTTGTTGTTGCCGTGTATGTGTTTTCAGTTCTCCTGTATGGTGTGACTGTAAGAAAAAAGAAATGCGAACTGTCCACTTTGAAGACTAGATTAATGCCAGGTTGTCTTGCACGTTTGTTACCAAACTCCAGTAATGACATCTTCTCTGTGTGGAAATAGAATTTTCTTTCTTTCGTATTAACACGAAATGAATGTGCAAATAACGTAATGGTTACTGACACGAAAAATGAAATAATCAGGGTCGTGTTCAAATTCAAACTTTTTATGTTGCTTTCACTCTCACACAAATATCTTTAGAGATGTCATCCATCCATCTCTTCTCCCTAGCTATAGGTTAAATAGTAAACTAGACTGGGCTTTCTAGACGGTCTAAGAGAACAACTCTGGGTTCAAAACTATGGAATTGGCAAAGGGAATCCACTCCACTGTTTTTCTCGTGGCTATTCGCAGATAATAAAGGAATGTGTGGAGAGACATGACCGTCTAAGTTCTAAAGGGTCATGTTCTAGAATAGTCTGTTGCAGTCAATTCGCACTAAAACTGTTGGAAAAAATATTGTCATCCTTTCTGCCAACTCTAACCAGCTATTTGTCAAATATTAAACTAGACTTAATTCTCTGGCTAATGCTTGGTGGCCAGTTTAGAAGAATAAAAACTTTGAATTCAAAACCGTGAGAAATCATTCTGCTATCTTTCCTATTACAATTCACAAATAATAAAAAGAAAGCTGTGGAGAGCAGTGATCTCCTACGCCCTGAAGGGTCATGGCATTAAAAATGGTCAAGTTCCGGTCTAGTCTATTGCTTATCACTTTCGCATGGGAGAGGCGTGGATCCATCTCTTTTTTCCCAGTTATGGTCTAAATATAAATAGAGACAGTTCTCTGTAGCCTTGGTTGGTAGACAGTCTAGGAAAAGGAGTCCGTCGAGAAGTCAAGAACAAATCGGCTTACTATCTTTCACACTATAATTCACAGATAGTAAAAAAGGAAGCTGTGGAAAGCAGTGATCACTTACGTCCTGAAGGGACATGGCATTAAAATAAAAATTAATGTGAAATAAAGTTGACGGTTTGTATTCAGTGCCAAAATGGATTTCTCCATTTAATTTCGAAAATTTGATCATTTTTCTTGTAGACAACCTTGTTTCTTTGTCTGCTTTTCTCTCTCTCTCTCTCTCTCTCTCTCTCTCTCTCTCTTTCTTTATTTCTCTCTCGCTCTCTCTTTATTCCCCTTTCTCTCTCTCTCTTTCTCTCTCTCTTTCTTCCCCTCTCTCTCTCTTTCTTGCTCTCTCTCTCTCTCTTTCTCTCTCTCTTTCTTTCTCTCTCTCGCTCTCTCTTTGTTCCTCTCTCTCTCTCTTTCTTCCCTTCTCTCTCTCTCTTTCTCTCTCTCTTTCTCTCTCTCTTTCTTCCCCTCTCTCTCTCTTTCTCTCTATCTTTCTTCCCCTCTCTCTCTCTCTCTCTCTCTCTCTCACACGTAGGCTATGTTCTTGTAATTTATTTTTGTGTCCCCATTTCTTCTCCCTATATTTGATTGCCTTCGTGTTCCGAAGCTTAACTTCGTCTGGCACAAGGCCACAAGAGTGAATCACCTAATGAGGATTGATCTCACTAATTTGCTAACAGTAATCAACAATACAGCTATGGCAGTTAGCAAAACGAAATTAGGAGTAAACACAAGGACTGGTTATTCGGACTGAATGTGAAAATATATATACTTGTCCCAATATATTATCGCCAAGCGGGCATTTTCTTCTTCATGTTTCCTTTTCAGTCGGTGTACACAAAATCAATTACTTTCCTCGATCGAGTTCTGACGAATGAGGAGCGATAACCGGTTAAAATTCTATCTATCTATCTATCTATCTATCTATCTATCTATCTATCTCTCTCTATCTCTCTCTCTTGCTCCCAATTTTTTATTGTCACCTGCCGCAGTTGCTACTTTTCAATTTCTCTCTTTTAACTGTGTCTGTTGTTGTGCTTTTACTTAAATTTTGTACTTAATATTTCAAATAAGATATTAATTTACTAAACTTAGTTTAATTTGGCACAAGGCTACATGTCGAGCGATTATTGCGGTTCTAAATCACTGCAACAGTAATGGTTTGCTCAACTAATTAAACTTTTCCGAAATAATAACAAATCATTATTTTTATTATTAGGTTGGTGCATAATTATCAGGCGTTTTTTAACCATATTCACCTACAAAAACACCTGATAGTTATGCACCAACCCAATATTATTTTGATGCCCCACATTGACGTAGTTAATGGAAATTCTGTTCTCGAGGCATCGTGTTCAGAAGACCCCTTACAACTGACGAATTTTTTGGAGAATCCTTGCAGAGTAAATGATGGTAGTTTTTTGGATGTCTACAATCTTTGTTTCAGTTCTAACTTTGTCTAAGAGCTTTTTCAGTTTTCTAGGTGATGTTCTAAACGCAGCCATTACTATAGCAATTAGTTCTACAGTCATGTTCCATAACATCTTCAGCTTTGTGGTCAGATCCTAGTATTTTTTTCTATCTTTTCAGTTTCTTTGAACTCCACACTTGTTTCGTATGGAAAAGCAATAATTTCGCAATTGTTTTCCTTCTTTATGTCTTCGTGCTTCAGTGTCTGAACAGAAAAATCTCATATTCTTGACACTGTCATTTTTTTACTACTGCTTCTGGCTAATGTTCATACCGCTCCTTTTCTACTACTGCTTCTGGTTAATATTCATACCGCTTCTTTTTTACTGCTGCTTCTGGTTAATGTTCATACCGCCTTTTTTTTTTTACTGTTACTTCTGGTTAATGTTCATACCGCCTTTTTTTTTTTTTTTATTGTTGCTTCTGGTTAATGTTCATAGCGCTTCTTTTTTACACTGAAGTCAAACTTACGGCATACTTCCCAGTGGATCTTCCTACCAATCGAATTATGTCTTCGATTATACTCTTTCTTTGAATACTTGGGTTATTCAGCGAGTATGGGGTTAACAATCTCATCTGCTTGTTCACACATCCTGCATTTGCTTTCTTCTTGTGATCTGTCTGCCCCGGAATGATTGCATTCATTGTGATAACCTGCACCTGTGCTGAAAATATGAGTGACTCTGTTTCTCTCTTTGTATACCCAACTATTAGCCAAAGCCATTTCTCGATTATATTTAACTGCTGAAAAAAAGCTGACCATGAAGCTTCTTTTCTTTTAGCTTGCCTTTTATTATCATTATTATTATTATTATTATTATTGTTGTTGTTGTGTTTGGTATCATCTTGCCAAAGATTAATTTTAAGTGCCAAATTACCAAATCACTCCGGCCTCTACGAGTTAAAAGATATTATTATTATTATTATTATTATTATTATTATTATTTGTGTATGCTATATTTCCTGCTTTGTATCCTGTAGAGCCAGGTCCAAACTATGCTCCTTAGGCCCTATAGGAGAATTGTCATTTAACTGTTAGCATTTTTCTTAGTACATGGGATGTTCCTTGTAGGACGGTCTTCTGGACAACTTATATGTTGAGACACTGTTTATAAAATTGCCTATTCCTTTCCTCAGGAGGCCCAGAGCTCCGATTACAATTGGTAAAGTCTCAGTTTTCATTCCCCACATCCTGTTAATCTCGATCTTCAGGTCCTTGTATTTGGACAATTCCTCGCTAATTTTCATTGAGGTGTTTCTCTCAGATGGTACTGCTATGTCAATAAATATTCACTTCCTGGATTTCTTGAATTTTATGATAATATCAGGTCCATTAGCTGTTATTTCCCTGTCAGTTTGAATTGGAATATCCCAGAGGATAGTTACATCGTTATTTTGGGTAAATGCGTCTGGTTTGTGCTCATACCATCTCTCAGTGGTTTTGATTTTGTGCTTCTTGCATATATTTCAATGCACATATTATTATTATTATTATTATTATTATTATTATTATTATTATTATTATTATTATTCGGCAAAGTTTACCTTAGGACCAGATAAAAAAATAAAATAAAACAAAACGATTTGTCAAAAGATTTTCTGTTCAACACTGCCATTAGCGTGTACTTCTTCGCTGGTTTTTATTGGTTTAAAAATCTGTTTCTATATTTTTAATAAAACCATATGAAACTGAATTTATCCACATTTTTTTCTTGAGAAATGAAAATCAGAAAGTCAAACTGTATTTATTCCATTGTTTATTTCCAAGATTGTAAAATCTTGATCATATCTGTCTGTTTGTCTCTCTTTCTATTTATCTCAATGTACTCGTATCAATCTTTATATCTATTTTAGTCCGTTCATATCTATCTATCTATTTATTTCTCTCTCTCTCTCTCTCTCTCTCTCTCTCTCTCTATCTATCTATCTATATATATATATATATATATATATATATATATATATATATATATATCAGTGTACTCGTATCAATCTTTATAACTATCTTAGTCCGTTCATATACATTTATCCATCTGTTTATATCTATTTTAGTCCGTTCATATCTATCTATCTATCTATCTATATATATATATATATATATATATATATATATATATATATATATATATATATATAGTCCGTTCATAACTATCTATGTAGTAATTTTAGTTCATTAATATCTATTTCATTCTGTTCATATCTGTCTGTCTGTCTCTTTTTTTTCGTTTCTCAATCCTTTTACTTTTCCTCTAATCTAGTCCCTACCTACTTACCTATCTACCTTTCTTCACTCTTTTTTGTATACCTTCTTTTCTCTTTACTTTTCTCCTTCTTTCTAGCACGCTTCTCTCCTTATTTCTCTCCCCGTCTCTTTATTTCACTTCTCTTTGGGTTGTCCCTTTATTTGTCTTTCTCTATTTATCTCTCTTTTCTCTCACGCTTTCTCTCTTTCTCTTACTCTCACTTTGCCTCTATCTCTATTTATTTTCTGTCTTTCTACTATTGTTCTTCTTTTCTCTCTCTAACTGTCTCCCTCTTTCTTTCCTTGTCTGTACGTCTTTTCTGTCTTCCTTTTTTTCTCTTTCTTTATTTCTTTTCTGTCTTCCTCCTCCTCCTCTTCCTTCATTCTTTCTTTCTTTCTTTCTCTCTTACTTTCTTTCTCATTCACTGCCTATTTATTTTCTGTCTCCCCTTCCTTTTTTCTTTCTGTTTTTATCTACCTCCTCTTTTTTTCTCGTTCTTTCTCGATTTCTTTGTTATCTTCCATTTTCTTTCTTTCTTTTTCTTTTTCTATTTTTTATATTCCTCCTCCTTTCTCCTTTTTTTTATCGCTTTCCTATCTTCTACCTTTCTTTTTATTTTTTTTTTCTGTCTTCCAACTTCTTTCTCCTCTTCTATTTTTTCTTCTATTCCTCCTCTTTTCTTTTACTCTCCTTGTTTCTAGTGTTCTTTCTCTCTTTATTTTCTCTTCTCTCTCTCTTTCTTTCTCCTCTTACCTTTGTATTTACCCCTCAGTCTCTCTCTCTCTCTCTCTCTCTCTCACACACACACACACACACACGCTCATTCTTCTTTATCAGTCCCAACTCTAGAAGTTATCTTCCGACCGAACAAATGTATAAACACTGGCCAACGGAGGAAAACCCAGATTTTTTTTTTTTACCCTCTTACTCCACCCCCAATCCCCGGCGGGACGCGTGTTTTTTTCCCTCCAGTCCGTCACTTAACTAATTCACTACATCTGCCTTTATTTTGTTGTGTCGACAAAAAAAAAAAAACTGCTGACTCAACATAATAAATGCCAGCCGAACGATTCGTTCTGTAAGTACAGCCATTATGAAACCGTTAGTTGAAACTAAGAGACGAAGGCGACCAAATCTTACGTTGAACTGATTTACCGACAAAAAGGGGAGGGGAGGTGCTGAGGCGCATCTGGTAAACTGTTGCATTCATCAAAAAATAACTAAATAAAAACGAAAAAAAAAACAGCCTGTACGTAAGACTTATTTTGCCAAGACTTTCCTGTCCTACGTCAAAGTCAGTTACTCGATTCTTTGGCTGGTCAAACCTGCGGTAACATCAGCCAATTCGCGTGAAAACGGTTAGAATCAATTTAAAACGGTGCCAAAAAGAATTATTTTCGCGAAAACATATTGAGAGTAATTACTTAAAAAAAAAATCTTTCATCATCTTTCACGATTTATCACTGATCATTTCCCAGTGGGCATTTCCCAAGGCTTCATTATTATCATCATTATAATTGACTGAGAGACCAGCACCCCAAAAAGGGACGCTGGGATGCAAATATAGTATAATATGGCTGGCCGCTCGTATCCGTGTGTGTCTGTCTGCGAGGGTGACGAGCTAATCTCTCTTGCAGACGCCTGTTCACTTACAGCATTACGGCCATATCATGTTGAAACACCGGTTCCCGTACGATCACCGAAGTTAAGCAACGTCAAACGTGATCAGTACCTAGATTGATGACTTCTTGGGAATACCAGGTGCTGTAAGCTTGGATCCGCGAGCGATGTAATTGAAATTGGCTCGGAATTGTTAATCGGAGAGCCGAGTTCCAATTCCAGTCGGGTTCGTTATATTCACTTCCGCGCAAATAACCTTGGAAAAGGCATGAACCCACCTATTCTCCCTTCAGACTTGCATCATTAAATCATTATCATTGCCAATAGAAATCTTACAATCTAAAAATATTTCCTGGCTTTAAATAATCTGCTAAGTGTTGATAAATCGTAAAAAACGAATCCATCAATGTTCAGTCGCATTTGCGTCTCTTCAACACCCACAGAGCCAACCTGCGGTTTATGCTACAATTATGCTGAGCGGAGGTCTCATAGTCTGGCGTGATCGCGGGTATCAACAAGGTAAGTACGCTCAAACCCTCGGCCATGAAGACTTGTAACTTCGTGTTTCCAAACAGTTTCGCCTACCTAATTTCACACACAAGGCTTGAGTCAATTCGTGACACGGTTTTCAGGTATTTTCCAAAAGTGCTGCACAGTGTAAGATGCGAACCCGAATATCCTGGTCAGAATACCAACGGTCTAACGCCACGGCAGAAATATGAGATGCCCAATATATTTGTTACATAGAAATAAAGTGCCGCTGCCGACACTTGAGTTTGAACATAGATCGCCAGTGAGCAAACACATGCGATCCCATTATAAGTAGGAAATCACGTGACGTCTAAATGATCGTATTTCTCCTCTATCCTCTATTATTATACGGACCGCTATTCTCTACTCTATTTACTATTCCGATCGCTATTTCTACTCTATCCTCTATTACTATTCCGATCGCTATTTCTACTCTATCCTCTATTACTATTCCGATCGCTATTTCTACTCTATCCTCTATTACTATACGGATCGCTATTTATACTCTATTACCATACGGACCACTATTCACTATACTATTTCTCTATTCGGATCTCTATACAGATTACTATTCGAGCGAGTATTATTGAGCAAGTACTATTTGTGCGAGTGCTATTCGAAGGCGTCTGACACCAGTATTGTTCAACGGCGTTACTATAGTTGTATCTGCGATTGCAAAGTCTCTACTACAACGAACATTACGAAATTGACAACGAGTATTCGTTGGCATCACAAAAGTGACAACGAGCGAGTGTTCGTTGAGTCACAAAAATATTCATCATGACATCAAATTAAATAAGGGTATTATTATTTGTAGTAGTAGTAGTAGTACTAGTAGTACTAGTAGTAGTAGTAGTAGTATTCACTTTTTGAGTGTCCACTCTTTTAATAACTGGTGGATGACACTGGAGATTCAGTGACAGTAAATCTTTTCAAAAGTCATGTTTGTTTAGTTTTTCATTGTATTTTTCCAGTTTTTCAATAAGGTACTGAATATTTCGCTCGAATTTGTGGATAAACTGTCCAAAGTTAATATTGTGTTATTGTTTGATTCAAATACTTTCGACCATCTCAATCATTTTCAAGAACCAATGTGATGTCTACATCCTGGTATTCATTGGAAAAAGCATACAATCTTCAAAAATTTAAATGCAACAGCACTTGTCATCTTCTGTCTTCCTGAATATTTTTCTTTATTGTCCTTTTGCCTCACTTCTCCTCACTAAATTCTTCTCACTCTCTAGTATATATATATATATATATATATATATAAATTATTTAAACATATATTGTTAAATATAACAGACAATGAATGTCTATTATGTTTGATCATGAGCCGTATATTTTCATTAATCTCGGGTGAAAATAAAGACAAAAATTGTCCAACATTTTTTCGGAGTTTAGAACGGCTCATAATCAAACATAATAATTCATTGTCTTTTTATATTTAACAATATGTTTGAATAATGATCTGCAGCCCTAATAGACTATATATATATATATATATATATATATATATATATATATATATATATATATATATATATATATATATATAACAAACCGACAGCTAGACATCTGCACCTATGAATTGATTACAGTGCTGAACGAACCACACTTTTTTGAAGGTCCGAATACAGAGAAGTGGTGCACTACATGCCAAAAGGTCTCCAATCAACCTTCCGCAGGTTTTGAATTCAGAGTTGTCCTTCTCCTAGACCAGTTGCCACCCAAGGCTATAAAGCCCTTTCTGTCCCGCTATTTACCCATAGCTGGAGGGAGAAGAAGAGGATTAATACCTTTCCCAAGGGTATTAGCACGTAAGTGAATGTACTACTATATCCACTATTCCACCGTGCCTCTTATATATATATATATATATATATATATATATATATATATATATATATATATACATGAATTATTCACACAAAACTAATGCAAAGGTTAATGATTTAAATGGCGAGACATCCATCATCGCAAACAATTCAAATAATACACAAAAACCTCCAGATCCGTTATGAATGAATTAATCCTTGTTTATATAAATTTCTGCCGTATTAGTTGTTATTTTTTACTACAAGCTTTCGTCTGTTCCTACAGACATCTTCAGGTATATAATAGATGTTGTTCTTGTTTTTTTTCTCTTAGTAATAAGAGGACATCGAAAATATATGTGTTATTGTATCCGAAATGCTATTGAAAATAAGTTATTGGTTTTGAACGCGCCAAAGCAACGCTGAGTTTGATTTTAAATTTTTAAAATGTTTGCGTTTATACCAAATATGGTGTTGAACAAATTTTTTACTGGTAAATTTTACTGTCAAAGTGGCATGAACTATATTGTTCAATAATTACAGTAATGTCGCACTTATTAACTAAAAGTCGCACATGGATCAGTTATTTAAATTACAATAAACGTGCAATCAATTTACAAATACATGAATTATTCACACAAAACTAATGCAAAGGTTAATGATTAAAAAAAAAATTAAAAAATTTAAAATCAAACTCAGGAATTTATATAAACAAGGATCAATTCATTTTTGTGTACTATTTGAATTGTTTGCGATGATGGATGTCTCGCTATTTAAATCATTAACCTTTGCATTAGTTTTGTGTGAATAATTCATGTATTTGTAAATTGATTGCACGTTTATTGTATATATATATATATATATATATATATATATATATATATATATATATATATATTACTGTAGGTTGATTTTTAAGTTTTTTTAAAATATCAAAAATAATAATGTACCGAATGTTCTGTATAGACCTATTAATTTCTGGTACAAAAAATTAAATCTGACACTTTAACGTTTTTTGAGCATTTGGCATCAAAGATCGTAGACAAAAATGCACTAAAAAATCCTCGATTTTGGAAGGTTTGTTTAAATATTAATGAGAAAGCTAAAAAGATTTCAGTATTTAAATCAGGTAAAGTTGTTATTTTATTTTATCAAAATTAAATAAGATGAAGAAATTATAACTAAACTTCAAATTGAAAATCTGCACACCCACGCCATTATCAGTGACGACTTCAAAATGCTGTTTTTCTACCTCAGTAATAGTTGAATATTGTGACGGGTCTACACCTGGCCCAGGGTCGAATCCTTTGGTTACGGCGCCAACTGTGACGTCGCTCCTCCTGGTCGCTCCTCCTGGTTCCAAGCGTGCCGCTCCAACCCCTTGGTTAGATGATCACCAGCCTCGCCTTTCCCAACTCGCTTCCAATACCTGGTTACTGAAGCAACTGTACTGATCTCCGGTCTGTCTACCCACGTTGTGTTTAGATCTTAGACAGACGGGACCAGCAGGGATTGGGGCCGATACAAGTTGAGTCCGACGGGGGTGGCAAAACACAAGTAAAAGAAAAAAAAAAAAAAAAAAAAAAAAAACTCACGAGACAACAAATTACTGATAAAAAAAAAGGGTGACAACCTTTTATATCTAATGTCCGTTACACAAAGAAAAATTGTTCCTATTTCCCGACCCGCTCTGTGGACTATGGCACCAAGCTTCTATCATACAACTTAAAGATTTCGAATTGCCTACTCTTTAGAATTATGTATGTCGGAGTGTGGTCTAGTTCGACACTGGGGCTAATTTCTGTCAATCATTCGCAGTTGATTCTTCTCTTCGACTTGAGTTGTATTTCTTCACTTCGATCTGGTTTGGTCGAATTCTGATCTCGGGCTTGGCTTGATTTCAACTTCTTCTTCTTCCGTCCAGCAACTCTTTTCTGTCGACTGAGGTGGAACTGATTTGCTTGTTTGGTCTGCAACTTTACTTCTTGTCTGGCCTGCAACTCTTCGGCCTGTCTTTGACTCGGCTGCAACTTCTCTGCGGCTTTCGAGCAATCTTCTTCTTCTTCTTCTTGGGTGGAAGGATTTCTTGTCTTAGGATTCTCTTGCCGCAAGGGAGGAATGAACCGGACCCGATGCCCGCGTTCCAACTGTTCTGGTCGTCTAACCCACAACTCAGCCGCAACTCTGCCACAACTCTGCCGTAACTCTGCCGTAACTCTGCCGTAACTCTTGGCGCCCTTCGAGCAATCTCCTTCTTCGTCTGCTTGGGCTGGAAGTTCTCTTGTCTTCGACTTGGGTGGAAGGATTTCTTGTCTGAGGATTCTCTTGCCCGCAAAGGGGCGAGTGAATCGGGCCTGATGCCCGCGTTCAGGCTCTATCCCTGCCCGCGGTCCAGCTGCAACTCATTTCTGTCGACTGGGGTCCTGCTTTTATTGACGCCGCAACAAAACGGGGTGGGTTTGTCGGCGTCAGGGGTTTCTCGATAATTCCAATAGCCGCATTATTTCTGTCTTCCCATTATCGCTATTATTTTCACCCCTACTTCCTCACAGTGCCTTTGGTGGGGAGGCGCACACCCATCTCTCCCGCATGCCACGTGACCGTTTTCGACCAATGGTTCTTGATCGAGCATTCTTTCTCCTCTTTTTTCCGCAGATCACGTGACCGTTTTCGACCAATGGTTCTTGATCGAGCATTCTTTCTCCTCTTTTCGGGCGTGGTTTACATCGTTCTTGTTCTAAAAAAACAAAATCTAATTTTGCCTTTTTCGCACGTACGAAAAATGATAATCTTGGCTTTTTCTCACCTGGGTTCTGTCAAAACAGCCTGCCGTTAATTAGATGTGACTTCAGGAAAGAATATTGGCGCTATCTGTGAGCCGAGACATCCGCCTTCTTCACCTCTTTGTTTTTTTTCGGTCAGACCTGATAGTCAAAAAATCTTAATTATCTACATTGAAAATGTCTCCACTTTATTATCGTGGGTTTCCAATTCTTAACAGGTCAGAATCTGTATACAGTTCCACCGGTCACCCCCTCAACCCAAAAGACACTTTTTCTCTGATTAAAAAATTTCGTTTCTATTGTTCTAAAAAAAATTTCCCTTTCTCCAAATTGATAATGAGTCTTTCTACGCAAAAGTAGGCCAGATGCTTTGACCGACATTCTTATCAAACACCAATACGCTGTCATCAAGCCTGGTCCTTTTCTCTCTCTAAATGACTTTCATTTCAAATAACAATTCCCTATTGTCTTTTAAAATTCGGCCAACATGTTGGCCAAGATATCTTTCTGACACCTGTTTCCGCTTATGACCGGGTCATGCATCATCCACCTCTCTTTACTTTTTTTTTTCTTCTCTTCCTCTTTTCTTTTTTCCTTCTTCTTCCCTTAGGATCGTCTAAGTACAACTTAGTGAATTATTTTCAACTCAATTATTCTTCGTCTAAAAAAAAAAATTAACAACCTGTTTAATAAACCGAGTAAAAAAAAATTAAATCATATTTCTATGAATATTTCTAATAATGCAAGGTGCCACAATATATTAAAAAAATGATTTTTTCTATTATGAATGAAATTACAACAAACAAGTAAATATGGAAAAACAAATAATAATTAAATAGGGCTTAATATAGAGAGTCAAATATCTCCATATAAGAGCCCTTAGACAAAAATGGTCTCAATTTCTGACACAAAACTTTTGCTATTATGTGCTGGTGCCTTGCTTCAAATCCATACACAGATTCGGAAGCTTCTGTTGTTAACTTGACTTCCCGTTCTGCCGTTCAAATCTGGCAACTCAAACTTCATAACATTTAATAATGATTCCCGAAGTTTATTTTCAGAAAATTCTTCTGTGAGAGCTGGTTCACAAACTCCACTTAATGACAGATCTTTTAACTGTGTCCAATGCTTAGCTTTAAAATTGGTAATTGTGATTCTTTTCAATCTTTTCTCGGCTGGCTCCCCACTCCTAAAAGAATATAAAAATTAATTTGAGTTATTTAAGAAAAAAATGCACTCTTTACTGCTTTAATATTTATGGAGAAATTAGATAAAATCCTTAAAATGATTCCATAAATCGGCATAACTAATTTAGTCAGATTTATATGAATAAATATTTACTTACCTAATTACCAAAATTCTTTTTATAGCTTCTTCCCACACTTCAGTTCATCAGATTTGACCATTGAATATAAATTATTTTCAGGTAGTAAGGCGAAAGCATTGTATTGTATATTTTTCAATGTGATCTGTTGGATTTCATATGGTTGCTTCTTAATCCTTTGAATCATATTGAAAATATACATTTGCTGATTGTGGAACTTATTATTTCTTTTCATCTCAAACCAGCAAATAGCATACACATTCACAATGAAATTTATTAAACTGTGGAGTTTAGTTGAAAGATTTCGTGGGTATGCACCATGAGTCCATAAGCACATCAAACTGATGCCTTAAGTTAACCACCTTGCCTGGTTTAATGGACCAATTTTCCATGATGCAAATCTAGAGTCCACCTTATCTCTAGAAATACCCACTGTATATTCAGAAAGGAGTCTTTGGTCACAACTAAGGGTATCTGCATTTTCAATTTTAAAAATAGAATCCAGAGGACTGCCAACAGCTGAAAATGATATTTGGAGTAAATTATGGTAATCATTTGCACATAATTTACCCAGTGGGCCATTAAATGTGGCAGTGCTTTTTGTGGCACCATCTACATGTTTAAAAAGAGCTCTAAACGGATGTTCATTTTGGTGCAAGGAGTAACCAATAGTGTGATGATTTCTGTTAAGTTTTCTTTGCAACCAGTCCACCTTCACAGCCTGTATTGGCATTAGTGTTGTCAACAAGGATAGCCTTGATAGTGCTCACAGTGTTGAATTCATGCACAACATCAGCCACTTGCTCCACAAGAATAGCACCAGTTGCACCAATATTAGGAAGAACTCTGTGTCAGATATTCACTTTCATATGGCATCTCCTTTGTGACAGTCAAGTGAAATTCTGGTCCCTTGGTGTTTTTCAGAGTTTTCTCTCCATTTTCCGCCACTATTTTCTTGTACATTAATGTGTCTTTGTCAGTGCTCCCATCAACTCCAATACAAAGAACATTTTCCAGCTTTTCATCATACTTTTGATGGGCATTTGTTTTCACTTTAGCCTTTGCTCTATCAATTTTACATTTATCTATATAGATATATTTTATATTTAAATTGGTAATAAGAACGCCCATAGCCCTCAAATCCAAGAGCAAGGCATTGGCAAGGCTGGCTCCAAGATTAGAAGATACATCAGCCCTGATCAACTCAATAGCATACCGTGGAATTTTGATAAGGCTATAAGGCCCTTTGGGATGCTTTTTCCTGCCATTTTTATTAAAATATCTGAAAAAGAAAATATACGTATTATGAGAAATTACACAAATAAATCTTTTTCAAAATAACATTGAAAATAAAGTTCGAAATACATGACTAAATTAAAAGTAATGTTTACTTACCTAAAAGTAGAGTTAGTTCCGAGATTAGCTTGTAAACAGGCTTTTTATTTATTAAAAAAACCTGTTTATGCGCTTTGCAAATATAAACAACTAACGCTAACTTTGAAAATATAAACAAATTACAATAATTATAAAAGCTTTATTTTTTTTAAATAGTTAAGTATATTTTGATGAAAAATAAAATAGATATTTGCGCTAGTTAAAAGCGTAAACAAAAATAAAACGAACATACAAGAGGAGGTAATTACTACCGGTAAATACTGAAGAAATATCCAGTAAGACGGCGTTCGTAAATAGTTATTTGTATTTGAAACTAAATATTTTAGTGTGTGTGTGTGTGTTTTTTTTTGTTTTTTTTTTGTTGTTTTTTTTTTTTTTTGGTAATTTTACTTGATTTATTAAGAGAATAGATACTAAACTTAAAAATATCCATTATTAAGCGTATTTTCTTCTTTTCTTTTCGTTAAGACTCGGTTTTAATTTAACCTACACGTTTCCGGTGACACCGATATAATGATAAAAATCGCAATTTATTTTAAGTTCGATTCCTCAAATAAATACGAAGTTTTGAAGAAAAATATTTTTTGTGATAATTTTTTATGTTATTTTGCAACTTTCCTCAAGTTATTGTTTTTTACAGTTCCAGAATCGATCTACCCTAATATATATATATATATATATATATATATATATTATTATTGTCATCCACAAACTGTTGCGCTGTATTACAGCTCTTCAGTGTGGCTAGACGTCCGATTGCCGGGGTCGAAACCCGACCGATTTGGTATCAGTCAGAGATTCTACCCCTATCGTCGCACGGCCGAGAGGAAGGGAAATTTGAACGTTTTCTATGCGAAATACGTCAATTCCGTTGAAGAGCAAGGCGTTAATAGTGGTATGAGCCACTGTTTTTAAAATGACCCTTTTCTCAAGAGACCTTAATCGGATTCCCCGGGAGCATATATATTGCCATCCACAGACAGACTGTTTTGCTTTATCACAGCTCTTCATCCGATTGCTTCAAGCCAGGATCGAAACTCGACCGATTTGATATCAGGCAGAGATTATCGTCGAACGGCAGAGAGGAAGGGAAATTTAAACGTTTTCTATGCAAAATACATCAGTGTGCCGGAGGGCTCAATTCAATTCGGTTGAAGAGCTATGCGTTAATAGCGATATAAGCCACTGTTTTTAAAATTAACCTTTTCTCAAGATATATATATATATATATATATATATATATATATATATATATATATATATATATAAAGATACAAAGACAAGCTAAAACAACTTGTCAGCTGTCAATATACCTCATAACACCCTCGAGCTCTTAGACTTGGAGCGGGTAGAGTGGAGATCAACGTTTTTAGTCGACTCAGCAGTTTGCAATCTGTCTGTCTGAATGGTCTTCAAGAAGTGAGAGCAAGATCTAAAAGATCAGCCAATCTAACAGTGATTCTATCCCACAATCCTCACTCTTGCCCATATGCAGCCGCCTTTGTAAATCTTTTCTTTTTTAAGTGTCACTTAAGATAATCGCACAAAATTTCCAAAATGAATCAATTGGTTAAGTTGTCAGATCCCCATACGTTGAAACCGACGGGAGAGTCCATTATATATATATCAGGTGTATTTCGGCAAAAGTAATCCTCTTTAACATGATTTGTTAAATAATATGGACAAGTCTAATGGACTCTTTATTTTTGTTTGTATCAGGTTGGTTGCTTATATTCTCCATTTTCTTTTTTTTTTTTTTTTTTTTTGTTAATGTCTTTAAAGCTAATCTTCTTGATAAGTTTTTATCATATGTTGCTTCATTCTCTATAAAACAATATATCCGAAGCGGAAACCATTTTAGTAAGACAAATCCTGTTTTTTATAGCACTTGTTTTTATAACACTTGTCCGAATTACTGTTTATGAATGCACACGATTTTTCTCGATCGATCATTTCTGCTCACGAAACTTAACGCAAACAATGACAACAGACAATGGAATGGATTAAGTCCGACAATTATTTTAATATATTTTCACATTTCACCTCATTTTTATAGATATTAATTATTTAAGTAAATGCTCTGTTTTTTGTTTTGTTTTGTTTTTTGTTTTTTTGTTTTTTTGTTTTAATTAAACAGTATTAATTACATTTACCGGCCTGAATGTTTGAGAAATTTCGTAATAAAAAAATGTACGTTCTCTGACAGGACTCAAATTTTTAACCATTATAGGAACCGTCATATGTCCTGACGTGCTTTTACCATTCAGCCACAGAGAAGCGTCTGGTTAAACAGTAATTCAGACTTTGCTTACACACACATTATATATATATATATGTCGAATATAAAAATGAAGGGTTAATCCACCCGATTTTAAAATGGGAAATAATTTTAAAAAATGTTATAGATATAAAGCCGACAATAGGTGGTGCCAAATATACATGAGGAGAAACTAGCCATAGCTACTTTTAGTAAACCTGATATGTTATTTAACATAAAACATGGTTACTGAAATAAATAAATAAATATATATATATATATAATGTAAATGTCGAATATATATTTCCATATAAATAGCCACAATTTTCTTAAATCTTTCGGATCCTATTTCGACGTTATTAATTGTAATTAGTTTGTTTATTTGTGTCTTAAGAATGTTAATATTATGTTTCTTTAATTTCTTAAATTTATCTGGCTTATTTAGGATGCAATCAAGTTTTTTTGTTTTTTTTTTGTTATAGTCGTTACTATTTCAAAATAATTTGAGTGACGTGAAATTGGTTCCATTAACCGTGAAAACACCGGAATTAACCAAAAGCAGTTGCATAAATATAAAAAGAACAATCCTTGGAAACAAGTGTAACAATATTCGAAATTACTCAGGAAAAAATAATATAAAATAAAACTTAATATGAATTTGTGAAAATTTACCAATAAAACAAAACGTCTTATTCGGAAATTTGAAAGATTTAATAATAATTTGATAAACAGAATTTGTCCATATATATATATATATATATATATATATATATATATATATATATATAATGACCCTACTCTACCTAGACTTAACCTCTTTTTCGAACGTAACTTATAATTGATACAATAATGTTAATAAAAATGAACACAGTACCGCCCCTTGTCTGAATGATTGGATTTCTCTGTATCCTTGGAAACAAAAAATTATGGATTGTATGTGCGTTTAAAACTCAGCAAATTTAAAAATAAGTTATTCCAAAATTCGCTTGAAGATGAAACAGAACTAATGATTTTAATTTAATTATTAATTATATAATTAGATTTAAAGTTTTTAGCTTCGGTTTTTGAAACATGGTGATTCCTGTGTAGCAAGGAAACCATATTTTAAATTTTTAATTTATAATATTTATGCTCTGTAAATTTACATTGAGCACTCTTTTTTAAAAATAAAAATATCAAAATGAACACCGGATACAAATATTTAAGTAAATGCTTTGTTTATAATAAATAGTATTAAACAACATTTACCAGCCTGAATATCCGAGAAATTTTCACAGAAAATATTCGTCCTCTGTGAAAATTTCTCGTAGATTCAGGCCGGTAAATATTGTTTAATACTGCTTATTATAGACAGAACATTTACTTAAATATTTTATCTATAAAAAGAATGTATAAACATAAAAATGTCTTAAAATAATATATATATATATATATATATATATATATATATATATGAACAAATTGTGTAAAATGAGAAGCATATCTTCATAAATTGAGAAAGAATAGAGTACAATTCCAACGTTCGTAATATTTACTTTAAAAGAGAGCTCAATACAAAGTAGAGCAATATTCTTTATTTTAGGATATTACCTCGAAAAACATGTTAAACAGCTACACAAATGTAGTCGTGTTTCGATGCGCATCAACGCATCTCATTAAGCGTTAATAAAAACTTGCATCAAAATACGACTGCATTTGTGTAGCTGTTTAACATGTTTTTCGAGATAATATCCTAAAATAAAGAATACACACACACACACACACACACATATATATATATATATATATATATATATATATATATATATATATATATATATATATATATATACACACACACGTCCGTGCAACGAATACTGTTACCATATCTGGTCTGGCGCTCCTGCTATACATCTCGAGATTCTTGACAAAATCCAAAAAAGGATCTGTAATGTAATCGATCTTGACCTGGCATCTCGACTTTAGTCATTTTCTCACCTACATGGCATGACTTCCCTTTGTCTTTTCTACAATTGTTTTCATAGCAACTGATCTGATTAGCTTTTTTCATTCTAAATACATAGCAAAAGCAGCAGACCAGATGTAGCAGCAATGTTCAAAGCATGGATGAATCTGTATGTACTCTATAGCTGGCCATTCATATTCGAGGAGATCTGTCAATCCCTATTGCAGACACTTGCTCGGACGCAATTTGTGGTTATTTAACTTCTGTGGTTTATACTACAACTATGCTGAGCAGACCTTAGGTACAGCTTCTGGGAAAAGAGCGTGATATTCAGTGTGATCAACAATTTGAACAACGCTCAAGCCTTCAGCCACGATAACTTGTGACTTCGAGCCATCGACGGCCAACCAATTTCACTCACAAGACTTGGGTCAACCCCTGGTAAGGTTTTCCGGCCCTTTCCAAAGGTGCCGCACGCTGGGATTGACCCCTCCAGTTCGATAACATCGTTGTTGAGAATAGCTAAAGAAGTGGCTAAAAGCGTTTGGGTCAACAGACACTACAGACAATTTTTAAACTCACTTCCACCAAACGGAAAAATTTAACTATACTAGAGAAACTCATTATAAATGCATCAAATTGTCCCTATCTACCATATTCAACGAAACATGTTTGAAAAAAAGGCTACTGCCAAAATATATACATATTTTAAGACATTTTTATGTTTATAAATTCTTTTTATAGATACAAATATTTAAGTAAATTCTCTGTTTATAATAAACAGTATTAAACAACATTTACCAGCCTGAATGTCCGAGAAATTTTCGCAGAAAATATTCGTCCTCCGAATATATATATATATATATATATATATATAATCATAATTAAGTAATTCTTCGAGTCCAGAAGAAACTTCAATAGAATGCAGAAAGTACTGGATGGCCGTTTCGTCCTATATTTGGGACTCATCAGCAGTGCGCATCCCACTGCCGAGAATTGAAACCCGAACAATTACGATATCAGGCAACCGTTATGACACCAGTACCAACGGGCCTCGGTGACGAACAGGTGACGAATTAGACTCGATATAGCACCGCTCGTTCACATATTCCGTGGTGGAACTCATCCAAGTTTCCCTTACCCATAGGACTGTTCCCCCGAGAACTGTGACTACTATCCCCAAGCCGTTCCATCCAGAGCATTAGAAGCCGGTTCAAGCAAGGAAACCTCAATAGAATGCAGAAAACACTGGACGGCCATTTCGTTCTATACTTAATTATAATTATCTCAAATCCTCCTTAATTTCTATCATTTCTACAGTTGCGAATGTTCAGAACGGCATAGCTTTCGTCAGAAAAGTAGGTATAAGTTTTTATCAAAGTTGTTTTAGATTCTGTAATTTTCACAGACAATCAATACGATATTATTTGTTATGGGTTTTGCAGTAAATCACTAAATCATCCATAACTTTTGTATTATCCTCTCAAATTACACCAAAATCTCAGACAATAACAAATAATATCGTTTTTATTGTCTGTGAAAATTATAGAATCTAAAACAACTTTGATAAAAACTTATACCTACTTTTCTGACGAAAGCTATGCCGTTCTGAACATTTTGGCCGCAACTGTAGAAATGATAGAAATTAAGGAGGATTTGAGATAATTATAATTAAGTATAGAACGAAATGGCCGTCCAGTGTTTTCTGCATTCTATTGAGGTTTTTTCTAGACTCGATGAATTACTTAATTATAATTATCTCAAATCCTCATTAATTTCTATCATATATATATATATCTATATATACCGTCGTTCTCAATGCAAGAGGCTCTATTTCAGTTTTTAGAACCGAAGAGCCAGACTACCCGCCCATATGATTTGATTATAGAATTGATCGACTCAACGTTTATACACAACCAACCACACGGAAAATCCGAATACAGAGACCTTATGTATATGGTGAGCCCCTAGGTTTCCAAACGACCCACCTATTGTTTTGAATTCAGAGTTGTCCTTCTCCTAGACCGGTTGCCAAACAAGGTTATAGATCCCAGTGTATTCTACTATATAACCGTAGCTAAGAGACAAAACAGATGGACTCAGGAAAATAGGTTTCCCAAGTCCAGTAGCTGTTATTGCTCTTTCCAGTAATGATAGCGGTTTCCTAACAGTATTTGCGCGTGTGAATGTAACTAATTCGGCACTCCTAACTCTCATTCTGTACAGCTATTCATTACACCACTGCGCATCCATCATATATATATATATATATATATATATATATATATAGAGAGAGAGAGAGAGAGAGGAGGGGGAAGAGGGAGGTGTATTTTCTTCCACTTTTACTCGTCATTTACGACTAATTCCCATTTGTCTTTGATCAGGTACCCATATAAGAATCAGCGCCTGAATTAACTCCCAAGACTCTTTGAAAGCAACACCGAAGCCGGGTCCTATCTTTTCCATCCACTGGGAGTGGTCGCTTCCGTCAAGACGCCACAACTTTATCTTTTTCGTCTTTTTCCGTTTTTTTTTATTTCGACGTTGTTCGACGCTCGTACAAACATCCTTAAGAATCCATTGTATCTTTAATATTTGACATATGTTTACGGCGCACTTAGACAAAAAAAAAGTTTGGGCTCACTTGGCAAAAATATTTTCCCTTAATAACAGTGTCATAAATAAATAAACAAAATTCAAGAAATTACAAACATAATCCCTACCAAGAGACTGTGTGGCGAGGTTGTGAACGTAGCAGATTTCCAATACTGGATGTCGGTGTACAAAATCAGGTAAAACCCGAGATTTTAAATGCTGACTTTTCATCACACTCGGTTCCTCCCTATTTCAAAGATTGACGCAACACGATCTTCTTAGCTCTTGTTCCCATCCTTGGATATGTGTCGGTTATAGAAATGTTTTACGTTCTTGATTCTATTCAAAGTAAATAAGAATATAAATGACACAGTTAATATTTCCTTTACGTATGTGACTGAATATGATGTGAATAAAACAACGAAATATTGGCAAATTGGGAAAAAAATTTGCTTTTTAATGCTATTCAAGTTTCAAAGTCTTAGAATTGTGTGTGACGTGGCTGTCTCAGGGTTGATCCTGGTCACGGCACCACTTGTGACGGTTACACACCTGGCCCAGTGTCGGATCCTTTGGTTACGGCGCCAACGGTGACGTCGCTCCTCCTGGTCGTTCCTCCTGGGTCCAAGCGTGCCGCTCCAACCCTTTGGTCAGATGATCACCAGCCTCGCCTTTCCCGACCCGCTTCCAATACCTGGTCACTAAAGCAACTATACCGATCTCCGGTCTGTCTACCCACGCTGTGTTTAGATCTTAGACAGACGGGACCAGCAGGGATCGGGGCCGATACAAGTTGAGTCCGACGGGGGTGGCAAAACACAAATAAAATAAAACTCACGACACCAAACAAAATTGCTGATAAAAAGGGTAACAACCTTTTATATCTTAAAGTCCGTTACATAAAAACAAAATTGTTCTCAATTCCCGACCCGCTCTGTGGACTATGGCACCAAGCTTCTATCACACAATAGGAAAAAACGTCGAATTACCTACTTTCTAGAATCATGTATGTATGTCGGAGTGTGGTTCAGTTCGACACTGGGGCTAATTTCTATCGATCATTCGCAGTTGATTCTTCTCTCCGACTTGAGTTGTATTTCTTCTTCTTCTTCTGTTTAGACTGGTAGATTTCTTGTTTCAACCCAGTGGAAGATTTCTTGCTTCGATTCAGTGGAAGATTTCTTGCTTCGATTCAGTGGAAGATTTCTTGCTTCAATTCGGTGGAAGATTTCTTGTCTCAATTCGGTGGAAGATTTCTTGTCTTCAACTTGGGCTGGAAGGATTTCTTGTTTCGGATTCTTCTGTCGTCCGAGGGTGAACTGCAACTCACGCCCAACCTAACTCCAACTTCAACTCAACTTCAGCTCCAACTCTTCTCAGGTTTTCAGGCAATCTTCTTCTTCATCTACTTGGGCTGGAAGTTCTTCTGTCTTCGACTTGGGCTGGAAGTCCTTCTGTCTGAGGGTTCTTTTTGCCCGCAAAGGGGCGAGAATCGGGTCTTATGTCCGCGTTCAGGATCTTCCCCTGCCCGCGGTCCTGCTGCAACTCAGCCCAACTCCGGCTGCATCTCCAACTCAAACTGATTTCTGTCGACTGGGGTCCTGCTTATATTGACGCCGCAACAAACTGGGGTGGGTCTGTCGGCGTCAGGGTTTTCTCGATAATTCCAAAAGTCGTATTAATTTTGACTTTCCATTATCGTTATTGTTTTCACCCCTACTTTCTCACAGTGCTCTTGGGGGGGCGGCGCATATCTATTTCTCTTAGTCTCTCTCATGTCAGGTGATCGCTCTCAACCAATCGTTCCCGATCGAACCTTTCTTTCTCTTCTTTTCCGCAGCCCACGTGACCGCCTCGTCCAACAGTTATTGATCGAGGTTTTCTTTCCTTCTTCTTCCGCGGTCACGTGATTGTATTCGACCAATTGTTATTGACCGAACACCCTCTCCCTTTTGTTGGCGGGTGTGGTTACCTCGTGCTGGTTTAAAAAAAAAAAAAATCCGATTTCGCACCTTTTTGCACGTACGCAAAATGACAATCTTTAGCTTTCTTTCACCTGGACTTTGTCAAACAGCCCGCTGCTAATTAGTCTTGACTTTAGAAAAGGTTCTTTTCCGCCTTCTTGGCGCCCTCCGTGGTCCAAAAACAATTGCTCTTCTTTTTTACTTCTTTGTTTTACCTGATAGTCGAAAATCTTAATTATCTAGGTCGAAATATCTCTACTTTCTTAACGTGGGTGTCCAATTCTTAACAGGTCAATTCCGTATATCGTTTCACTGGTCACTCCCCTCAACCCAAAGACACTTTCTCTCAGATCACAAATTTCGTTTCTATTGTTCAAAAGAAAAAAAAATAAAAATTTCTCTTCACTCCAAATTGATAAGGAGTTTTCCACGCAAGAGTCGGTCAGAGGCCTCTGACCGACATCTGGTCGATATCATGTCTTTTTCCCTTTCTTTCTCTTTTATTATTTCCAATTCTATTCTTCCCTTTGTTTTAAAAAAAAATAAAGTCGACCACACGCAGACCTATCTCTACCATCAACTGGGTCATGCGTCATACATTTCTCTTTCTTTCTTTTTCTTCCCTTCCTTCCTTTTTCCTTTTCTTTCCTTCTTCTTTCCTTAGGATCGTCTAGTACATTCTTAGTGAATTATTTTCAACTCAGTTATTTTCCGTTTTTAAAAAAAAATTAACAACCTGTTTAATAAACTGAATAAGAAAAAATTAACTCATATTTCTATGAATATTTCCAATAAATGCAAGGTGCCATAATCCTCCCCTAACCGATTTGTCATTTACCCGTAAATGACACCTAAACCCAATTACATCATTTAACATGCACCATGCATTCGTCTCATGCAATTCTATTCTACTTTCTAACATGCAAGGGTAATGTTCTTTCCATTTTCTTTTGTTCTACATGCAATGAAATGTTCTTTTCATTTTCTTTTGTTCTACATGCAATGAAATGTTCTTTTCATTTTCTTTTGTTCTACATGCAATGTAATGTTCTTTTCATTTTTTTTTTCCACATGCAATGAAATGTTCTTTTCATTTTCTTTTGTTCTACATGCAATGAAATGTTCTTTTCATTTTCTTTTGATCTACATGCAATGAAATGTTCTTTTCATTTTCTTTTGATCTCTACATGCAATGAAATGTGTGCGTGTGTCTGTAGGTGCAGATGTGTTCTTTAGGGTTTGTTCTTCTTGGTCAATGTTTTCCTCTCTGCTGTGGGAGGTTTTTCCGCCGCACGTGGTGGTCTCACGCCAGCCTCCTCCATTGGTCTTCCAGCAATTTCTTCGCCAGTTCTGTCTGAGTGAGGAACACCGCTCGGCATCTCCCCCTCGAGTTGTTGCATGCTCACTAGACTGTCGTTCGCTAATCTTCTCCTACTCTTAATCTTCCATATTATTACACCCCCGATGGCTATAACTAGGAATGTACCCATTACTATTGACCAATTTATCGCGATCTGCTCATCGTCTTCCCAAGCTACACCTTCGTCTCCCAGCGCACTTAACTTATCTCTTAAGTGATCCATATCGATCTTTTCTATGGGCTTCATTAAAATTGGCATCTTATTTAAGGTAACATTAGAGAATCTCTTTACTATCGGCTCCCATAATTCTGTACAATTGACTAAGCCTCTACCAATCATCTCTACGAGTGAATCTTTTCTTCATACCTTTCTTCCATCTGGTAATAGGGGGCAAGGAGATGGACACCCCAACCGCCGAACATCCATGGGTAGCGTCACCAGGGATAACGGTGGCCTTATTCTTAATGTCCTTGTGGACTCTCCCCACATATCCTAGACAGGCTGATATGTTTCTGGGTGGCTACTGCCCACACCCCGTCTGAAACACTGATAGCTTGTGGTAATGCCGAGTTTGTTAATACCTCCACTTGGCAGATTCTTTTGATTCCTTCTCCCCTCCCTTCAAACAATTCTAGTATGCACAGTTTGCGGTTACCAGTTTTATAGATAGGGCTCAACGAGGTACAAGTCCCCAGGGTATCATCTCTACACCTTCTAGCTTCTTCAGCTGATAGCAACATAAATTTCGTTCTCCCCGAATTTAATGCTATGTAGTCTGCTTCCACCTTGTACCTAGCTATCATTCCTGAAAGGTAACAAATTCTCTTGTTGTTATTTTTCACAATCACTTAGTCTCGCTCGACTCATCACTCAATCATTTCATAACTTTTTTTCTTAGTTCGGCTCTTCCCTCCCCTAACTAACCTCTAGCAGACAGAATGGTCCGGTCAGGTGTGCGTGGCGCCCACTCTAAAGGTCGTACTTCATGACACCACTGGTGATCAATCAACAATGCCAATGATCTTCTTCCGTCCCTTGTGAGGTGCAGCCCGCGACTCCATTCCTCCTCACATCTACCATAGTCAGCCAATAGGATTTTGGATGAGCCAGTGTCGCTATCTGTCGACACTAAATGCTCCTATTCTGCACAGCCCTTTTGTTCTACTGAGATTTGGGGTTCTTCTCCCTCCCTGATCTCATCTTCTGAGGTGATTCCTGTTCAACCTCTAACCTTCTTTCTGTGTTTAATTCTCGTCCAGGAGGTTCCTTGTCCTCTTCTTCATCCCCTGATTCTTCTTTCTGTTTAGAGTCTTCGCCTTGAATGTCTTCAATACCTCTCGACTCTATGTCTAAACTTCTCCTGTTCCTTATCCTTTCCTTAAGCTGGGAAAGGGGTATTCGATCCTCCTCCTCCCACTCGCTGGACCCTTCGTCTTGTTCAGGGTGCCTCCTTTTAGAGCCTTCGACTGCTTGATTGGACCTCTTCGTCTTTTTCTTCCTTTTCTTCGGACATGGGGGTGCGATGGCGATTTCACAGGGTCTTCTCTGCACTGATTCAGTCGACGACTGAACATCGCTAATCCCCGCTGAGGGTTCCAACTCCGTCACTCGGACTGCTTCGTTTATCTGGTCAAGTCGACCTATCTCCTCATCTTCCTCGGAGTCTTCCTCCGTCTCCATTCCTTCCGGTTCAACCAGAGTTACCTTCCTTTTCCTTGTCTTCTTAGGCCTCGGCTCGCTCATTTCCAGGTTAGCTATTTCAGCCTTCTTCAGATCATTGGCATGAACCCTCCTCGCTCGTCCTGCCACTTGATCCCATATTACATATGATACTGGGCCCGTCTGCTCTACTATCCGGTAGTACGGTTCCCATCTCTGGTCTAGTTTTCCTTCTCTCTGGTGGATTTTATAGTAGACAGGGTCTCCAACCTTCAATTCTACCACCTTTCTTTCAGCATTCACCCTCTCATTTCTTTTCTTCTGGGCCCTCTTTATTCTTCTTCTGGCCTGTACGAATATCTTATGTTGCTGTTCCAGCAATAGTTGATGATGATCTTCTCCCATATACCTTCTTCGGGGCTTCAGTAGGTTATCTACAGGCAGGACCACGTCTCTGCCAAACAACAAAAAATAGGAGAAAATCTGGAGGTTTCGTTTATCGTAAACCTCACGGCCGCCAGAGCCTGCGTCAAATACAAGTCCCAATTTCCAATGTTTTCTCTGACCAACTTGGCCAATACATCTCCCAAGGTTCTATGAAACCTTTCCACTTTAGCATTTCCCTGGGGGGTGATATGGGGATGTTTTTATGTGCTCTACATTCAAACCTGTCAAAACCTCTCTCATGATGCTGTTCACATTCTCCGTGCCATTATCTGTTACCAATTGCACAGGGGGCACCATACCTAGGGAAGATTTCGCTTATTATCAACCCGGCCACAGTTCTGGCCTTCTTGTCTGGTACTGCAAATGCTTCAGGCCAATTTGTTAGCCAATCGACAAAACTCACTATATAGTTGTTTCCTTGTGCAGTTTCCCCATATGGTCCTGATACGTCCATACTCACTTTCTCGAAGGGGAAGTTGGGTACGTCTGTTTCCTCAAAGGGTGCCATTTCCTGCCTTCTGCTCTGCGACTGGCACACTACACAACTTCGAACATAGTTAGTGACTTCTCCGTACAGTTTGGGCCAATAGTACTTTCTTCCTATGAGATCACATGTCCTATCAATTCCCATGTGACCCAACCTCTCGTGGCACTGTTCCAATATCTCTGGTCTTAAACTTTTGGGCACATACAACTTGGGTTTGACTTCTTCATCCCTTCCTGAGAGATAATACAGTCTTTCCTCTATTATGGCATACTTGGTGGTCTCTCCTGACTTCACCTTTTCTCTCAGAGCAGCTATTTCACTGTCTGCTTGCTCCTTCTCAATTCCTTCTGTCCAGTAAGGATCGGTTATTATCTGGGCGTCCCCTTCTTCGTCCGATTCTAATATAGGGCGATCTTTTAGCTTATTAGAGTTAATTACTCCTATTCTATAGGCTTTATCATCTACTCCCTGTTCTACCCTTACAGATCTTTCTTCCAGTTGTTTCGGTATTCTTGAGAGTAAATCTGCGCACGTGTTTTCCTTTCCTGCCAAATACTCTATCTTACAGTGGTAGCCACTTAACTTAAGTGCCCACTGTTGAATTTTCTTATTATTTGTCCACTCTGCCTGCAATAGATACTGCAGAGGCTTGTGGTCCGTCTTTATAGTGAAGACCGCACCATTTAAATAGTAGTCCAGTTTTTGGAGAGCATACATGATAGCATATGCTTCCCTCTCTATTACTGGCCACCTCTGTTGTGTCTCTGAGAGCTTATGGGAGAGGAAGTATATCGGTACTTCCTCTGGTATGCCTGGCACTGGTCCTTCCTTATCAGGACACGGCTGGGTAAGTACTGCCCCTACACACTGCTCACTGGCATCCGTGTATAATATCATGGGCTTGCTGAGGGTCTGGGTACGTCAGCAGTGGAACGGTGGTCAACTGTTCCTTTAGCGAGTCAAATGCTCGTTGACAGTCCTCTGTCCACTTGAACCTAGCGTATTTCTTCGTCAGGGCCACCAGCGGTATGGCAATTCTTGAAAATGCCGGGACGAAGCGTCGGTAGTAGCCTATAGCTCCTATGAAACCTCTTACCTGCCTCACGGTCTTAGGCTCTGGCATTTCTCTTATGACCTTTACCTTATCCATGTCGGGTTTAATACCGTCTCCGTTTATGACGAAGCCTAAATACCTAGTTTCTTCCCTCAGAAACTGACACTTTGACAATTTCAATTTTAATCCGTGTTTCCTCAACCTTCCCAACACCTGTCCTAAATGAAAAAAGTGTTGTTCCACTGTCTCCGAAAATATCAAGATATCGTCCAAATACGCCATGGCAAAGCTCTCATATCCTCCTAACACTATTGACATTAGCTGTTGGAAGACTCCCGGGGCATTAGCTAAACCGAATGGCATCACTCTGAACTGAAACAGTCCCAGGTGACACGCGAATGCGGCCTTCTCCTTGTCAGCCTCATCCAGGGCTACCTGCCAATACCGGACCTCAAGTCCAACGTAGAGAAGTACTTTGCCTTCCCTAATAATGCCAAAATGTCGTCTATCAATGGCAATGGCACCGCCAACGGCTTCGATATAGAATTCAGCTTTCTAAAATCCACACAGAAACGGTGGCCGCCATCTTTCTTACCTACTATTACTATTGGGAAGCTCAAGGAGAGATCGATCTTTCGATCATCCCAGCTTCAACATTTCCTCTACTGCCTCTTCTACAAGGGGGTCTTTTATGTATAGGTGTTCGGTAGGGTTTTAATTTCACAGGGGTGGTCTCCGGTGTCGATTTTCATTTCGACTGTGTGGGTCTGACCTAGCTCCTTGTCTGACTGGGCCACCACATCTCGATTGTTCCTTAACAGACCCCACTCTGGTTCTAAATTCATCCGGTGCTAATATATCCTCATCTAAGATTCCTTTTGTTTGCTCTACTAGCTTCCTTCGTTCCTCCTCGAATCTCACCCGATTCAGAGTTCGTAGGGGAAGCGCTCTCCCTATCTTCTCCCCTCTCCTAACCTTGATAGTCTTTTGGGCCTGGTTCACCATCATAATGGGCACCAACTCGGCTGCCTCCACTACCGTTTCGCATAGGGTTACCTCGTTATCTTCTAGGCCCTTTCCTTCTACAGGGACCAACTGCAGAGGTCCTCTCCGTACCTTTTTTTCTGACATTAGCCTACCCTTTCCCGACACTGCGGTCCTAGGAGGTAACTTTACATCTTCCTCCACCACTATGGTTATCTCTTCCTCTGGTGGGCATCCCAATGGCGTTCTCTCGCCGTTCACCACCAACACAGTAGGATTAAACTCTATCTGGGCCTTCTGGCTCCGGAGCCAATCTTCTCCCAAGATTGCCTCTGTACACAGGTCGGGGGTTACGTAAAAATTTTGGGTGCTTTTCACCCTCCCAATCCTCACCGGGAGCCTCACCATCCCTTTTATCTCCAGGGGGGCTCCATCTGCCTGCGTGATCTCTATGTCCGCTTCCCGTAACCTTCTCTTCCATTTCACCCGCCTGTATGTTTCCTCTCTCATCAATGACACAGATGCTCCTGTGTCCACCAAAGCCCTCATCTCTCTACCACCTATCTCTGCTTTACAGGATAGTTCTCTCTCTTGCGTTAGCGAAGAGAACACCTGGGCTTTCTTCTTCCTGGGTCCCCACCTTTGGGTTAACCCAGCCATAGGCGCCGGTAATAATAATTCATCTTCATTTCTTTTATGAGGTGGAGTTCTGCGCCCCCTGCACCTGGGTGACCCCGGCCGGACCTCTCTCGGTCTCTCGTGGCCGTTTCTAAGAATACAGTTTCTTCTCAGGTGTCCTGGCCTCCTGCAAAGCCAGCACCTTCTTGTCGGACAGCTTGCCGCAAAGTGGCCCATCCGACCACATGTCCAACATCTTGCTCTTTCTCTTTTTTTTAACTGGGTTGGCCTTGTGTCTATCCCAGGGAACCCGTCCCTATCCAAGCAGTTCGCCCACCCACTGGTCCAAGCCTTTATTTCTCTCCTTTTTAACTGGGCCACCCTCCCTCTTGATTCTGGGGTGGCCCGCTGGCTTTTCTTGGGCTCGGCCTTCCTTGTTAATATTGGTGGGGCACCCTTCCTCAGCCCGCACCACTTAGCCAGGTGTCCTTTCTTACCACACCTGGTGCATCTGTCCTGATTGAAGTCTGGGGGCAATCCCCACTTCGTCGGACATTCCGCCGCCCTGTGGTCCTCGTACCCACAGGTCCAGCAGACCAGCCCATATCGACCCGGCGTGGGCTTATAAAAGCCATGCCTGGTCGACCATGCCCTTCTATTGGGGTCCTCCTCCCATACTTCTGAACGATCCACCTCTTCCTTAACCCTCTGATTCCACACGGGGGCTCTTCCGCCTACCCCCCTTCTTCCAGCCTCTTGACTTGGTATCTGCTTCTTCCCACACCTCTTCACCTTATCCCATACCCCCTGGCTCTCTCTGGCCAGCTCTATCGCTGCCGACAGTCTGAGCGGTCCCTCTTTCAGGACGTCGTGCCGAACACGCTCATCACTCAGAGCTTCCACATACAGGTCCGCCAATTGGGCCTGCATGACTGCGTTGTCCCTGACCACCTCGGGGAATGCTAATGACGATAGCCTTCCCGCTCAGGCCCCCCCCAATTCTCCCGGGGTCTCCTCCCGAAGCTGTGTTAGTTTTAAAAAGGGCCCTCATGGCCTCTATGGCCGTACCCTCGTCGGCGAACTCCTTGGTCAGCAGTTTTTTTACTTCTTCCCAGGCCAAGCGGGGATGATTTTCCAAGAGTCCCCTTACGAACTCCGACGCTTTTCCCTTTGTGGCATCGTATGCCAGGTACAGGGGTTCCTGGTCCGAGAGCTCGTAGATGGTTCGGCTCTTTTCGAGGATTGTCAGCCAGTTCCTGAACTCCTTCCCCACTACCATCAAACACTGGGACCCTCGGTCCACCCAACAGCCCCCCTTAAATCTACTGACAACCCCGCCCTACTTCTTCTTCACCCCCCACTGCTCTATCCGACTCATAATCTGACATGTCTACAGAGAGCAACAATCGAGGTAGGGAAATAAACAAGGTGTCCTACCTTACAGACGATTCTGTTCCTTCTTTTCCTTTGGTCCCGGGTCGTTCTGATTTCTGCTTGAACTTTCAGCAACGGCGGTCGATCGTGGTCTTCTCAGGGCTGAAATCCCTCGGTCACCACGGCACCATATGTGACGTGGTTGTCTCAGGGTTGATCCGTTGGTCACGGCACCACTTGTGACGTGGCTGTCTCAGGGTTGATCCTGGTCACGGCACCACTTGTGACGGTTACACACCTGGCCCAGTGTCGGATCCTTTGGTTACGGCGCCAACGGTGACGTCGCTCCTCCTGGTCGTTCCTCCTGGGTCCAAGCGTGCCGCTCCAACCCTTTGGTCAGATGATCACCAGCCTCGCCTTTCCCGACCCGCTTCCAATACCTGGTCACTAAAGCAACTATACCGATCTCCGGTCTGTCTACCCACGCTGTGTTTAGATCTTAGACAGACAGGACCAGCAGGGATCAGGGGCCGATACAAGTTGAGTCCGACGGGGTGGCAAAACACAAATAAAATAAAAACTCACGACACCAAACAAAATTGCTGATAAAAAGGGTAACAACCTTTTATATCTTAAAGTCCGTTACATAAAAACAAAATTGTTCTCAATTCCCGACCCGCTCTGTGGACTATGGCACCAAGCTTCTATCACACAATAGGAAAATGTCAATTACCTACTTTCTAGAATCATGTATGTATGTCGGAGTGTGGTTCAGTTCGACACTGGGGCTAATTTCTATCGATCATTCGCAGTTGATTCTTCTCTCCGACTTGAGTTGTATTTCTTCTTCTTCTTCTGTTTAGACTGGTAGATTTCTTGTTTCAACCCAGTGGAAGATTTCTTGCTTCGATTCAGTGGAAGATTTCTTGCTTCGATTCAGTGGAAGATTTCTTGCTTCAATTCGGTGGAAGATTTCTTGTCTCAATTCGGTGGAAGATTTCTTGTCTTCAACTTGGGCTGGAAGGATTTCTTGTTTCGAGGATTCTTCTGTCGTCCGAGGGTGAACTGCAACTCACGCCCAACCTAACTCCAACTTCAACTCAACTTCAGCTCCAACTCTTCTCAGGTTTTCAGGCAATCTTCTTCTTCATCTACTTGGGCTGGAAGTTCTTCTGTCTTCGACTTGGGCTGGAAGTCCTTCTGTCTGAGGGTTCTTTTTGCCCGCAAAGGGGCGAGTGAATCAGGTCTTATGTCCGCGTTCAGGATCTTCCCCTGCCCGCGGTCCTGCTGCAACTCAGCCCAACTCCGGCTGCATCTCCAACTCAAACTGATTTCTGTCGACTGGGGTCCTGCTTATATTGACGCCGCAACAAACTGGGGTGGGTCTGTCGGCGTCAGGGTTTTCTCGATAATTCCAAAAGTCGTATTAATTTTGACTTTCCATTATCGTTATTGTTTTCACCCCTACTTTCTCACAGTGCTCTTGGGGGGGCGGCGCATATCTATTTCTCTTAGTCTCTCTCATGTCAGGTGATCGCTCTCAACCAATCGTTCCCGATCGAACCTTTCTTTCTCTTCTTTTCCGCAGCCCACGTGACCGCCTCGTCCAACAGTTATTGATCGAGGTTTTCTTTCCTTCTTCTTCCGCGGTCACGTGATTGTATTCGACCAATTGTTATTGACCGAACACCCTCTCCCTTTTGTTGGCGGGTGTGGTTACCTCGTGCTGGTTTAAAAAAAAAACAAAATCCGATTTCGCACCTTTTTGCACGTACGCAAAATGACAATCTTTAGCTTTCTTTCACCTGGACTTTGTCAAACAGCCCGCTGCTAATTAGTCTTGACTTTAGAAAAGGTTCTTTTCCGCCTTCTTGGCGCCCTCCGTGGTCCAAAAACAATTGCTCTTCTTTTTACCTCTTTGTTTTACCTGATAGTCGAAAATCTTAATTATCTAGGTCGAAATATCTCTACTTTCTTAACGTGGGTGTCCAATTCTTAACAGGTCAATTCCGTATATCGTTTCACTGGTCACTCCCCTCAACCCAAAGACACTTTCTCTCAGATCACAAATTTCGTTTCTATTGTTCAAAAGAAAAAAAATAAAAATTTCTCTTCACTCCAAATTGATAAGGAGTTTTCCACGCAAGAGTCGGTCAGAGGCCTCTGACCGACATCTGGTCGATATCATGTCTTTTTCCCTTTCTTTCTCTTTTATTATTTCCAATTCTATTCTTCCCTTTGTTTTAAAAAAAAATAAAGTCGACCACACGCAGACCTATCTCTACCATCAACTGGGTCATGCGTCATACATTTCTCTTTCTTTCTTTTTCTTCCCTTCCTTCCTTTTCCTTTTCTTTCCTTCTTCTTTCCTTAGGATCGTCTAGTACATTCTTAGTGAATTATTTTCAACTCAGTTATTTTCCGTTTTTAAAAAAAAATTAACAACCTGTTTAATAAACTGAATAAGAAAAAATTAACTCATATTTCTATGAATATTTCCAATAAATGCAAGGTGCCATAGTGTATTTAAATTCTTCTTTTACTAATATTTAATATATAATTACTCAAATGAACATAGCTAGCTAGTGACGTGGTTTAGTTATTTGATACAGTTATTTGTCTGTGATTATATAGCGCCAGTCCACGAGGTTCGAATAAGAATGGCCTTTGCCAAGACCATCAGGCATCACTCACCCATAGCTATTTTAACCATTAATTTCAGAGAGCAGTTGTATACAGCTGACAGTGGTGTTCCAACACTTTACTTTTCATAAACATAGGTGAATACATATGTCAGATCATATCTATCTTCTATGTTTAATTGTCTATACTAAATCTGTTATAACTGATCCACACCTCGGCGTATGGATTAGTTATAACAAATTTAGTGTAGGAGATAAGAAAACTGAACACTGAGCAAGGAGTAGTTTCACACAATACCTCAAGTTGATACAAAACCAAAACATTATGGGTAAATAGTTTTCAGCTATGGGTAAATAGTTTTCTCCCTCCCTTGATCTGGAGGCAGAATACTAGGAAAGTGTAAGAATGGGTTTTTTGTAATAATAATACCATCAACACAAAATGCAGTATATAAAAAGCACATTCACAAAACCCAATTTCAAAAAACTAAAATTTCCCTTAAATGGGGCCACCCGTTTGCCGTGGGTGGCGACCCGTGATGCCTGGGGACGGAGTCCTGGTGACTGAGTGACTCCTGATCTGGTATAAAATGACCAGGAGTTTGTTAGATTTTTACAATATATCTAACATTCATTTAATCTCAAACTGTGATCTATATGCTTAAATGATTACCACTTTCAAGGTAGAAAATTACTGTGTTTGAATAAATAAGCAATTTAATTACATAGGGGTGCTTAAGTTCTTAGACTCAGCCATTTTCCAAAAACTGAACAAATTACCAAATAGTTGAACCTAGAATATTTCAACACCCCTCTTATAAAAGCTGTCAATGATACAATTACTTGTTTATAAAAATTACAAAAGACCAGATTAAAAATGAATAGCACAACACATTTTTTAAAGATAATCTTTAAAGCTAAGTCTACAAATTGGTTATATCTATAGAAGATAAGGAGATTGAATGTAGATTAGGCTGTATTAGGTGTAGTTTTGACTTACACTGCAAGATGTTACAAAACCAAAACATTAACCTAAGAACTCTAGTCATGCTCTTAAATAGCTTTATCAGATCTAAACTTTCATATGGCTGTTATGCATTACATCCAACCTTTTCAAGTATCTAAGCTCTTAGCTGTATATAACCACTTTCTCAGTTCAGTAATTAAAAATGGCTTTGAGTGACTAAACCCTGTGGGTCTTAGAGAGAATCATTCTTCAAACCTCATGGATTGGTGTTACAAAAACACAAAGAATTGTACCAAATAACAGAAATCACAATGCTTTAGGACTTTTGATAGCAGCAACAACCAAATTCGAAGAGAAAAGAATGACATAATTGATTTTTACATTTCACATTATTTCAAACAAAAAGTTAGGAAGCACTCTCCCATCAATACTGGAAAGAGTGTTAATAGTAGACTTGAGAAACTTGTTTTCCTGAAAAAGTTTTTGAATAGAAAAATTTTGTAAATTGCAACCAAAATTGGCACTGGTTGCTTAGTCAGTGAATGAAAAGAAAACTTAATATTATCATTTAATCAACAACCAGGAAGTTGGGCAAGATATAGGACACATGCTGGTAGATTTAACAGAACTGCATTTATTTGATGTCATAGTTTTATGTATGCACAAACACACTTTGAGCTTTATATATTTTGACATTTATTAATAATTATAGATATTTCCTATAGTTTATTAAAATAAATTTATGAGTGTGTGTATGTGTTTAAAATTAATAAGGAAGAAATTGTCAAATACACATTCAGCACAAATCTTTTATTTGAACTGTGGAAGAAGATTGGGAGATGCAAGTGTGACAAAATATTTTAAAAATGTTTGTTTGATTGCATTTGATTAAGAACAAGGAGGTTGGGCAAGATATATGGCACATCCTGCCAAACTCGGAAATATCTAAACTGTCATCTGTATACAATCGCTTTCTCAGATCAGTAGTTAAAACGTCTTCGAGCGAGTGAAATATGTAGATCTTAGCGAGGATCATCTACATGCTCATCACGTGGGCTGGCGACACAGAATCACAAACAAAGAGTAGTACCAAATAGCAGAAACCTCATTACTTGAGGACTTCCAACAGCAATAACAACTAAAACGGATAGTACATGCACCACGAAGATAAATTAATGACATAATCAGGATGTCCCACAAATCTCCATCAATACAGGAAAGACCGATAACAATTAGTGGGCTTGAGAAACTTATTTTCCTGGAAGATTGTTTGAAGGGAAAGATTTTATAAACGCACTAGCTGCTTGGTCCCTGAATAACGAATGAACGTTTAATATTAACATTTCCGTTAAAGATGAGAAGGAATCCTGCACTTTGATCCCAGAGCAATGACTAAGGCCGTCTTGGATATGACGATAAATTACATCTGCGTCCTGGATATGACGATAAACTATATCCGCGTCCTGGGTATGACGATAAACTACGTCCGCGTCCTGGGTAAGACGATAAACTACATCCGAGTCCTGTGTAAGACGATAAACTACGTCCGCGTCACGGTATGACGATAAACTACGTCCGCATCCTGGGTATCACGTCAAACTACATCCGCGTCCTGTGTATGACGATAAACTACGTCCGCGTCCTGGGTATGACGATAAACTACACCGTGTCTTGGGTAAGACGATAAACTACATCCGCGTCCTGGGTATGAGGATAAACTACATCCGAGTCCTGTGTAAGACGATAGACTACGTCCAGCAGCAAGGCCTCTGATCAGGAGGTTTCGAGGAGCGTGGAACTACCTCTTAATTGCTGGTGTTCCCAGGTTCACCCTGACCCGGGGTGGTAGTACCTGTTAGGGTCCCAGCTATGGGCAAATAGTAACCCCCAAACTGGGGTCAAAACGTTTAAAAATAGGTTTTAATACCAGCAAAACATTTTTGGAAAAAATTATTACCAGCAATATATTTTTGGAAAAAAATATTACCAGCAATAAAAAATTTGTCGTCATTAAATAACTCATTAAGTAAGACTCATTTGCCGTAAAACAAATCAAACCAAACCAAAACGATGGCCAAGGGGTGAAGAAAAGCAATGAATTCCGAATGTTTCCTTATAAGGAAAAGGTTAATGTTATCATTACGATTAGTGATAATTTCCTCACTGGGTGTCCCATACGTGTTTGAAACTAAGCTGAACTTATTGAAGTTGTGTAATTTTATTTTACAAGATTTTTTTTTAATTTGGTACCTTCACAGATTCGCGATACCTAAGGTTTAAAATGAATATTTGAAAATGAAAAATTTTCTTGTAGCTCTTATTTTAGTTTTAATTTCAAGTTAATAGATTAAATTTAATATATCCAATAATCAAAATATTTTTCTATTTAAAAACGAATTTAAATTGATTGTAATGAGATTTTTAATCGCTAAAAATTGCTGATTTTAGCCATCAGAACAAGGTAAGTTCCGGAAGAGAATATTTTATTTTGGAAATATATTTCTGTATTAAAAATCTTTCAAAAATAAAATATTCTTTTCCGAAACTTTATTTAAGGAACATTAGCTGATCTAAATTTTAATTAATCTTATTTGAAACAAATATTACTTACATTTAGTTTAAAATATCGCAGAAAATCATTTTTTTTAACATGAAAGTGGGTGTTTTTATCAGTTGTTGACAACTATCTCGATATACTTAAGCTTTGGGAATTTTTTCAACAAAAAATCTGTGAAAAATCATTTGACGAATATAACGTTAGCGCCTTTTTATATAATTTTTAAGTACCCAGTAATCTTAAAAATTTAAGAAAATATTCTAAGTAATGTAGTATTTCATTGAATTTTAGGTACTTTAGATTTAAATTTACTATAGTTATGACTTATTTTTTGATAATGTCGTGTATGGACGCTCGTACTTACGAAAGTCGGCACGTTTATACAAACATATAAAAATTAGATTTAAAATACTGAATTTTTGTAAACTTTCCCGTTTATGATTAGTAAATATAATTTCCTTACTTAATAACAGTATCTTCTAACAGCTAGAAATTAATACAGAATTTGAAAAGATTTAAAACTTTATAAATTATTATAGTTAAAATTTTTTAAAATGAAACCAATTCTTATAAAAATTCAGTACTCCTCGAAAATCTTTTCATAAGACAATAGTACCCATAATATATTTTATTCATAAAATCAATTAAAATCTTTTCTAATTAAATATCTTAGTTTTATTACATTTTTTGGTTGCATATCCAGCTCAACCAAAAAATATCATGTTGCAAATTCTCTATGTTGCAAATTCTCTATGTTGCAAATTCTCTATGAACTTATGCCTATAACTAATATAAATATTAAGCCCTTCAAAAATGAATTTCTCGAAATTTCATAAAGTTAAATAAGTCCATTATTTACATCATTCGAACTATTTTCCCCATCTTTGTCGCCATATTTATTACAAAGTTTCGGCCGTTGTACGCTCCGGCCTTCTTCAGGTTGTTGGAATGTCGAACTGAATCCTTTGTTTCGCTCGCTAGGATAGACTGTTCTAGGTCCATGTGCCATGTTTAATGGATGTCATTTATCAGTTATCTCCTGTTAATTTTCCCTCTGAAAGTTCTCCACTGCCTTAACCGGGTATTGAACTCACACTCATTGGGTCCTGTCACTGGACCTAACTAACGCCTTTATCCACGTAGAACTAGAACAGTCTATCCCAGTGAGCGAAATAAAGGGTTCAGTTTGACATTCCAACAACTTGAAGAAGTACAAAGGCCGAAAAGTTGTAATAAATATGGCGACAAAGATGAGGATAATAGTCGGAATAATGTAAATAACGTACATAATACCTCATCTCAGAAATATAGACAGATGTTAAATAAGTCGTGGGGTAACAGATGTTTCCTAAAAAAGAAAGCTTTCTCAAATAATTTCATTCATTTGTGAATAATTTCTGAAAGTTGCATTAAAATCCGACAATTATTTGATTTTTTTCAAGAATCTCCAAATCAGTGTTTTTTTTTTTACCACTAAAGGCGCTAAAATTTCCTATACTAATTTATTTTGTCCAATCGCCAGACGTATTAAGAAACTGCCTTGTCACTCTACCATATCAGCAGAGCAATAACTGCAGAAAATTGTCACTGCCCTTTACAACCTTGACAGGAGTCAATAATCAAACTCTTTCTTTCCTAGAAAGATAACATTATATTTTATACCCCATTTATATTTTTAGATGCTAATTGTTTTATTCCAAATAAACTTCCTTTTTTATATACAAAAATTAATGTTCTAGAAATCCACTTTGGAAACAAGTAAATTCACTTGTCTTTTTTTTTTTAATTCCATTAAAACCCTTCAAAAATATCAGTTTCCTATGCTCATTTACAAAGTTTATCTTAGTCTGGCACAAGGTCATATATATGTAGCACCAAATGAGTATACACTAGTAAATATCTGTTAGAATGCCACATTAACCATTACTCAACAGCAAAATGTTGAAGTTTTTACTGAGCTTAGTCTGACACAAGGCCACGCGTTTGGAGCAGAATGTGATGATCGAACTAACTAATCGAATTACCTCAGGGCGGAACGCCCAGGTTTCTACTAAGCTTAGCAGAGTTTGACACAAGATCACAAGTATGGAGCATCTAGTATACTTCAAACTTACTAGAGAACATTAAGGATCTGCTAGACCTGGTCGCTAACCATTATCTGAGGCAAAATGCCCAGGATTCTACTAAGCTTAACCTAGTCTGACACAAGGCCAGAGATATGATGCATATTATCATTATGAAGCATCATTATACAGTAGTATGTGTCTACTCGATCTGCTCGCTAACTATTACCCCAGGGTGAAATGTCCAGTTTGCTACTAAGCTTAGCATAGTCAAGTGTGACAAGGCAAGTGTGAAGCACTCAACGATGGACGAACACACAGCGAGATGCTCTGGTTTCTACTAAATTTAACTTAGTCTGACACAAGGCCAGAGGTATGATGCATATTATCATTAAGAAGCTATTAAGCTTAGCATAGTCAAGTGTGAAGCACTCAACGATGGTCGAACACACAGCGAGACGCTCTGGTTTCTACTAAATTTAACTTAGTCGGACACAAGGCCAGTAGAGTAATGATTCACTAAACATTACCTTACGGGGAAACATATTAAGTCAGTTTCTCATTGTACCTGGTAAGAGAAAACATTTTTCTTTCATGTTCCTCAAAGAATTTTTCCTCCAGAGAATGCTTTAAATTTTTTTCACAAAGTCTCAAGACTTTTTCCTCGATTTAACTTCAAGGAATCTTGTTTTCTTTTAACTCTTTGGATATACGTAACTCTGCTTATGGGCAACAAGAATTCTAATAAAACTGAATTCATCTCTTTACTACTTTTAAATATGTTGCTAAAAGATAGAGAATTACGTTGAAGATTAAGATAATATACTAGCTTAAAAGCGGCCCTATCAGGCGGCATTTAAGCTAGCTGCTGCGGTGGCCTCTTGATTAGGCCTTCGTCACAATAAGTAGGGAGGAGTAGATGTAATAGGCAGCAATAAACTACAGAACTCATGATTGCTACATTTAAGTATTGCATTAATATTTAAGCTTACATTTTAAAAGTTCAACGATAATTCTTCTGCCGTCACATAATTTAAAGACAATTTGATGTACGTAGGTCCTTACTTTCCGCACAAACAATTATTTTTATTTCATGAGTGACTTTTCCTATATTTCGCAACTAGTTTCGATTATTCTTAAATTTATTTCCAAGTTAAAAAAATTGTTATCGCACAAAAAATTTGTCACAAAAAATCACGTAAAAAATCGCTGAAAACAATGGCAGTAATGAAAACTTGGGAATCCCAAATTTCAGGATTGCGGATTTATATAGATTGTTTTACCGTTGAACAGGTAACAACAGAGACGTTTGGCAGTATAATCTGAGTTTAGGCCTAACAACAACGAATGATCACACGTGGAGTGATTTGATTGGCTGATGCAGGGCCGCAGAACTGTTCAAGTAACTGTTTACATGGAGCATTCTTTTGATAATGCGCGTAGTGACACAATCGAATCGAGAGCCTAATATATTCAGAAGGAATTTGGGTTACTTGTGGAGCTAGTGTGATGTGTAAAATCTCAACTCTCAATGAAACCAGAGCACATCACTGATGACTCAGCGCGGCGTATTTCTGTTGTGCATTTTTTAATTAAATTAACGAGTTTACTGTCTTAGTGCATCAAAAAACGGTACATCGTACCGCTGTTATTGTTAGCGCAATACGTGTAAAATCTTCTAACCTAGATAACAAGTCAATTTCCAGTCGAATCGTGCCGCCGATTTCCGTGTAATCTTTAATTAAATATAAACTAACAAAAATAACTGATTCAGGGAAATAACACCAGGTTTATTAACTGTTAATTACGAAGTTGTTTGCTCCAGTTTTTAAGGATGGCGGCTCGAAATGCGAAATCGGAGGTAATGATAATATTAGCCGTTTCCTTATAAGGAAACATTCGGTAATTATTGACCGAGCAGCCAGTGCTACCTTCGGTTGAAATTTTTAAATTCTTTCTATTAAAACAACTTTTCAGCAAAATAGCTTTTTCGAGTTGAGTTAACGCTATTAATGGAGGCTTCCTTCTTAGCCCTTTGTTCGGGTGTGTGGGTGGTGCTTGGGTGTGCGGGTGGTGATAACGACTCGGAATTAGAAATCAGAGAGGTGAGTTCGAATTCCAGTCGGGTTCGTTACATTTACTTACTGACAAAAACCTTTGAGCTATGAAACCATCTCAGTTCAGCTGTGGGTTAAATATTTGGACTTGTATTTGGAAAAAAAATCATTGTCACTCCCCCCCACCCCCCACCAAACAAAAAAGAAAAAAAAGAATCCTTGACCTTTCAGCACTCTCATCCATTAAACCCAGGGGCTTACCAGTGATGATACTTTAATAATAATAATATATATATATAATATAATTTAATATGATTTTAAATGTAAAGATTAACGATCAAACAACGTTTTTAAAGTTATCGAAGCCTATTACGAAAATGGACGTTCAAATTTCTAAATATACAGCCCAATGATTCCGCTAGAAAAAAATGCACACCAAACAGTGACCTTTTGTGGGTGCAGTGGCTTTTCAACAATTCACCAAGATGAAAATGGGCTTCATCACTAAAAAGGATTTTTTGTGAAAAATCTTCATCTGCTTGTCTTTGTTCATGCACCCAATTGACGAATGTACGGCGTTCCAAATGGTCAGCAGGTTTCAGTTCTTGTGTCAATTGAATTTTGTAAACGTGTAAAGACAAATCTTTTGTCAAAATTTGGTGTAACGTTGTTGTGCAAAGGTCCAATTCCTGCGCGCGATGACGAATAGAGGGGTCTGGATTTTCGGCCACATTCTCGTTCACTGCAGCAATGTTTTCAACTGAACGGCGTAAACGATCACCCAACGGTGTTTTCACATCTGCCACCGACCCAGTTTGTTTGAATTTACAAACTCTCGGTTGGTCCATTATTTTGACCAAAAATCGCCAAGTGAGCGAAATGCATTTCTATTTGAACGTCCATTTTCGTAATAGGCTTCGATAACTTTAACACGTGGATTGATTAATCTTTCCATGATTGAAATTGCCAAAGACTTAAGTTGTTAAATCTGAAAGAAAAAGAAAAAGAAAATCATTAGACGCTTAAACATAATTCACATTTAAAATTGGTTCAAGTTATTGGTACGCCCTATATTAATAAAACATTTACTCTCTTTTGTCTTAGTCCCTTTACTGCTTTGCATGGGGTGAATATAATTTTATTTTTTAAATATTAATTAAGTCAGGGACAAGGTTACAGTAGTGATCCAGTAGTAATTGAGTTCCTTGCACTAGCAAATTAATTTACAGTTTGTAGTTTGTTAAACACTGAGCTCTGATATGGAACACAAAGACCCTACATAATGATGTACTAAACTTAGTCTGACATAAAGCCTCAGTGAAAGCGCACTAGGGATTTTTTTTTTCATTTAAGCGTCATGGATCAGAAATACATTAGAAAAAGGTAACACCTGGCGAGATTTTAAACTCGCATCTGTTATTTCTGGAAGCCCATCTAATATGGATTTCACCTGCTATTCTCTATGGACAAATCCATGTAAGACGGGCTTCCGAGAATACGGGAAGCTATTTCAAATCTCGTTGTAGGCAACATTTATTATTGAACTATGCTCCTTACTTAACAGGTGTAGAATATAAAATCTAATTGATCGCTGCAAATAGATTTAAACAACAAAACATAAGAAACTAACATTGTTTAGAATTACAAAGAAACAAATGTATTTATTTGCAAAATTAGTGCACCGCGAAACATAGTAAATACACAAAAATAGACAGGTGCGTAAGGCAAGGATGTGTCTTCTCCCTAGACTTATTCAATCTTTACAATAAGGCGATCTTGAGAGAATTAGAAATCCTAGCAGGATTCACTATTAGCGGCCATAATCTTAAGATACTTAAATAATACAGTGTTGATAGTAGACACAGAAAAGAAACTACATGAACTCCTACAGAAGGTAGATATAGAAAGCGAAAAGAAAGGACTAAACATCAATTGTAAGAAGACAGAATAGTTGTATAGTTGTCAGCAAAAGGAACAGCTCAAGATGCCAATTACAAATTGGGGATGCCGAAAGATGTCTTACAAAAGCTAAGCAAAGAAACAGAAAAAATATCGTTAGAAAGAAAGAAAAGAGTACGGAACTGTTATGTAGCATCGGTCCTCTTATATGGCAATGAATGCTCGGCAATCTCCTCACAGATAAAGAAAAGACTTGATTCATAAGAAATGTGGTTCTACAGAAGGATGCTGAGAATACGATGGACCATATGAACAAAGACGAAGTGCGAAAGACAATGGCAACAAAATGGACACATACTTAGGAAGAGACAGTTGAGGTTGCTGGGTGCGCATAATGAGGAAGGAGGGCTTGGAAAATTTGATACACACAGGACGGATTGAAGTTAAGAGTGACAGAGGACAGCAACGCACAACTCACCGATGGTGCATTGGAATAGCGAAAGGTACCTTCCAAAAGCTAAACAAAGTATTAGGAAACAGGAAAATTTTCTGTTAGAAACAAAGAAAAGAATAGTTGATTTTTATGTAATATTGATCCTACGACAGTGAATTTTGGACAATCTTCAGACAGGGGAAGAAGAGACTTGAGGTGACAGAAACTGAACAGGTAAGCACACAGATTTGAGGAAAATAGAAGCAGAAAGAACATTTAGAAAGAGACCATTGAATTTTCTAGGGTACACAATGAGTAAAGAGGAGTGTATTTTAGAAGAAAGTGGGCTTTTATGTTTAAGAGTTGGAAATTTTGATACTCACAGGATATATTGAAGACAAGAGAAACAAAAGCATTGCATAAGCTACCTAAGGAGCTTGTGTGGCAGAACAGGGATAAGGAAAGATATTAAAAATATTTACTAAGAGCTACAAAGAACAGGAATTTGTGGAGAGCCATAATCGCCCACGTCATGAAAGGACACAGAACAAAACAAAACCCAGATTTCGTTAAACGTGGAAAGTTAAGCAACGTTGAGCCTGGTCACTACGTAAATGAGTAACCACTCTGGAATACCAGGTGCTGCAACCCTGGATGTGAATGTAGTGTAATGGGTAATGGCTCATAATTGATAATCGGAGAGCCGTGTTCCAATTCCAGTTGGGTTAGTTATATTCACTTACGCGCAAATATCCTTGGAAAAGGTATGAATCAACCTCTTATCATCCTCACAGCTATGGGTTAATTAGTAAAACATGTATCACTGAACCTTTCTTATCTCAAAAACAAAAAAAAATATTCCAATCTAAAAATATTTTCTGGCTTTAAATAACCTTCAAATGGTTAATAAACCGTAAAAAACGAATCAATCAATCGAAAATATTGTATTCTTGTTTGAGGAGCAGTCGTTTAAAATAAAGCTCAATGCAGTTTTCATATTTCCTAACGTCCGGTTCATACTCCTCCCTAATCTTATGAACAGGAGTAGAGTTTTATCCCTTATTTCCTATTTAGGATTGGGTTTCCAGGTCCTGCAATTCTGTACTTCTGACGCCCCCTTTATTCAGTAATTATTACTATTTTCTTTCCTTCCCAACAGGAATGGATAGGTTTGCCAATCGCCCGGTTCACACTCCTCCCCGTTTTTTTTTGTTTGTTTTTTTAACAGGAATCGAGGTTTATCCCTTGTTTTCTGTTTAGGATTGGGTTTCCGGTTCTTTCTAAAGTCTACTCCCACTCTTGTCATATAGGAATAAAGTATCGCTGCCGACACTTGAGTTTGAACATAGATCGCCAGTGAACAAACACAGCCGATCCCATTATTGAATTAAGTATATCACGTAACCACAGAGGAAACGCATATATAGGAAGTCGCGTGATGTCTAAATGATCTCTATTTCTAGACTATCCTCTATTACTATACGGACCGCTATTCTCTACTCTATTCACTATACTATTTCTCTATTCAGATCACTATACGGATTACTGTTCGAGTAAGCATTATCGAGCAAGTACTATTAATGCGAGTGTTATTCGAAGGCGTCTGACACCAGTATTGTTCAACGTCGTTACTATAGTTTGCATCTGCGATTACAAAGTCTCTACCATAACGAGCATTACGAAAGTGACAACGAGTGTTCGTTGACATCACAAAAGTGGCAATGAATGTTGCTTGACATCACAAAATCTCTATACTTCTAAAGTTTTCAACTAAACTCTAAAAGGATATTCACTAATTAAATCTTGACTTCTTCAAGTGTAGAGTAAACTTTTATCTTTCCTGCATAACGCCAAGAGCGATTTTTTTGCCATTTCATACATTAATACAACACCACACAGTAAACATTTGCCTTGAGTGGCTCTTGGGCCTTGTATTCGCTAAACGTTAGTAAAAAAAAAATTAAATAAATTTCACTTAACATTTGGTTTTATATCCTTTCTGGTAAGACGTCTTTACATTCCGTAATATTTGGAGTCATATTTGGACACTATTTACATTATTCGGACTATTGTCCTCATCTTTGTTGCCATCAACGTTTCAGGTGGTTGGAATGTCGAACTGAATCCTTTGTTTCGCTCGCTGGAATAGGCTGTTCTAGGTCCACGTGCCATATCTAATGGATATCAGTTATCAGTTATCTCCTGTTAATTCCCCTCCCTTTATCCACTGTGCAATGTGTCCTATATTTGGAGTCATATGTGTCGTGATTCTCTGGTTCTTAAGCGATACATTTGAAGCTTTCGTTAAAAAAGTTGGTTAGCCAAGTTTCTCATTCAATAAGTTCTCTTTGCCAAAAAGTAATTATTTTCTTTTGTTTCGCATTCGATTGAAAATAACGAATTCTGTCATCTGTCTCCCATTGTAATGTTTACAATTTTCATTGTTTTGTGCAAATAGAAAAAAAAAAGCATTACCTTGTTCAAACTGTGTGCCCCCACATGAATCGATATTTAAATGAGGCACAAAGCAACAGATGGGATTCATTCGAATGGGAAGAACGTTTATCCAGTACAGCACGGAAAGATTATTGATCATTTCCTTTGGGTATAGAACTGGGTGTATTATTTAAATAGACGTTTCGTTTAAATACGCATAAATATATATATATATATATATATATATATATATATATATATATATATATATATTATGAAATGGACAAAGTTCGACAATTATTTTTAAGACATTTTTATAGATACAAATATTTAAGTAAATGTTCTGTTTATAATAAACAGTATTAACAACATTTACCGGCCTGAATGCCCGAGAAATCTTCAGAGAAAATATGCGTCCTCCGACAGAAATAGAACTTGTATCCTATACGGAACCATCATATAGCCTGACGTGCCTTAACCGATTGGGCCACAGAGGAGCGTTCGAAGAAGACTTTAGTTACAGTTTCTTGGAGAAAGAGTGTTATCTAGTGTTATCAACAATCTGAACAAGGCCAGCACACTCAAATCCTCGGTTACCATGACTTGTGACATCGTGCTAGCACAGCCAGATAGATAGATAGATAGATAGATAGATAGATAGATAGATAGATAGATAGATAGATAGATAGATAATTCATTGTTTTACGGCTTAGCCCTTTGCAGGTCATTTAAAGCCAGCAAATTGTGAGAGTTGTTTTTAAGGTAACAATATTTTAGTAATATGTCTTACTAATTAATCCATAGTTGGGGGGAGAAGAGGAGGATTCATACCTTTCCCAAGTGTTGGTTGTTTTTGTTTAGTGGCATATCAACCACTATGGGTTATTTAATACCAAAATCTAAATATTTTGTCCACAATTTTATTTTTATTTTATGGAGTTAATAATGTTTTAGTGGTACAAGTCTTACTAATTAAGCCATAGCTGGGGAGAAAGAGTATTTGCGCGTAGGTGAATATAAAGAACCCAACGGTAATTGGAACTCGACACTCCGATTAACAATTCCGAACCATTATCCATTACACCACCCGGTATCCCTAAGGAGACAGCCATGTAAGTACTGACCAAGCTCGATGTTGTTTAACTTCGGTGATCGTGCGGGAACCGGTGTTTCAACGTGATGTGGTCGTAAGCCATAGAAAGAAAGAAAGAAAGAAAGAAAGAAAGAAAGAAAGAAAGGAAGGAAGAAAGAAAGAAAGAAAGGAAGGAAGGAAGGAAGGAAGAAAGAAAGAAAGAAAGAGACAGATTGGGGTAGATATGAACAGAATATGATAGATAGATAGATAGATAGATATGCTTGCCATTGTTATAGTTGAATATGAAAACCTCTTTATTTCTTAAAAACACACACGCATACACACACACACATATAGATATATTTGTGCATATATATATATATATATATATATTTTTAAGAAATGAAGAGTTTTTCATATTTGTATATATATATATATATATATATATATATATATATATATATTGTATATATATGTGTGTCTGTACTTGTTTGAAAATTACACTGAAATTGACGTGTCTATAAATATGTTTCTTACGTAATTTGTTACAAAATTAAAAATCTGCTTAGTAAAAAATGATCTTTCTTTGTTCGTATGTTTGCCTTGTGCCGTACTAGTCGAAACTGATAAAACATGAAATATGTTTGCTAGTATTTCATAAAGGAAGCATCCCTTTGTGGAAGACGGAATGGTGTGTAAAAATGCCTGAGATCAGTTAAATGCGACATAGGACAGGGAAGAATTGTAAGGGTTGCAGTCTTCACTCACAGTTCATAGACAATATGTCAAAATGGTCCTACACTCCCAAAATGGAACTTTTTTTTTTAAATTTTGTTTTTATTTATTTTTTTAGAGTGTGTGTGTGTGTGTGTGTGTTTTCAGGAAACGTAATCGTAACAAGTGCGTAACTTAAAAGACTTTGGTCGTATAAATAATCACTTGCACAATCCCCTTCATTTATTTTCCCTCTCTCTACATCTACTTCTCCCTTTCTCTCACTCCTCCCTTTCTCACACTCCACCCCTCTCTCTCTCTCTCTCACTTTATCTTTTCGCCTCTGCTATTTTAATAACGTTCGTTTCTATCAATAGACTTATCCTATTTCTTGATCTCTCTCCTGCTATGTCACGTTCTTTCCTCGTCTCTCTCTCTCTCCCTTCCACCCCCTCTCTTTCTTTCTCAATATATGTAAATATATGCATAAATATGTATATTTATCGATTTTACTATCTTTCTTTCCCTCTCTCTCTCTCACACACACACTCTCTCTCTCTCTTTCTCTCTTCCCACCTCCTTCACAAACTGTTATCTACCAACTTTTTCTCTCTAATATTGATCAACCATATTGATTTAATTTTTCTTTTTTTTTCTCTCGTCCGACATAAGCTGACTCACCATGCATATTGTTTTATTAAACAAGTGAAGTTGTCCAAAGGTGAATTTTATTTTTAAATTTTCTCTAAATTTGAGATGGCCTACCAATGGACAGATGATGCTAACGGCTCATGCCTTCAACAAGATTCTCCCAGTTTTATCGGACGCCGCTAAACAAACCGATCCACATTCAAACCTGATTCAAAATTTTACAGCTAAATGTCGAATACAGGTAGTAATTTTACTGCTTTTTTTTTTAACTCTTTTCCATTTTTTTTTTTTTTTTTTTTTTTTTTTGCCTAGCGGGATCGGACGTAGTTTTTATTAAATAAGGTACTTCCCGATTTTACATTCAGCCTTTAAAATCTGTTTTTAAAGTTAAATCCCATTCTCGATTATAAATACATCCTTAAAAAACTCTTTTTAATGTTATTTTTGTTTGTTTTTGCATTGTTTTGTTTTTGTTTTTTGTTTTTTGGTGTGGTGGATTTGTATGAGTAGATAGGTCCCCCCCTATCGTCGTGTTCGTAATCTTCCCCAGTCTTTTGAATAGGAGTAGAGGTTTATCCCTTGTTTTCTGATTAGGACGGGCTCTCGGGTTCCTTCTAAATTCTTCTTATTCTCTTTCACTTTTAGCAGCCCCTTGTGTTTTAATGGCCTTACCAACCGCCTTGCTTCGGGTGAATTGATTAAAAAAAAAGAAGATTACTATACATTCCCAATTTTAAAAACTTCCTTTAAAATTTCGTTTTATTTTTAAGAACGTTTTCTTCCCAATTTTAAATACACATCTAAAAATCTATTTTTTAAGCTAAGTAATTTTTACTCCCAATTTTAAATACACCTGAAAAGATATCTTCCTAAGGTTAAGTACTGTATATCCCCGGTTTTAATGTGCTCTTAAAAACCTCTTTTAAAAGTAATTTTCATTCACAATTTTAAATACACACGTAAAAACTTATTTTTAAGGCTATGCAATATACATTTCCGATTTTAAGTAAACTCTTGAAAATCTATTTTTAAAAGTTATTTGCAATCACGATTTTAAATACACTCTTGAAACTGATTTTTAAAACTTATGTTTACATTCCAGATTTTAAATACACCCTTAAAATTGATTTTTAAAACTTAAAGGTTTACATCTGCGATTTTAAATACAACCTCAATGGTTTTTTGGGGTTTTTTTTTTTTTTTTTTTTAAGTGAAGCGTTTTAATTTTTCGATTTAATTAGATATGGGCAAAGGAATTCAGTGTATTATTTTTATATTTAAAAATGGGATTTTTCTTGTGTCTTCAGTCTCTAGCTAAAAAAAAAAAAAAAAAAAATGAGAATTTTTGCACATACCTAATAAATAATCCTTTAAGATTTTAATGTCTTTATTTAACTATTCCCTGTTATTCTATAACATTGAGATGAGACTTTATTATTGCAAGATTTGTGTGCCGGCATTTGTTTCAGGATCGCTTGTCGGAATAGATATTGTCCCGGAAGAATCGCTTGGGCGAACAGATATGATGCTGAAAGACCCGAAACTTATGATCCCAAGTCAATAACATCACTGATGAGGCGATCCTGCGCACCCCTTGGGGTGTATCATAACAAACAAATGTGTATGTGTGTGTGTGTGTGTGTGTGTGTGTGTGTGTGTGTGTGTGTGTGTGTGTGTGTGTGTGTGTGTGCAGCATTTTTGTCAGATCTATTCTTCGACCATCTTCAAGTACACAAAGATTTCTTTCTGTAACTGGTAAATAACCCATTTTCATTCCATGATTATCTTCGTTTATTGATCTCATTCTTTTTGTTACTGCTGTTATTATCGCAATATTATGGCTGTTCCGTTCTCCGACCTTCTTCGGATGCTCACATATACGCTCGGTAATTTAAATGTAGAATTGCCTGTGTCTAACAAGAAGCTGACAAACCGACTTCATCTGGTCAGGATATTTTTTTTCTGTTTTACGATATTAGTGACAACAGCTTGAAAAGAAAACGTCCTCTCCTTCTCCACAGATATTATAGCAGAAGAAGGCCGTAGAATTGATCGACAGAAATTTGGTAATACCAAAAGCAACAAAAAGAATAAGAACATTAAACAACTCTTGGAATATCAATAACTTGCCTCAAAATTACGGAAAGCCGTAGAATTGATCGTCTGCACATTTTGAAGGCGCTTAATACAAAGAACTGGTGCACAGCGTGCCGAAAGGTCTCCAAACAGCAACACCTCACGTTTTGAATGCAGAGTTGTCCTTTTACTAGACCGGCTGCCAACCAAGGCTATAGGACACCTTCTGTCCTGCTATTTACCTAGAGATGGATTCATACCATTCCCATGGTTATTTCCTTAATCCGAACCGCTATCCATTATTCCACTGTGCCTCCTTAGCTCTAAGTTGAAATGACGATCCCTCTTGCTGTTGTGACCTTCTGATACACTTTTCCTCTCTACTGTTCCATCTTTTTTAAACTTATTCACCGTTCTCTTGATGGTTCTTGAATGAACTTTGGAGATGGAAGCCAGAATATGATTACTGAAGACCTGAATGATCCTTTCCTCTCCCCGTTGCTCAGTTGGAAAGATGGTTGGTCTGACACGAAAAAATTTTAACCTAATCTCTCTTTAGCTGAATAACTCAAAAGGTTTTTTAGTGATTCTTACGAAAAACGATGTCAAGGTGGCTAAATATCCTCTCTGAAGACCTAGTGTTGAATGTTGGTGTAATAAAATATTTCTATGTACCATTGTATATATGTGCATATTTGTATATGCCTTTGAGATTTGTATGTATATGTGCATTATATTTTAAAAGATATATGAGATGTGTACATTTGTATTTAAATTATATGTATTTGGACTGCTCCACACTCATAATAGTAAGTTTTTATTGATTGATTTATTTTTTTATGGCTTATCGGCAGTTTGTAGGTTATTTACAGCCAGAAAATATTTTCAGATTGTAATAATTATTTGGTGGGGGGAGATAATAAGGATTTAGTGCTAAAAGCCTTAATAATTAACCCATAGCTGGGGGGGAGAAGAGGTGGATCCATACCTTTCCAAACGGTATTTACTAGTAAGTGAATATAACGAACCCAACTGAAAATGGAACTCGGCTCTCCGACTAACAATTCCGAGCCATTATCCATTACACCACCCGCACATCCAAGTTTACAGACAATTGGTATTCCAAAATGGCGATCGACTGGAACAGGTGTTCCAACGGTACATGGCCGTAAGTCATAAGAGTACGATATACATATCAATATTTAAATTTTACAACAATCAGTTTTCAATCAGCACCTGACAATTGCATCGCGCATGAAACTCCAGTTGTATTACTGGAATGAAAATGTATATTTATTATTAATATATATATATATATATATATATATATATATATATATATATATATATGGGGTAAAAAACAACTGTTTCTATTCAGAAAACATTCGATATTCACTCACCAAACAGTCACCGTCGTTTGAAAATTTAAAAATCTTTTTAGACAGATTCAATAGACTTCTCAAATGCCCTGTTGTCTCTCTTTCTAATATTCATGACAGTTTTCTTCCTAAAATTTTGTTTTAGGTCGTGTGGAATATTAAAAGTTTCATTATTTCCCCTTTTAGTTACATGTGCTATCCATTTTAGTTGTCGCTGCTATTGAAAGTCTTCAAGTGATGTTTTGTCTTTTGGTAAATCCCTTTCTTTGTCATTTCGTATCGCCTGTCCATAGGTCCAGACGAAGCATTTTCTCACTCATGGCCCAAAAGGATTCATTCGCTTGTAGTAAGCATTCTTAATCGTTGATAAAAGAAAACACTGTTTTATATAGACAACAGTCTTGGCCTTTCTGTTTATATAGACAACAGTCTTGGCCTTTCTGTTTATATAGACAACAGTCTTGGCCTTTCTAGACGAGCTGGACGCCATACGCAACATCCATATCAGAGTCTCGATTTTTCTTTTTTAATCAAGTCACCCCAAGCAAGGTGATAATGCCACCAAAGGGGCCTCTGCTGAATGAAAGAGAATGAAAAAGACTAGAAGGCTAATACACGTCTCTGATATTGGTCTACGAAATTTTGGAAAAATCGCTTGCGTCAAATACACCCTGGTGTTTTAGAATTTGGTAAAAATATGTCAAGTGCCACACATCATACAAGATTGGACGAACTAGGCAGATTTTTTTCCGCAGTAAGCTGTCGTTTCTTTCTGCGGTAGACTAGTTTCCAGCCACGGCTTCAAGAACAAGTCTGTTCTGCTATTTAACCCGAAGTTGGGGGGATGAGATGGATTCGTGGCTTTCCCAAGAGAATTTGCCTATAAGTGAATGTAACGAAACCAATTGGAATTCTAACTCAGCTCTTCGGTTTATCATGGCGATTTATTATCTATCCAGACCCCACATCCGCACTGGAATTTGTAGCAATTCTATTTAGCCTAGATTTAACAGTTGCTTAACTTTTTATTCGGTTCCTGTTGACTAATGATAAGCATTTAATATAGTCTAGATTGTGTTTTCATTACTTTTATGTTATTTGTTTTAATTTCACTTCTGTTTTTGTGGATTTTGTAAGCTTTCTTTTTCGCATTAAATTTGAAATAATTCGGATACTGAAGGAGTTTAAATGTATTTTCATTGTAGTTCTAAAACGTACCAAAAATTAGACGGCTATCGAAAATCCACCACCAAAAAAAAAATCTCATAACTTTCTATTCAGGGAAGTACATTATATTACCTTCTCAAGTGAAATAATATCAGCAATGAAGTCTAAAAAATACGACCTTGATTCAACTGAACACCGAGAAGGCGCCTCGGTATCGGGAAGTGGTTAACGAACTAATCTAGTTGATACTAGTGAGACTGATCCATACTGAGTGTCCATTTGTCAAAACTTTGCTAAGTTTAGTAAATAATATGAAACTCTGGAGAAAGAGATTTTCTTGTCTGCCGAGTTGTTTTAATGAATGACGTGCGTATCAGTGGAAGAGAAGATGGTTGAAAAACGTATCTATGAATACAAAAAGGATCTTCTACGTAACAATTTATCAAATGCACACAGAAATAAGTTCTACTGCAACTTTAATCTAAAGAATCCCTCGCTTATTAATAGAGAAAGTACAGTGGTACCTTGACTTATGAGTGTCCCAACTAACACGTCTTTCGAGATACGATCCGCGTCTCTCGGCCGATTTTTCGCTTTGAGTTGAGACTTTAAATTCGGGTTAGGAGCCAGTTTCAGGTACTCCACCGCTAGATGGCGCGCCGAATGCCGCAACATCCAACCAGCATCCCCATGTTTCACATCTTCATATTAATCGGTTAGCTCGCATTGGAAGCATCAGTGTTGTGTTCGCATTTGTGCTTGCAGTTATTTCGCCTTTAATAAAACATATATAAAAGTTTCCTGCCTAAATACACACACAATACACACACACACACATATATATATATATATTATACACACACACACACACACACACACACATATATATATATATATATATATATATATATATATATATATATATATATAAATAAAAAGAAAGAAAGAAAGAACAGTAAGATATATAATCCGGTGTACTTATTGATATATTTATTTTTACAAAATAGTGGTCAATGTAAATTTACAGAGCTTAAATATTATAAATTAACTTAATTAAATTTAATTATATAATTAACTTAATTTACTTTAATTATGAATTAAATTAATTTAATTATATAATTAAATTTGAAGTTTTTAGCTTCAGTTTTTAAAACATGGTTATTACTGGGTAGCGAAAAAACATATTTTAAATCAGTTAATTCATGATATATATATATATATATATATATATATATATATATATATATATATATATATATATATATATATAAATATATATACATAGGCTAATAATGCAAGACTCTTCGGTAAATCGAATCGAGTTCTCTCAGTCACTGTGTGTTTATCTAAAAATAAATACACTTAAATTCACCTTCAGCTCTGACGCCACTTCAGTCGGGTTTCGATCCTAGTTAGAGACAACCGGACGTCTAGCCACACTAATGAGCTGTGAAACAGTCTGTCTGTGGATGACTATATATATATATATATATATATATATATAATAAAAAGGCTTAAACACTAATATTCCATGGTCATAATTTATTCCATTGGAATCGTAAATACGATCCAAATCATCAGACATTTGGATCGTATTTACGATTCCAATCAAATAAATTATGACCATGGAATATTAATGTTTAAGCCTTTTATTATATCCTTACTCTGTCCTAGATATTGAGTTCTACCTGGATCCTTTCTCTTGGAAAAATTTTTTTCTGAAAATATACATGTATAGGAATTTTTTAGATATATTTTTTCATATGTATGTATATTTTCCACTAATATTATCAATAGATCTATATATATATATATATATATATATATATATATATATATATATATATATATATATATATATAGTGGTACCTTTGAGTTACGAGTGTCCCAACTACGAGTCTTTCGAGATACGAGCCGTCACTCGGCGGATATTTTTTTTGCTTTGAGTTCTATTATTTAAAGTGAATAATTTTTCAAATTAAAATAAAATGTTTAATAATAATTACATTAATTGAAAAAAAAAAATAAATAAACAAATGAAAAAATAAAAAAGAGAAGAAAAAGGAAGCCCTAAAGACATGTGCTAAGAAAAGTCGAGAAACAAGTAAATTGGTACTTATAAAAACTGGTACTTATAAAAATAAAAAGAGGCAAATGATCTTTCTGGGTCACATAATGAGGAAAGAGTGTTAGGAGAATTTAACGCTCACGGGGCATTTAAGGTAACACAGAGGAAAACTAGGTAATCTGCTTGATTTGCATGAATGGATAGCAGAACAAAAATTTGGGGACGGTAAAACGTAAAAAACTATTTCGAGTTAATAATAACAAAAGGCGGGAAGTTGTGAAGAGTCATGATCACCCACATCCTGAACGGACAAGACATAAAAAAGAGGAAAGGACTGGCACAATTTTTATTTTATTATATGCAGATTTGCAGATACAACTAATAACTGATACAACAAAAGCTAATAAAAATGAACACGCTACCACCCCTTGTCTGGATGAGTGGATTTCTCTGTATCCTTGGAAACAGTGAATTATGAATTTTTCTGTGCCTTTAAAACTCAGTAAATTTAAAAAATAAGTTACTCCAAAATCCGCTTGAGGATGAAATGGAACTAATGTTTTTTTTTATTTAATTACAAAATTAAATTCGAAGTTTTTAGCTTCCATTTTTGAAACATGGTTATTACTGTGTAGCGAAAAAAGATATTTTAAATCAGTTAATTTATAATATTTATGTTCTGTAAATTTACATTGAGCACTGTTTTGTAAAAATAAAAATATCAATAAGAACACCAGATTACATAACTTACTGTTCTTTCTTTTTATTTATTTATACATACATACATACATACATACATATATATATATATATATATATAGAGAGAGAGAGGGAGGGGGGAGGGAGAGAGAGGAGGGGGGGGAGAGGGAGGGGGAGGAGAGCTCAAAGCAACAACAGAATTCTTCCGAGTTATATTTTTCTACGTCTGACGAGATGATCGCAAACCTATCTAGTAAACCCTTATATAATAAAACAAAGAACACGTATATGAGTGTTGCGTAACGGTTAACGGGTTAGGAATGAGAAATCGGCGAGCTGAGTTCGAATTCCTGTTGAGTTCGTTACATTCGCTTTTGCGCAAATAACCCTGGGAAAGGTATAAATCTGTTTTTTTTTTTCTAACCCCACCAGTTATAAATTGTAGGGCAGACAAAATTCTACAGCCTTGGCTGGTAACCAGTCTAGGAGAATGACATCTGAATTCAAAACTGTGCATGAAACTAATATGCCGTGAAGAACCTTCTTGCTAGGAGAACCACAGCAGCAACGCCTAACTTATTGAGGCCACATACTCCAAGATTCGGATGTATGAGACCCTGAGAGAGTTATTATAGAAAACTTGCTGTCACCTGACATCTAAATATAAAGGCTACATATCAACAAAGAATATGAAACTATAATTATTATTATAATTATATTTTTATTGTAGTTATGTTGTTTTTTTTTTATAAATATTGAAGTCTTTTGTCTGCAAAAACACTCAGAGCGATCGCAATTTGTATAACGATAAATAAAAGAAAACACAAGATAAGAATGAAGATATTTCAGGTGTCGGACAGGTAAAAGAAGACGGGGTGAGTGGATACAAGTCGTTTCAGGTTTATGATCACAGATTTTTGGGGAAATAATCTCACCAGACGGGATAAAAAGATGAAAAAACTATTCTCAAGAATTCCCCAAATAACTTTATGTTCTTCATACGAATGGGGCTAAGCTTGTTTATGATTGGCTAATCTAGTTGTGAATCATAATCTCTACAGACCAATCGAAATGTGTGCCCATCTGTGGCGTTTTGTCATTGAAATTGTCTCGAAATACGTTTATTACTATAAATACAAAACAGAATAGATAGATAGATAGATAGATAGATAGATAGATATGGAAATACTGAGATAGATAGATAGATAGATAGATAGATAGATAGATAGATAGATAGATAGATATAACGTACAGAATGAGATAGATAGATAGATAGATAGATAGATAGATAGATAGATAGATAGATAGATAGATAGGGGGAGATAGATAGATAGATAGATAGATAGATAGACTCCGAGGACACAGCTCTGCTCGTCAGGGTAAAGTAAATCTAAATAAATATATTGACAGATATCACATTTCTTTTGAATTGATATACCTATTAATTATTGCTACTTTATTTTCTCTAATATTGACCACATTATTCGAAAAAACCTGCTGGCCTTGAACGCTTTAGCCTCCAAAAATTTACTGGGAGATTTGTTTTGTTAGGCGCAATCTCTCTATGCATACATATAGTAATAAAGATAAAAGGAAGGCTTTTCTTTACCAACGCGTTTCGTCCTCTTATGGACTTTATGAAGGTAAATGTAAGCATTTTATTTTGCAATATGTGCTGGGTACGATGGATAAATTATCCCCATTTTATATTTTTAATTTCGCGCGTGCTCGTCTTTTGTTTTTGATTTTGTCGACTGCACAGTATAGTCGGGTCAGTTGGTAAACGTCTTTGAGAAAAAGAGCACCATGACGCAATTCACTTTGCTAGAAATTTGGAAACGGCATAATGTACTGCTTGGCATTCGCGCCGGGAACATTTCAGCGTGTTTAGGTGTCAATCTGAGGACAGTGCAGAGGATTTGGAAAGAGTTGAATGAATCTAATAGCGATTACGGAGGAGTCTGGCGTGACTACTAGTGATGGCGAAGTTATGCCTCCATTAATCTTCCCTCGGGGCCTCAGACTCAACGCGGAGGCCTACATCGTCTTCAGGAGGTAGTGCTGCTCTGTGTCAAGGTGATGGCTGATGGAGACCCTATGACTGGTAACAGGACTCTACCTTATGCCACAAAGAACCCAGTCATGGCTGTCAGACAATTTCTGCAACCACATCACACCTTACATCTGGCGATTCAACTCCACAATCTACAACCCCCTATTGTGTGTATGTAACGCAGTTGAGCAATAAGCCAACAAAACTCCTTGTAACACCAAAGATGAACTGAAGGCAAGGATTATGGCAGCATTCACGAACTTAGACAAGGAGACCGTCCAAAAGAATTGCAGGAGATTCTGAAGTCGTCTGGAGGCCGTTGTTGAAGCCAATAGCGATTTTATTGAATAAATTTACTTTTTAGTATTTCAAGATATTTTTGTGTAATTTTGGCAAATATATCTGTTAAAATGAGATGCCAGTTTTATTTTGTGTAATTTTGACAATTTATCTATCGCACCCTGTATTTATAACAAATATCGTCAGGTTTACTTCTTATGGTTGACCGCGAAAATCAAGGTAAACTATGGAAGAAACTAAGATAAGTAATTTCATACCTCATCAACGCAAGTTAGTAAATGTTGTTATTGGTTTTGTTGAATTTTTATCTAATTATTTGTCCACAATGCTAAGAGAAAAGCATACAAAATCTACAACTATAAACAAAATAATTGCATTAACAACAACAACAATAACAATAAACAAGATAAAAACAAGCACAACTCTTTACTAACTCTTTAACATCTACTATCCAATATTAACACTATCAAAATAATTACAACCACATCCAAAATTATTATGGATATGATCAGAACCGAATATATCCATAGCTCTAATGCAGGTAAATATAAAATAACCTGTTACAATTGTTCCTTACACTATATTGGGGAAACTTGCAGAAATTTAAAAAAAAAAAAACTATTTATGAACACAAAAAGGATCTCATACGTAACAATTTATTTTATTAATCATACACAGAAATAAATTCAACCACAACTTCAATCTAAAGAATGCCTCGCTTATTGAAAGAGAAAGTAAATTATTTAAACAAAAAATTCTTGAGAGTGCAGCTATCGAATCATACCAAAACGTAAATATACGTCTCGGATTTTTTCAAATGCATCCTTTCCCAAAAGAAATAACCCTTTCCTAAGCCAATATATATGACTATATAAATTTCGAAAAATTAAAAGAAAACGCTTAAATCAAGACCTTCTATTAATTAAAATGAATAAATAATTTATCGAATTAAAATAAAATAGTAAATAATAATTACATTAATTACAGTAGAATTCCTCATGTCCGGAATCTCTCACATCCGGAGTACCTCATATCCGGACATGATTTTGATGTGTACATTTGAACAATTTGTGTTACATGTAACTGATTTGAAATTTCTGTTCTTTAGGAAATTTACATTGGATAATTGCTTCTGCTTATTTCACCCTAATGGCTTGTATTGATGCAAAAGATGATGGGAATAAGAGGGAAAGAACAATCGCAAAAAATGGACATTTTAAACAGACTAGACGCTGGTGAAAGTTCATTGTAACTAATGGCTGAGTTCAACATAGGAAAGTCAACATTGTATGATATAAAATCTTAAAAGAAACTATTCTCCAGCGTCCATACTGTAAAAAAGAACAAGGAAATAAAAAAACATGATTGTGATGAAACCTGGACGGAAGCTGAAAAAGCTATTGAAAAGGTTATCAGTTTTATAAAAGAAAGCCAGCATTAAGCTATGACGATTGCAATAAAGCCCCTAGAGTTAAAAATTGAGTTTCGTTTAAAAAATTTCAAGAACAAAAGCCAAACGAAATGCGGAAAAAGTTGCGAATAACATTAGAAGTAAAAGAATCATCATGCAACAGCGATTAAAAAATCCACGTTATATTATTTGTTTTGCATACGTGGCATATTTAATTTAATGAATTTTCATTAACATTACATAATTTCTTTTTCTTTTTCTTTAAAATCAATTCAGTTGTATTTCACTCACCATTAGCTTATTTTGTTTACTATAAAACAGTGAAAATAAATGTTAAACCTGATTTCAGTTCTTTCATTTTAATCTAAATATAATCCCTCATATCCGGACTTTGTAACCAATTCCTCATATCCGGAAAGCCTTCTTAGTCCAGTTGTCGGGGATTCTCCTGTACTTATAAGAAAGAAGCAGATGATATTTCTGGGTCACATAATAAGGAATGGAATGTTAGGAGAATTTAACGCTCACGGGGCATTTGAGGTAACACAGAGGAAAACTGAGTAATCTGCTCGATTTGCATGAATGTAGAGAAGAACAAAAAATTAAGGAACGGTACAGCGTAAAAAAAAATGATTTCGAGTAACAATAACAAAAGGCGGGAAGTTGTGAAGAGCCATAATCGCCCAGATCCTGAACGGACAAGACATATAAAAAAAGAGGAAAGGACTGGCGTCATATTTAATTTATTCTATGCAGAATTGTTTGATTATCTTTTTCTTGTTTTGTTTTTCTCCTTTTATTTTTAATATGCGCACAGATGTTGTTAAAAATCGTTTGGCATAGGTGGAGGGGGGGTCTGATCATTACAGACCGGAAAGCGATGTGATACAATCGTTTAATAAGCAGAGAGAATAAGAAAAACTGTCGTAGAGTAATAATAGACCTGAGAGTTGCAATAAAAAGTAATAGAAATAAAATGAACCAATTACAATACAAAAATTAACAGCAACATTCAATAAAAAGTAATAGAAATAAAATGAACCAATTACAATACAAAAATTAACAGCAACATTCAATAAAAATTAATAGAAATAAAATGAACCAATTACAATATAAAAATTAACAGCAACATTCAATAAAAAAGTAATAGAAATAAAATGAACCAATTACAATATAAAATTAACAGCAACATTCAATAAAAAGTAATAGAAATAAAATGAACCAATTACAATACAAAAATTAACAGCAACATTCAATAAAAAGTAATAGAAATAAAATGAACCAATTACAATATAAAAATTAACAGCAACATTCAATAAAAAGTAATAGAAATAAAATGAACCAATTACAATATAAAAATTAACAGCAACATTCAATAAAAAGTAATAGAAATAAAATGAACCAATTACAATATAAAATTAACAGCAACATTCAATAAAATTAATAGAAATAAAATGAACCAATTACAATATAAAAATTAACAGCAACATTCAATAAAAATTAATAGAAATAAAATGAACCAATTACAATATAAAAATTAACAGCAACATTCAATAAAAAGTAATAGAAATAAAATGAACCAATTATAATACAAAAATTAACAGCAACATTCAATAAAAAGTAATAGAAATAAAATGAACCAATTACAATACAAAAATTAACAGCAACATTCAATAAAATTAATAGAAATAAAATGAACCAATTACAATATAAAAATTAACAGCAACATTCAATAAAAAGTAATAGAAATAAAATGAACCAATTACAATATAAAAATTAACAGCAACATTCAATAAAAATTAATAGAAATAAAATGAACCAATTACAATATAAAAATTAACAGCAACATTCAATAAAAAGTAATAGAAATAAAATGAACCAATTATAACATAAAAATTAACAGCAACATTCTTTTAATTAAAAAATTCGTATAATTTCAAACAACCATTAACATTTTTTTCAGCACGTATTCGACCAAAACTAATAGTAGTAACGTTTAATAAACTTTGACCGGAATACTTAATACGGGAACAAAGATCGCTTTCGTCAAAAAAAAACAAAACAATACTCATGGGTCATTCAAACAAGAGTTATTATTAACATTAAAAATTAAATTAAAATAAGATGTTAGTATCAAGACTTGAAAAAAAAATATTCACGTCAACCATAAAAATAAAATCACCTGATTATTCACACCAAACCAACCAATATTTATTAACCAATAAAAATAATCAGCTGTGGAGCCTATTTTCTTTTTATGTGGCGTGTCTCTTCAGGATGTAGGCGATCATGGCTCTCCACTTCTCCCTATACCTTGTAGCTCTCAATAAGTTTTGTTCATTTGCTTTACCCCCAGGCCATGTTCTATCATCCACTTGCTTAATTCCTCTAGCTATATCATGCGTTCCTTCCCTTGTCTCCCTTTCCCTTTATTCGACCTGTGAGTATCAGATTCTCCAAGCCCTCCTTTCTCATTAAGTGTTCCAGAAATTTCAGCTGCCTCTTCTTGATGTTTGCATCCTCTCCAAAACCTCATCGTTGCTCACACGCTTGGTCCATGATATCCTTAGTATCCTTCTGTAGAACCACATCTCTGTTGACTCGAGTCTCTTCTTCATCTTTGAGGAGACCGTCCAACATTCGCTGCCGTAAAGAAGGACAAGATGTCACGTAGCAGCTCAGTATTTTTTTATTTGTTACCAAACCATAAAAAAAACAATAAGAATGTATTTAGTTGAAATGATGATCCCTCTTCCTGTTGTGACCTCCTGATCCAGTTTTCCTCTCTACTGTTCCATCTTTTTAAAATCGTCCTGGGTAAGACGTTAAAGTACATCCGCGTCCTGGGTAAGACGATAAACTACATCCAGCAGCAAGGCCTCTGATCAGGAGGTTTGGAGGAGCGTGGAACCACTTCTTAATTGCTGGTGTTCCCAGGTCCACCCTGACCCGGGGTGGTAGCACCTGTTAGGGTCCCAGCTATGGGCAAATAGTTAACTATTACCAGCAATACATTTTTTTTAAATTATTACCAGCAATACAATTTTGAAGGGAAAATATTACCAGAAACAGATTTTTGACAAAAGAAAATATTACGAGCAATAAAAAATTCTGAACTTTATCAGTCATTATTATACGGAATCCTCATCTGGCCAGCAAGCAGTAGCGTGCAGAGGCAGTGGGAGTAAGACAATGTGTCGTTCCCGGGCCTCCATACCTGGAGAGTATCCAATCAAAGAGTGAAATAAAAATTTAGTTTATATTTAATTTGAATAATGTGTTCATTTCATATTTCATGTGTTTTTACATGTTTAAAATGTCTTCCTTTCTCACATTTCTCAGTACTAGGCCCTATAGCCCCCCCCCCTTATCTCAGGGGTATAGAATCACCAAATTTCTGCACATCACTGCAAGCAAGTTCATCTCGATTGTTATGCTCACAATGTTTAGGCCATTTTACCTTCCGGATTTTTTCGGGAGTCTATCGTCGTATTCGATAAGCTTTGAATGTTCAACCAAACTATTTATTCAATACAAGTGGTGGAGCGAGTACTAAATTGTCTCATTCGAAATTCAACATTTAGGAAATATTTCATATCAGATGATTTTCAACAGTCTTATTTACAGGAGACATGAAAGGTTACTGGCGTGGCCAGCGAAATCAAACTTCAGTTTAATCTGGGAAATACAGTATTTCTTAATTCATTTTTACTCCGACTACATACCTACACACACACACACACACACAAACACACCCACACACACACATATATTAAAACAACATGCCTGGCCGCATCCACAATTCCGTAAAATCCTTGTCGAAAACACAATTATACTTGAAAACAATAAATAAAAACTAAAAATTCTAGCTATACACATAAAACAGTTGAAACCTAACCTGAACAAAATAGACAATGAAATCTCCACAAATATCCTTAAATGTCTATAATTGGTAACAGAAGCCATTGGTTTATACCGACGGCTTCCCATACTTAATACTTCTCGAATTCACTCTCGCATGGTCATGTGTGACGTCATGAGCTGCGGTGCGATTTTCGCTTCCAGCGTCTTATATGCACGTGTTTATCGTTGCTAAGAAATCATCCGTGTAAACAGAAACAGACTATCATCACATTGTTGTCTGTGTATTGCTTAATATATCGTACAGTAATTAGACTGGATTAAAAAATATGTATCAATATTGTGATTTTCTTTCTTCGTTTAATGATAATGTTATTAAGCTTATCAGATGTTATGAAAAGAATTTACATAAAATAAATAGACAACACTTGTCTATATTATTTAATGAAACATGTATGAATGAAAAAATGCTGCCTAAATACACACAATATATATATATGTGTGTGTGTGTGTGTGTGTGTGTGTGTGTGTGTGTGTGTATGTATCCAGGTAAGATGAGAATGAATAGAGTACAATTTCAACGTCCATAGCATTTAATTTAAAAGAGAGCTCAATACAAAGTAGAGCAATATTCTTTATTTTAGGATATTACATTGAAAAACATATCAAAATCACTACACAATTGCAATTGTGTAGCGTTTTTGACATGTTCTCGATGTAATATCCTAAAATAAAAATATATATATATATATATATATATATATATATATATATATATATATATATATATATAACATATAAAAGTGAACATTAAAGTCAACAAAGATATATATATATATATATATATATATATGAATAAATAAAGTGAACATTGAAGTCAACACTCAGAGGCGACAGGCTGTTTCATGCTAGACGCAATCATCAGGCCTGACGATTGCGTCTAGCAGGAAACAAGCCGTCGCCTCTAAGTGTTGACTTCTATGTTCACTTTTATATTTATATTTACATACACTCTATCTCTGATACTGAGCACATTATCCCATAAATATAGCACACCTTAAAACTATATTTCTTCATATATATATGTGTGTGTGTGTGTGTGTGTGTGTGTGTGTGTGTGTGTGTGTGTGTGTGTGTGTGTGTGTGTGTGTGTGCAAATATATAGAAAAATAGTTAAAAACGCGTTAGGTAAATAATCCGAAGTTCTTTAGTATTTTTGTTTTTATTTTTAAAAAACAGTACTCAATACAAAAGTAGAGCTTAAATTATAATTATTTTTTTAAAAATATGATTCCTTCGCTACATAAGAGTTCTCATCTTTAAAAAATAAAAAGCGCCAAAAACTTCAATATAATTATTAAAATTAAATTGAATTAAAGTATCAAATTTTTGGAAGATGCGTAAATTTCAAGATTAGTTATTCCAAAAATTTCGCTTGTAGATGAAACATAGCTTGATACTTTAATTCAGTTTAATTTTAATAATTTTATTGAAGTTTTAAAAAATAATTATAATATATATATATATATATCTTTTGTCACGCTTCCAGCCATCTTTAATTTTCAAAAATTTAAATGCAATGTCAACTGCTATCTTTTGATTACTCTTTTTGTTCACGCTCCTTAGTAATGTTTCGGTTTTCTAATTCTTCCACACTAAGTAACTCCTTGTGTCTTAGCGGCTTTACTGCTTTGTATGGGGTGAACTCAATTTAAAAAATATATACCAGGTGTAACAGCAAAATTGTCCAAATTGTGTTTCAGCATGCGATAATTGTCCATCCCACAAAATCTTTAATACCTAAAAAAAACCACTAAACTAAGTGAGTTTCTTTTTTCCAGGTTTTTGGATAAGACGTATAACCATCGTCACACTATTTGTCGTAAGTTATTCGGTTAGAAAGAGAAAGTTTAAAATCGTTTTGTGTCAGACCCATCATGTCTTCCCAACTGAGCAATGGTGGGAGGAAAAGATCATTCAGGCCTTCATTAAATGGTACCAACATTTATACTCTGGCTCCCATCTTCAAAGTCCATTCAAGAACCATCCAGAGAACGGTGAATAAAATTTAAAAAGAGGGTTTGGTTTGGTTTGGTTTGGTTTATTTTGTTTTATGGCATATCAACCTCAACGGGTTATTTAATGCCGTCAAAATTTTTTATTGCTGGTAATATTTTCTTTCGTCAAAAAATTTATTTCTGGTAATATTTTTCCTTCAAAAATGTGTTGCTGGTAATGATTTTTTTCAAAAAGTATTGCTGGTAATAATTAACTATTTGCCCATAGCTGGGACCCTAACAGGTGCTACTACCCCGAGTCAGTGTTGACCTGGGAACACCAGCAATTAAGAGGTAGTTCCACGTTCCTCAAAACCTCCTGCTCAGAGGCCTTGCTTAAATATTTACCTTTATATATATATACACATTTTATATATATATATATAATTATTTATTTAAAAATTATAACATAAATATGTAGTGATTTTATAACATATTTAAGTTATAATTTTTAAATAAATAATTATATTCGCTCTACTCTGTATTGAGCACTCTTTTAAGAATAGTAATTGTTTGTTATTGGAATTTATTCCGTATACACCAATCATATACTTGGATATATATTTATATATATATATATATATATATATATATGAGAAGACTCTTAATATATATATATATATATATATATATATATATATATATATATATATTAAAAACAACTTGAAAGAAGCCGTTTAACCAACTGACGAAAATTAACGATAAAAAAACAAATGAAAACTACAGATAAAGTTGACTTTTTTCAGAGACAGTCATTCCCTCCCTGTAGTTTTGCTGCTACTAACAAGCAGGGATTTTTTTCTCTACTAATGTTGACTATGCTGACCGAAAGTATTCAAGGAACCTAATTGAAATAATAAAACAGAAAAATATTAATATACAACCCAGTGTGTCTGAAATTTTAAATTTTTATATTTTTTATGTTCAAACACACACACACACACACACACACACACATATATATATATATATATATATATATATATATATATATATATATATATTAGTTGGTGCAAAAATAATGAAGTAATGATGTCGTTTTTTGACGTTAAAAAATACGTCCAAAAACGACATTATTACGTCATTATTTTTGCACCAACCTAATATATATATATATATATATAAAAGAAATATGTTGTAGTGGTTCCAACGAGAGAAAAAAGTATGTATATTAAAAAGAAGAGGGGTGCCGCAAACGTTTTTGGTTGTAATGTGGATTTATTGAGAAAAAATATTATACTTTGTTTTACATAATTTCACGACACGTGTTTCTGGTCTGGTCTCGCAACCGTCTTCAGGTGAAAGTGGAGATTTTTACATATTATTAAAATAATTAATTTTTCTTCATGTTCAATGTGGAATATTCTCGATATGAGACATTCTGTTTGTGTGTTGGCAATCCGAATTTTCTTTCTAGAATTGTCAATGAAGAGTTCTGCGTGAAGGGTCATAAAACAATTAAGGTTTGTCCAGCGAGTAGTTATCGGCATTTAATCTTTTAATGTTTTAGTGACCTCTATGTGCTCTTGGATCTGTTTCTATTTTGGCGTGTTCCTGTCAGCATGCGTGTATATATGCGTGCGTATATTTCCTTACTACGAGGAATTCGTAAACTTATTTGTACCTATACACGCATACACACACATACACACTATCCCACCCAATATATATATATATATATATTTAAGTTTGAAGAATTTGGTAAACCGAATTGGTAAATCCAAGGAGGATGAAATCCTGAGAGCTCAATGTGAAGAACAGAGCTAATATTTAATGAACAAAATAAATTATTGTCATGGTACCTTGAAGTGTCTGTTGTTCATTATATATATATATATATATATATATATATATATATATATATATATGTTTAAGCCTTTTTATTATATCCTTACTCTGTCCTAGACATTGAGTTCTACCTGGATTCTTCCTCTTGGAATTTTTTTCTGACATGTATGGGTATTTATATATTTTGCATATGTATGTATATTTTCCACTAATATTATCTATATATATATATATATATATATATATATATATATATATATATATATATATATTCATTAAGTTCTATAAATAGACGCCTACCTCATAATTCAATTTATGTACTAGATTCAATTATTCCTTCAAGTTTTGAAACGTCATAATTCGGATCTATATTTTGCTTTAATTTCTCGGCAGGTTACTTGCATGCGAAGTAAAAGGAATTATGCTCGATATTTTGTCCATCCGTCATTTTGTCTTTAGACACTCTGATCTAATACCGAAGAGAGAGAGAGAGAGAGAGAGAGAATGTATGCGTGTGTTACTTTAAATGCGTATTGACAGCAAAAATAATCATACCCATTTCTTTTTTAGGCTCTGACCAGCATCAGTTGATGTCAGTGGATGATGACTCGACATGTTGCTGCACCTGCCGGCCTGGGTCGGGTGTTCACTGCACGTTTGATATGTTCTCCCTGTTCAGCGTGATCTTCCTGATAATAGGCTTGACCCTGATCACCATCGGATACGCTATTCCTCGGGACTACAAGTTCGATCCACACAAACCAGCTCGAGTCATGGAAGCCATTGAGGTTGAGTACGCGCGCAAACGCTTCGCGCTCAATATATGTATTATGGTCGGTACGGGCTTCGTTACTTTGAGCGGTTTGATCATCTCGTTTATTGTCACGTGGGAACTCTGTTCAAATGAAAATGAAGATAATCGCGAAATAGATCCGGAACAACACGAAAAGCCTCCGAGTTATGGCTCGATCTGTGGTGATCGTGAAAATTCGGCGGGCGAAGTGGCAGCATCTACATCGGAAGGAGCCGGGATGACGAGGAATTCCCGTGCCGGAAGTTGACGTTGTTAATTAAAATTCAAAATCACGCGTGAAATTCCGAACTTCTCCTACGTTTTATGACTGAGAAAATCATGTACAGTACTTCCTCGTTCATCCGTAATACTTGAGACAGGGTTTTGAAAAAATATTTTCCGATAATTCAAAATTCCGGAAAATTGAATACATAAATTATCGAAAAATAATGAAAAAAAAAAGGTCACTTTCTGAATGAGATCATTCATATCATCATATTTTCAAAGCTCTCATGATGTTTTATAATGAAAGCTTTTCCTTGCGAACTCTTGTACCTGAGAAACAATCCCTGTTAGTTTAACGCAGTAAACTCCCACGTTACTCCACAGCCTCTCTACACTATGAGAAATTAACAACGTTCGCTTTTAGCTTTGCTGCGTAAATCTGTTCCTTTTATAATTATTTTTATCATCATATTTTCAAAGCTTTCATCATATTTTTCAAAGCTTTCTTCAAGGTTTAGTCAAGTTTATTTATAACGAAAAAAAGACGTTCATTTTTGTCTGTTTCCACTTGGCGTCTAATTTTCCTGTCGAAGGTGGCTTAAAGTAGACGTATTTATAAGTAGTGTTTCTGTTTGAAAGCGGAACGAACTTGTAAAAGATAATCATTGCTTCGGCGTTTTAGATTAAACATAGAGGCTGTTGAATTTTAACATGGGCAGTATCATTACTACTACTCTTCAACATTTTTTTCCAGCATGGTTATAATTTCAATAATACCCTGGACACTTGAGTGTTCATCCCCAGGACACTTGAGTGTTCATACCCTGGACACTTGAGTGTTCATCCCCAGGACTGTCTGCATTGAGCCAGTCATTTATTTCTGTTTCATTTACGTCGATGTCCAATGCTGCAAATTGCTCAATAAAATTTTCCGTCGTCACAGCAATCAGAATTACGGCATTAACAATGTAGTATGGTTTTCTAAATTTTCATGACGCTTGTCTGAGACTAAATGCGTCTTATTAACTAATTTTTTTCTCGTCATTTCATGTCCGGATAATCGAAATCTGGAAAATCGAAATGCGGATGATCGAGGAAGTACTGCATTCCATTTTAGTAGACAGATATATTATTGTCTTGACGTCGATTTCTTTTCCTTGCGAATTCTTGTGAGAAATAATCCATGTTAGGTTAATTCCTACACCATGAGAAATTATCAACATTCGCTATTACTTTTGCTGCGTAAATCTGTTTATTTTATAATCCGGACGCCTACACAAACGCATTACTTAACAAGCTCGTCTCATGAACAACTCTGTTAGCGTGAGTTCGATTATCACATTCAAATGCGGCCTTATGCCCGACTAAGCTATAAAATGATGCTTCAGACACTGATCATTGATAGAATTAGATTTTAACAGACTTGATAAGAGAAAAAAAAATAATTTTTACAAAATTTACATGAAGCGTTTTCCTTTTATAATTATTTTGCTAGCTGAAGTATTTTTCTCTGTCAGAGTCAAGTTACGCGAAGTCATTGGATTCTTTCTTTTTATGCGCCATGTCCTTTCAGGACGTAGGCGATCATGGCTCTCCACCTCCTCCCTCTATCCCTTACAGCTCTCAACAAGTTCCTTCCCTCTGACACCTCCCTCAGACCACGTTTTGTCATCCACTTGCTTAAGCCCGCTAGGTATGTCACGCGTTGTTTTCCTTTGTCTCTCTTTTCCTCTATTTGACCCGTGAGTATCAGATTCTCCAGACCCTCCTTCCTCATTATGTGTCCCAGAAACTGCAGCTGCCTCTTCCTGGTGTTAAGTATAAGCCTCCTCCTTGTTTGCATCCTAAGACCTCATCGTGGCTCACACGCTCTGTCCATGATATACTCAGTATCTTTCTGTAGAACCACATTTCTGTCGCTTCGAGTGTCTTCTTCATCTTTGAGGAAATTGCTCAACATTCGTTGCCGTAAAGAAGACGTTCTGCCATTACTGCAGATAAACAATGGACTATTCCTGTTTAATTGCGAAGATAGACGGGCTGTTTGGTTTTAGGAAAAGAAAGAAAGAAAGAATTAAGGAAGCAATGATGTTCGCATGTTTTTAATGTCTGCTTCATTCGATCGCAGTTAGGATCATCGAGCCAATACGAACAATTCTTTCTTTAGCTGTATAGTCTGTGCTACGCCAGAACTACATATACTTTTTTGATTCAGAGTTACTTACTCCTAGACGAGTAGCCATCCAAGGCTATAGAACCCAGTCTGTCCTGTTATTTACTCATAGCTTGGGGGTGGGGAAGAAGAGGATTTATATCTTTCCAAAAGATGCTAATGTACGTAAGTGAATGTATTGGATCCAACTGTAATTCGAACTCGGCTCTCCGATTCCTCAATCCGAGCCGCTATTTATTACGCCACCGTGTTTTTAGACCATACTAGCTCATATGTAAATTCAACACTGATTCAGACTGATTATAAATTGTTTAAAAAAATCATATTGAAAATAAAATCAAAACCTAAGCATATTTGAATCACAAATTATTTTTTTGTAGTTTTATCAGGGGGCCAAGACTAGAGGGCCTGGGGTCCCTCTAATCTTGGGGCCTCTGGGATGTAGACAATAATCATCATTATTCGACCATAGTCGGAATCGTGGAGCCGATGCGAACAATCCTTTCTTTGGCAGTATAGTATGTGCTACTCCAGGGCTACATATACTTTTTGGATTCAGAGTTACTTACTCCTAGGCAAGTAGCTACCCAAGGCTATAGAACCCAGTGTGTCCTCTTAATACCCATAGCTGGGGTGGGGAAAGAGGATTCATATCTTTCCCAAGGGTGCAAATGTACGTAAGTGAATGTATTGGATCCGACTGTAATTCGAACTCGGCTCTCCGATTCTTCAATCCGAGCCACTATACATTACTCCACTGTGTCTTCGTCTGCTCCAGTGAAATGGTAAACGTTATCAGTTTTTAATCTTTTCATTTGTATCCTCTTACTTCTTTAAATAATGACCTGAATTCATATTTTTATGTTAAAACTGTTAAGCTCAAATATTTAACGAGGCAATAGAGGAATTTCCATGGATATTTTTATTGTCGTGGCTGATTCAATCATTAACTGAAAAATTACGATTGATGAGAACATTCAAATAGGAAAAGCGTGAAATTCCTACGGTTACTACTAGTGTATATAACTCTGAAAAGTAATAAAATGTTTAAACTTAATAAGGTGAAAGAAATGAAATGCATGACTAAGAAATGGCCATTTTACAATATATTTGTTATTGTCATTATTCATGTTCAATAACTGCGTCCTCTCGTGTCAGGAATACAAAATGGTATTGGAATGGTAAGGAAGGCTGGAAGAATTGCTAAGATATGTCAGAAACTCTGTGTATATACGTTAAGATTGTAAAAGAAAGCCATCTTGGTTTTAATCAAAAAACACAAATGAAGATATTGTTTTTGTTTTGCTTTCTTCTTTGTCCGGACAAGAAAAATACAAATTACAATTATTGTGTTCCCTGTATCTGTTGTAGTTTGCGTGGAAATAAATTGGCATGTATTTCGGGGCATCCATGGTATATATATATAAAGACATTTTTATGCTTATACATTCTTTTTATAGATACAAATATTTAAGTAAATGCTCTGTTTATAATAAACAGTATTTAAGAACATTTACTGGCCTGAATATCCGAGAAATTTTCACAGAAAATATTCGTTCTCCGACAGGATTCGAACCATGTATCCTATACGGAACCGTCATTTAGCTTGACGGGCTTTTACCGATTTGGCTACGAAGGAGCGTTCGGTTAACAAGGTCGAATTTACTGTATTTAAACTTCAATCTTCCATGAACCTCTCACGTCAAGCTAAATGACGGTTCCATATAGGATACAGGTTCGAATCCTGTCGGAGGACAAATATTTTCTGTGAAAATTTCTCGGACATTCAGGCCGGTAAATGTTGTTTAATATTGTTTATTATAAACAGAGCATTTACTTAAATATTTGTATCTATAAAAAGAATGTATAAACATAAAAATGTCTTTAAATAATTGTCGACCTTTGTCCATTTCATAATATATATATATATATATATATATATATAAAAGCAAATTACACCCCAAGCAAGGCGGGAAGCCACGAGCACGCAAGGGTTTACAGAGAGTTGGAGCTTGAGCAAATAGGAGTGATAGAGGAAAGGATGAAAAGAAGGGTATGGGGATAGATCAGGGCATCTGGAGATGTCGATTGACATTACATTTGAAAAGTTGGAGATTATAGCTATCGGGGAAACAATAAATGGGGGGGAGTTCCACAGGCGAGAAGTGCGAGACATGAAGCTATTGGAGTAGAAGAGACGGCTACATTTAACAGTTTCGAGAGTGAAAGGGTGAGAGCGAGATGCCAACCTAGTTGAACGCTTAAATTCATGAAGTCTGGGAACCAGCGAAAGCAGCTCATCGAAGCAGTTACCATGAAAGTATTTCTAAAAAAGACAGAGGGAGGCAACGGCACGTCTGTGAGAAAGCGACTGCAGACGAGATGCCAGATCAGGGCCAATTACATTGCATATCCGCCTTTGGATTTTATCGAGGACCTTGAGACAAACAGAAAGGGCTCTAGACCATATATGGCAGCAATACTCCATGCAAGGGCGAATGGTTGGTTTGTAGATTTGAAGGATTGACTCCGGCGAGAAAAATTTTCTGGTACGGCACAGGGAGCCAATTTTCTTTTGCGGTATATATATATATATATATATATATATATATATATATATATATATAAAAAATATAATTTTAAGATATGCTATATTTATGAGCGCTCGATATCAGAGATAGACGATATGTAAATATAAAAGTAGACACTGAGGTCAACACCGGCACTAAGGCACTATTCAACTTTGTTTATAAGGCATTATTCAACTTAACTTGATCACCGATACAATTCGTAGCCGAAACGGTCAAAAGCACGTCGGATCTAAAAAACGGTTTCCATTGCCCAGAGGGGTTCAGACACAAATCCTACCAGAGAGTGCATAGTTTTATCTACTGTATTATAATTATTTTTTATGTAGCCTTTTGAATCGTGTATAAAAGAGGGCTTCTGTAAGATGTATAATTCTTTTGCAATATTTAAATTTTTTTTAAATCCTTACAAAGTGTACCTTGTTTATTTGCATCAAAATTGTCATTTTTTTTTATATTTTATAAAGAACTAGCAGCATGGCCCGGCGTTGCCCGTGCTTGATTCAAAAATCGTACGATTCATACAACAATCGCTATCACTTGACTTAGAATATTTTTGTCCTTCCTTGCCTTTAAAGGAGTGCCCTTTGCCGTGCTGATGTTGCTACATGCCTTACTTCTTGCCTATTCCCTACTGCGAATTTTCTTCTATGCTCTATACTAAACATTAAATCTGTTACGAAAAAAGAACTAAAGAAAAAATGAACACAAAACGATCAGCTTTAAATAAAGGACTCGTAACTGGAAAAACCGAATGAAAAAAGAATGTTAACAACAAATGCTTTTTCACACCTAACCCAGTTTTGCGGAATGAGAATCAACGCTGAGTTTAAGCAGATTTAAATTTTTCCCACTTGTGACGAATGCAGCTATCGATTTTTTTTTTTTGCATGCTAGCATGCTAGTTAATATTCGTATCAGTCAGCTGTTGGCTCTCACGCTGGCCAGTAGAATCTTCCTGCCTATTCGTGGCAGCCAGCTATAGGCTCTCACTTTGGCCAGTAGAAAATGGCCGCAAACTACATAAAAACTGCCGTAGAAGCATGAAAAAATCGATTATTTCTACTATCGATGGGAGTTGGGAAATGCAAAGCCGGTCTTCTTCCTTCTCGCTAACTTGGAGCATGTGCATGTAAATTTTGGTGCAAATCCGTCGAAAATTGCGGCCGTGCATTCGTTACACACATCCTGCCTTTTATAGACAGAGATGTAAATTTATCTACAGTTTCCGTTTCTTGAAAAGTATATTTTATAAATCATTTCACCCCTAAGCAAGGCAATAAAGCCACTTAGATGTAAGGAGCTATGAGTGTGAGAAAATATGAAATAGTGAAAAAAAATATTAAGGAGAGAGAACAATAGAAGAACAGGAATTAAAAAAAAACTTTCTAAAAAGCAACGTTTCAAAAATAATTTAATTAATTTCTAAATCAGTCTTGAAATTTTCATTAAAATTCGATAATTGATTTTTGCAAGAATTTCCAAAATTCGATAATTGATTTTTGCAAGAATTTCCAAAATCAATCTGTTTTTCAAAGCTAAAAAAAAGGTTAAATTTTCCATCCAAATTTATGGTCCCACGTCAACGCAAAGAAAAACAAGTTTTTAATCATAATTTCGAAGATTTCTCTCATCATTTTCTTACAAAAAAATTTGTGACACGCAGCAAGAGAGAGAAGATTTTGCAAAGTGCACAATATGAAAACTAGAGAGACAATAGTTAACAGATAAAGAAAATTTCAAATGACTTATTTTACCCGAATAAACCGCCCGTCAGAATCATGTTAATCTATAGATTTATAGTATATACTAGCTGAATACACGCACCTGCGTGTCACTATTTTTTTTTTTTTTAAGAAAATGATGATTAATTTGAAATCATTGTTATAATTTGTGGAGAAAAATTGTGCACTTCAATATTACTCAAAATATTACTCAAAATATTACTCTTGTTGATGGTACCTGCATCTTTCTCCTATATTTTGGATAGGAGTCATTCCCTTGTTCAAATTAAAATTTCATTTATATGAAAGTGGAAAAAATTCAGTGCGGGATGCTCTCCCAAGACCCCCTTTGATCAAAATGAAATATATTTATCCAAGTACCCTGGGTAATGTAGTTTCAGAATATATATTGTTATATCTCCAAAACCCGAGGGGCTCTTCGATAACAAACTAACAGACTAAGGCTACAACTTATATATATATATATATATATATATATATATATATATATATATATATATATTGTTATGGTCCGGTTCCTTGTACCACGTTGATAGTCCAAGGTAGACCAATAAAGAAGAACTCGAACACAGGTATGGAATAACACAGATATATTACAAACAGGAATATATACAGAAGTAGAAGTGTTAGTATGAACAATCAGGTTTAGTAGAGAGAACAATGTAGTCTCAACCAGTATCACTATTCCAAGGTCCTGCAGTAATTGTCTGAAGGTGACTCTGTTTTGGACTGCCTCTGACTCGACTCTTGGCTCGACTTGAACTACTGACTATATTTAGTCACCCCCCCACGTGGGCATCATGTGGCACAAGGCCGGTTTAACGTGGGATCTCCAAGCCCGTGAGCTCGGCCAAAAATATGCCCATTGAACCCGTATAAACGGGTTCAGGGTCGGTTTACCTCCCCGAAAGAGAATCCGCCGCGACGTAGCCTCGTTCGGGTTCATCCCCGCCCGAAGGCAGAGAGTTCAACCGAACAGTCGGTTCAGAAGTGAACGACTGACGATATTCAGGGGCATCATGTGACACAAGGTCGGTTATTTACTGTGGGTTCTCCGACCCCGTGGGCTCACCCAAAAATATGCCAATTGAACCCGTATAAACCGGCTCAGGGACGGATTACCTCCCCAAACGAGACTCCGCCCCGCCCAAAGGCAGAGAGCTCAACCGAACTGTCGGTTCAGAAGTGAACGACAGACTCCTTGCCTACTCCTGGGGCGCAGTATTTATTAAGTATGGAATAGTCCATTATTATTATTATGGGTAAGATCCCATAACACACATATATATATATATATATATATATATATATATATATATATATTATTTATAGATGACTTGCTCTCGTTCGCCCAATAGAGCACTATGGAGAAAGGGAATTTTTAACAGCTGTTCCCCTGCTTCATGCCAGAATTGAGCGCTCTGGTTTAGCGTTTATATACTCCGTTTTATAATACGTTAAAATATTCTCTTTCTTTGCCGTGTATCAACAGCTTAGAGGTAGAGTCTCTGACTCTTTCTAATCGGTCGAGTTTCAATCCCGGCTTAAGGCAATCGGATATATATATATATATGTTGATTTATATATATATATATATGTATATCTCTTGAGAGATAGATATTTTCACAGACAGTACTGTTTCGCTGTATCACAGTTCCTCAGTGCGACTAGACGTCCGAAAGCCTCAAGACAGTTTTGAAACCCGGCCAATTTGATGTCAGTCGGAGTTTCTACCCCTAAGGCATCAGCAAATATATGGATATAGATCCGACAGTAAATTTAAACAATGCTTTAGTTGTATACACAACTAAAGCTGATCATAATTTCGATTTTGATTCTGTGAAGATTTTAAAATATTTTCATAATAAATATCTCAGGCGGATTTATGAAGCAGGCATAATATCTATCTCACGCACGGTGCTTCTTTAATATTTCCCCTTTTCTAGCAAGATTAATGCTCGACAAACGTACATATAAGTTTTAGATCAAAATAAAATTCTTTTCGTTTTTCATTCAAAATACTCAAATTTTAGGAATACGTTTTCACAACATCGCCGACGTGACGACGACGTGATCTTATTTAAACGGAACGCTGATTTTATAAAAGATTTCAGTTATCTGTTTGGATTGGTATTGCTTTATGTCCATCGTCTTTTTCATGTTGAATTGTAAATGGTCTATGTTAATTATGTTTTATGAATATGTCCTGAAGATGGTCTATTAGACCGAAATGTCCGACGTTGACATTAAACATTAAAACAGCATAATCGCATCATAGGATTTTTGTTTGTTTTTTCAGTATATTTTTCTTTATATATATAAATTATTATATAGTAATATTATAGTAAATTAATTCAATATTTTTATTCTTATATATACCTTTATCGGTATATATAAGAATAAAATTATTGATTTATACTGGACTTGATGAAAAACTATTTTCTGGTACGTTCCATTAAAAAAGAACGTTTTCAGATAACTATATAGATCAAATTTATATAAAAAAAAGCCAAAATCCAAGCGCTGGTAGCAATTTACATTAAAGAGTTTAATATAAACAGAAAGAACAATAAAATTTAAATTTTCACTTCCGGTATTTCTAAATTTTAAACTTAACTCATTCAAACTTATAACGATTTTATTTTTCTTGTTTTAATTTTAATTCTCGTCAAATTACGATTGAATGCTGATCTGCCCAAAACTTTCTTCAATATTTTTATTCGTTAGAAAAAAAGAAAGTATACTGGACTGTTATGTAATGTCAGTAAATCTCCTCACAGATGAAAAAGAGACTTGTTCTAACAGAAATGTGATTCTACAGAAGGATGCTGAGAATAAAATGCACTGAACATGTGAATATCATGGGTAAGACAGTAAACAACATCCGATAGCAAGGCCTCTATATCTGGAGGCTTTGAGGAGCATGGAACCACCTCTTAATTGCTGGTGTTGCCAGGTACACCCTGACCCGGAGTGGTAGCACTTGTTAGGGTCCCAGCTATGGGCAAATAGTTAACCCCCAAACTGGGGTTAAAACTCTATGAAAGTGTAAAAATAGGTTTTAATACCAGCAATAAACTTTTGTAAAAAATTATTACCAGCAATAATTTTTTCAAGAAAAAAAATATTACCAGCAATAAAAATTTTGTCAGCATTAAATAAACCATTGAGGTGTTGATATGCCGTAAAACAAAACATACCAAACCAAACCTGAACATGTGAGCAACGACGTAGTTTTAGAGAAAATGGAAACAAAAAGCACACATATAATTAACATCAGAAAGAGGCAGTTGAAATTTCTAGGGCACATAATGAGAAAAGAGGGCTTGGAAAATTTGATACGCACAGGACAGACTGGAGGCAAGAGGGACAGAGAAAAATAACGAATAAACTACCTGGCGAACTTGAGTCAATGGATGGCAGAACAGGGTTTAGTGGGGGAAACAAAAAAAAACAAAATTTATTAAGAGGTATAAAAGACAGGTAATTGTGAAGAGCCATGTGACCAAAAGGAAGAAGAAATCCATATTTATCACCAGTAACCATCTTCTTAAAATATTTTCCCCTCTATGGGAGGTATTTTCATAGCTTCTGAATTATTCCCCAAGATTTATAAACGATGCACTACGGTTGGGCGATTGTAGAACTAAAGAGCTGATTAAAATCAAGAAACACTTCTCTGACATTAACCCTAACCCAAACACTTCTCTAACATTATGTAAATAAATGCACTAAGAACTAACGCTGTTATATGAATGAAATCTGGAATCAGAAATGCACCCCCAAAAGTGGGGTTTATAACCCAATATAGAAACAAAAAGGGAGCCCTTAAGAGCCTTACATACTATGGAATCTAAACAAGAGGGTGCATATTTTTCTAACAATATTTCTCGAAATGTTCAGGCCAGTAGATGGGAACAAATAAATATACTGTTTAATAAATAAATAAAAAAAGAACATCTAATCAAATATGACTCTCCATTAATAAAATAATATTTTAAAGAAATAAATTGGATATACGATGGAATGTCAAAAAATTATCCGCATTTATAACACAGATATGCTGTGGCGGAAATTGCGGATAATTTTTGACTTACCCTCGTATACAAAACTCTCCGATTTCTCAGTCCGAGCCACCATCCATTCCTCCACCGTGCCTCCGTAAATGCTAATACCCCCGGGAATGCATAAATCCCCTTCTTCAATGGTACGGGCAATTAGCAGGAGAGACTAGGCTCTTTAGCTTTGGGTGGCAACCGGTTTTGGAGAAGGAAAACTCTGAATTCAAACCGTCCAGGAGAGGACTGAGCCACGTCAGGCTATCTTGCCTAAGAAACTTCTACTGCGACTGCAGCACATATGGTGCCCCTGCGACCCTAATTGGGTCACGGGATTCATGATCGTATATAGAGGTATCTCAGTTTGATCCATCAAAGTGAAATTATTAATAAACATTATATTAACTAGGCTCTCGTCGTTTTATGAAAGTCAACTCCTCACAACCCAGTTTGGTATTCGTTTCGATAAGGGATGTAATTAATGTCATCAAACAACTGAAAGAAAATGCTTACCTCTGTAATAGGAAAATGTGTACAAACTATGTCAACCTCACGGTATATGTCGACCTTACGGTATATGTCGACCTTACGGTATATGTCAACCTTACGGTATATGTCGACCTTACGGTATATGTCAACCTTACGGTATATGCCAACCTTACGGTATATGTCGACCTTACGGTATATGTTTTTATATGTCAACCTTACGGTATATGTCGACCTTACATATGACCACATCAATAGAGACGTCCTCTTCTCATCCAGAAACCAACTTCCAATCTCTGAATCCACTAATGCATCGATATAACAGAAGAACTGTATCGATCTACAGAATCTTGTCTGATGAGGACCCCAATACGGAAACATTTTCGAACGTCATCAAGAGTGTGATAAAGAGGAAATGAGAGCCGCCGTCTATTTAATCTCTTCCTACACAATGCCCTGCGCCATTACAGACGCAAATGTGATTAGATCGGTACTGAATATTTAAGCATTCCATAACATACCCAAAACATATCTGCTAATAGAAGACAGTTATCCTGCTTTCCTTCTCGAGGCCAATGTACTGATGATGGCGCGACAGGGGTTGCTATGCTGATGACAGATGGAATAAAAATGATCTAGAACAGAAAATCAACCTCCTCTATAAAGTGTTCTAAGAAATAGGACTCAAGATAAACCTTTCCAAAACAGAAACTATGATCTGGAATTCGAATGAAAACACTGATGGCACACAAACTGAATTACTAAAGTAAGTAAATACTAAACACATCAAATACCTCGGTGTATTTACCAGTTATAATACATTTCGTATAGGATAAAATGAATATAAAATATGCTGCGCCAAAGGTAGTTTTGTCCAACAATTAAAATTGCTACAAAACTAAAACATTAACCTAAAACCTCATGTTCTTCTTGTCATATCGAGACTCTCATATGGTTGTCATGTATGGCGCCAAACCTGTTCAGAGATATCTGAACTGTCAGCCTGTTCGGATGTTTTTAGTTCTTTTTTTCTTTATTTCCATTTTTTCCTCGGGTACCGATTTGTTTTGATATATCTACAAGTTGAGCTATCAGGTTTTTCCAAACGAGTATTACTATTAGTATATATATATATATATATATATATATATATATATATATATATATATATTTTTTTTCCGGTCAGAGTTAGATTCACCGGAAAGCAGTTATATAAAAGAGTGCTCAATACACAATGTAAAAAGGAACGAGCCGAATGTGCACAGCGATTAAATATCAAAGTCAAGGAATACTAACCACTTACGCTACCATGGTTTCACCGGTAAGGTTTCTTCAGGCGACAGGGAAATTAATAGTGATTCCCGAATCACTGTTAAAATCCACTACCTAAAGAAACATAGAGGATAACTTTTCAACAGGGCGAAATAAATCGACCGGTGCCTTAAGTTCCAAAGAAAAAAAAACCCAAGCGAGTAGTAAGACTAAAACATCGAGTGCTCAATACGCTAAGTAGAGCGGGAATAACTAAAATAAATCCTAGGAAGGCTTTCCTGGCTCTTTTAGGATTTATTTTAGTTATATATATATATATATATATATATATATATATATATATATATATATATTAGGAGGTAACTCCACTATTTAGCTGTATAAAGGACGTTTACGTTATTGCCAAAGCCTGTGCACGCCCAAATATTTCACGCATATAAACAAATATGTTTTCAGATGCAAGCGCATGCGCACACACATTCAATGTCGCAAATAAAAATCGGCTTGTAAGTTTTTGAATCTCGCCAGAGATAAAAACAGATGCAATCCCGCCTTCAACGTAAACAAGATGGCCATAAATGTTTTTCATTCCGAAAACACCCTTACTTCTGTGACCGGAACTGTTCATATTACATCTCCTGCGTCGTAGAAATTATTCGCGTTTTTGGGGGAGTTTTTTTTTTTTTTTTTTTTGTGGGGGGTGTTTTTGTTTTTTTTTACTTCTATTCATATTTTTACTTCTTTTCCATTATTTGTTCAACACTTGTTGGTCGCCTTGAAATCGTTACAGTGCCGGAGGTCATGTCAAGAAAACACGTTTGCAAAAAAGGGATTTACGAAGTAGGCTGACCTTTCCCACCTGGAACATTAGCACAGCACAATGACCATAAACATATTCAGCTTTGGACGTAGATTTTGGTACTTTGCAGAAAAGATGGCAAAATGAATAAGCAAATTGTTGACCTAGAAATCTTTGGTGATCTTGCAACGAAGGATCTGTATGCATGTTATTATTATTATAAATAAATAAAAATAAAATATAAAATAATAAAAACAATAATAATGAAAATTATAAATAAAATACTAACATAAAAACGTTGTATAAAATAAATTAAATAAAAATTACAAATGATAAAAATACTCCCAGCATGCAACAAAAACTGTTCCCGTTAAAAATACGGACATCCCGCCAATAGACGTTAAATTTAAGCTCTTCAACACTAACCTTGGTACAGGCAACAAGTGTCCGACTTCTCTCTGTGATACTACGGAGTGACTTCTTCCTTTTATTCCATGTACAATAAAACAATTGTAACCGAAAAAAAACACAAAAAATATTAAAAAATTGTATGAAATTAACAAACAATTTATCGTGCTTTTCCTGTTATTTGTGTAGGTTTCATTACCTGTCAAGTATTCTTTTATCTCAGTGAACACAAGAGTAATTTCTGCTGCTATGATGTGAGAGAATCCCCCACAAGATTTTGGTGACCGCCGGCGTGTATAAGAAAAACAACCTACTACAGATCCCAAGTTAACACCACTCTTATGAAGGGGATACTTAATTCTAATAAAAATGAAATTTAAATCCAAGTAAAAACGCCATTCAGTTATGTGCCATGCGTGATACACACTTGGGCGATCATGTATCTTTAGTTAGATGACTGACGAGGCAGATTTTTTTCCAGCAGTAGGTTACCATTTATTTATGCGGTACACAAGTTGCTATCAAAGGCTATAGAACCGGGTCTGTTCAGCTATTTACCCGTAGCTGGGAGAAGGAGAAAAATAGGATTCATACCTTTCCAAAGGGTATTAGCACGTAAGTGAATTTCAGTCAGTTATGTGCCATGCGTGATGCACGCTTAGGCAATCTTATACCTCGCGATACATGACTGACGAGGCAGATTCTTTCCAGCAGTAGGTTGCCATTTCTTTCTGCGGTAGACCAGTTGCCATCCAAGGCTATAGAACCCGGTCTGTCCTGCTATTTTCCCATAGCTGGGGGCGAGAAGAAGAGGATTCATAGCTTTTCCAAGGGTATTAGCCCGTAAGTGAATGTAATGGATTCGACTGGAATTCGAACTCGGCTCTCCTCAATCCGAACCGCTAAAGGCCAATTTATTTTCTATAGAACCGAGAGCATACGACATTTTTTTAAAGATGACGTATATTTTGTTTTTGTAATTTTTTATTTAATGGTATGAATAAAAATATAAATAAAAGTTTTAAAAATATGCTGACAATGTCAAATAATAAATTATTGTTACAGAATGCAAAGGCCAGGGCCAGAATGGTCAGCGATTGGCCGGGATGTCTCATGGGCGGGGTATTCTGACAGTGATGGATTGCCTTTGTCTGGGTTTTAAATAGAAGTCCAAAATGGAACGAATTCAACAAGGGTTTCAAGAATTCTGAAGCGTTGATACGCCTCCCACACCCAGGTTAGCGACCGGTTAAGACCACCTGCGGAGGGACGCTGAGCCAACGTGCGACACGCGTTCCTGTGACGCCATTCCCCCCACTGCCTTTTAGATTCCAAGCTGCTATCACTTTGTTCTAATAAAACGAATGAGAAAAATAAATGATCCTTTTTCATTTTTACCATTTTATGTAGTAGCATGGAGTCCCAGAGACGATACAGAGAACGCAACCGTATTTCTTGCGATTGATACGCCGTCACATTAAACACGATAAATTTCTATAATAAACAGTAAGATTTTCATGATTGTGTATACAGTGAAACAACAAATACTAAAAATCTATAGGAGGTCTGATAAAAAAAAACTATCGAGACTATTGCTATGGTACATGCACACTAAGTTATAACGTTCTCACTCACTTTCGTTTTTTTTATAGCAAGAAGGAAAGTGTGTAGAGTGTGGTCGTCTTAAATAGTGGAAAGGTTTTCTGTTGCTTTTTCTACTATTTGGAATTCAGAGTTTTCCTTCTACCAGACTGGTTGTGACCCTAGAGAGAGCCTGCTATTTCATTCATGTTTAGTGGGGATGAGAAAAGATGGATTCGTGTGAAAGTAAATGCAACTGACTAATCCGGAATTTAAACTCGAAATACCGATTCTGTCTTCTGCAAATCCTTCCATCGAAAAGATTTATAGATAAGCAACAGATTTTGACAGTCAATGAAAAATGAAATAATAATAAAATATTTTAACACTGACTACATTTGCATGCGGTATTGTTATGTAAGAATATTTTATTATTATTTTATTTTTTTGATTTCTGGTGTATACTACACATTTCTTTCTGGGTCCCGCCCAGAAACCTAAGGTCAGAAATGGCATCCTGACATTTTCCATTGAGCAATTAAAAAAAAATTTTTTTAATCATATTTTACATAGATAAAGCCCTTCGTAAGGTATGGGCTGTACTCGTAAGAACAATTTTTTGTATTTCTTTAATGCATAGGCTTCCAGGAATCCCTTCAATGAGTCGACTGGAATCTTTTCCAATCAATCCGAGAGCTCCAACTACAACAGGGATTATTGATGTTCCCATGTGCCACATTTTTGAGATTTCGATTTCATGGTCTTTGTATTTTGATAGCTTTTTAAAGATCTTCAGAGGTACATTGCAGTCTGCCATATCAAAAATTAGGTAATTTTTTGTTTGCGGTTACTAAAAACAATGTCTGGTTGATTAGCTTTGATTGTTCTGTTTGTGTGTATTGTGTATGTTGTAACCTAGGCAAGATTACTGAATAGAATAATCAAACGAAGTTTGGTAATGAACGATAATACTTAGGACGCGAACAACACATATAAGATTCGCCAGCGGCGCGCAGAAGTAGTAGTCAATTGCTAGAAGTGAGTCAAGTGGATTCCACAATGAATCTCCAACTGCAAGATATCTACCAACCGCTTCATGCGGTCAGCTGTGGAACAAGGCCGAATTTAATGTGGGATATCTGAGCCCGTAGGCTCGACCAAAAATTCCCCGTAGACCCCGTATAAAACGGTGTCAGGTAGCTGTTTCCCGAGACGAGACTCTGCCCTTCGGCATAGCCTCGTCTGGGAATCCTCTCTGCCCGCAGGTAGAGAGTTTAACCAGTACAGCTGGAGACGAATCTCCAACTGCAGACCAACATACAGTATTTACTACTATATTTATGGGAATGAAGACATATCCATTATCGTCCGTAGGTATGCCACAACCGCTCCGGCATAGACACTAATGCTCCATTTTGGGCTTAACCTGACTCTTGTAAAAACAAAAGGCGTAGCAAAAGAAGTTGGATACTTCCTGGAACGATATAATGAGTCGGTCATTTTTTGTTTTTTTGTTTTTTTCCAGTACTTTCAGCAATGGATTGTATATATGTCCCACTTGAGATCTGGAGTGAACTTCAGATCCTATGGAAGTTCAAAGCCTTGGAGCTTCATTGAATCTTTCATCTTATCAGGAGAAATTATTTGCTGTTTAAATACGTAATTATCTCCCTTGCTAAGCCTCGAATAAACATATTTTATGTCGAACAATTTTTCTTTTTTTTTTCTTCCTTATAATTTTTGTAATTGTTATTTCATTGTTACCCTTTAAATAGCTGTTTTTTTTTTGGGGGGGGGGGTATTTGTTTTTTATTTGTTTTGTTTTTTGGTTTTTTTTCTGATGCCAGACGGCCAATGCGCCTTCCATTTCCGTAATTATTGCCTGGGTTACAGATGTTACATAAAACAGACGATATTCAACTTGATGTTTGTCGTCTGCAGCTGGAATTTCGCTTAAGCTCGGGGGCGGATTTCGAAATGTTTTAAAAGTTACCATAAATGCCCATTAACTGATAAATGTTTCAAGAAGGAAAAGCAATTTTAAAATATTTTTTTATATAAAGTCGGCAAAGGTCCTTTTTCGTCTTAACACGTACAAACGAAAATAAGCGTTCCTCCTAAATGCATCATTTTAAATTGGTCTTCGTATTCCATATATATATATATATATATATCCCTCATCGTTAGCACGACTTGGGGTTTCATGCAGAATGCAATTTTCAGGTGCAGAGTGTAGACAAAAGACAATAGGAAAACTGTAATAGTTGCCGACGCGTTTCGTCCAAAGCAAAAAACGAAATGAATTTAATTAAAGAAAGTAACTAATAACTGCTAAGAACATTCTGTTTTTTTATTATTATTAGTTACTTTCTTTAAATAAATTCATTTCGTTTAGAAATATATTCGATAATGCATTTCGCCATTTAAGGCTTCATCAGATCCGAAAACGAAAGATTGAAATGTGTAGCTCTGTGTGTGTGTGTGTGTGTGCATGCATGCGTGCGTGTGTGTGTATGTGTGTGTGTGTTTGAGTGTGTGTGTGTGTGTGTGTCTCTCTCTCTCTCTCTCTCTCTCTCTCTCTCTCTCTCTGCTTAAATAAGCAATCTGTACTTTTTCCCTTAGCTGGCGTTTCTTGTGGCTGAAATGAGTGACTTTTAAAAACTTCGTTAACATTTATTCTAGTATCTGTTCTTCACTCTTAGTCGAAAGTTGTTAATGTATTTTTCCAACATTTTTTTTTTTACTAAAGGCAAGTCCTTTTCTTCTTACCAGAATGGCTCGAAAGTAAAACAAAAAAATTATTTAGCCTTTTCTGAAAATCGATCCAAGGTAAATCCTCATATCATCCTTTAGAATGGCTTTTGGTTTTGTTTTGTTGTTGTTTTTTTCTATCCATGCATTTTCCGTGTCGACAGTATCTGTTTTAAAGTACTAAGAACCATTATTTAAGCATACACACACACAAATACACATACACGCATTTCATTCTTTTGACAATTTTTTGTATTTCTCTTAAGCTGGGCTTTATTATTATTATTATTATTATTGCTGTTGTTGTTGTTGTTTTTGTTGCATCATCTTGTCAGAAAGTCATTTTAAGTGCTTAATTACCAAATCTCCTCCGGGGTCTATGAGTAGAAATGGCACTGTAGAAAAGTTATTTATACACATCTGGGACGTTTCGTTTAGATGAAGAAGGTTTTGCGGATGATATATGTAGTTCTGCGCAAAGTAATCTTTTATAGCCCTGGGGTGCTGATGGTGTCCAGGAACTTTACTCACATAGTTTTCGGTACCCTTCTTTATTATAGTCATTGCCCCTATCACAATAGGGATAATAGTAGTTTTACTTTTCCAAATTTATGTTACTTCGATTTACATTATTATTATTATTTTTATTTTCTTTGATTTCTGGCGTTTACATATTTCTTTCTGGGTCCCGTCAGGGACCTAAGGTTAGAAATGGCATCATGACACTTTCCACTGACAAAAAAATACATAGACAAAGCCCTTCGTAAACTGTGGGCTGTACTTGGCAGAACAATTTTTTGTATCTCTTTGAGGCATGGACTTCCAGGAATCCCTTCGATTAGTCTACTGGAATCTTTTCCAACCATTCCTAAGGCTCCAACTACAACAGGGATTGTTGATGTTCCCATGTGCCACATTTTTGAGATTTCTATTTCAAGGTCCTTGTATTTTGACAGCTTTTTGAAGATCTTGAAAGATATATTGCAGTCAGCAGGGACTGCCATATTAATAAGGAGGCACTATTTTGTTTGTGGTCTTTAATTATTATTATTATTATTATTATTATTATTATTAGCCCATTTGAAAAAGAAAAGATTATTTAGGAAAATGCTAAATTTCAGAATTTTCGGGCACACCAGTGTCCTTTCTCAACGAAAAATGAAATGAAGTTGAACACTTTTTTTAACGTTTAAAGAAAGTTGTTTTACGCACATGTAAATTTTTTTTAAGGAACTCGTGATTCTTATGGGATGGTTGCCCCTTGAATAGAAGATATAATATTATTTATGAACTAGTATACAAATGCCGTCAAAATTAATGACAAGAAGGAATGTATTATAAGTAATATACATTATATTGTAACTAATTTTCGTTTAATCCCGGGACAATTTTGTAAAATAAAATAGTTCGTTGTTAACGTTAATAATTAAACAGTGTACAATTTATAAACACCTAAGGAAAAATATCCATATATTATCCTAATAAAATATCCATATATTATCCTAATAAAATATCCATATATTATCCTAATAAATGTCACATGTTTACAACCCAAATCATGCTTACTGCAAAAGTTCCCAAAGCACAATATTTTTTGTGTAAATTTTGGAAGATCCGAGTAATCCTTCACACTGTAACTTCAGGTTCTGCTTATTTGTCGTCTTACTAAGAGCAACATATCATCAGTTTTTTTATTAATTTTTTTCCCAAGCGATTACCAAATTCCACAAGATATGCCCCGAATTGTAACATACAATAATTACGACAAAATAAATATATATACAGACTCAGTATCATCCAATACACCTTTTAGCAAAAAAAATTATCGTATGATTTGTATTTGCGAAGATAATTCTCAGAATTAAAAAAATAAAAACGAACAGGAATAATTATTATTCCTGTTCGTTTTTATTTTTTTAATTCTGTTGATAATTTCGAAACGCCGTATGTATTTTTAAATTTTCTATTCTCTTGAATTTATTTCCGTATCTTTTTTGTGTAATTGTTTTAACTTTTTATTATTCATTCATTATTGCAGAATTTAAAAACGAAACTTAATATCTATTCTTGTTTTTACTTTACTTTACAAAAACAAATTTCTAACAAAATATCTTGAATTAGCCCAGGCTCCGCCCAATCCTCGAAACTATGACACGAAAAATAATTTTTACTTATGCTATGGAAAATAATTTTTTAGTCAATCTTTAAAAAAATAAACTTCGTAGTTTTTTTCTTTTTTTGCAGGGCGGGGGGTTGTTACTAACATGAAAAAAGTAAATAATTTTAAATAAAGTTTTATTAAAGCAAAACTATTAGCGAGCCTTATTTTTTCGAAAATTAATTTAAAAAAATATAATTAAATTCGTAACACAAATATTAAACACGACTAATATTGACCGTGACTCATGTCTTTTCTTTCATGTTTTTTTATTTAACTAAAGTTCTTTCTTTTTCTTTGCAAAAACAAATATGATTTGAATTTGGACAGATAGGTCATCGATATTTTGCACACTTCAATTGTTGCACACAAAAACGGAAATATATATATGTGGCTTATTATATATATATATATATATATATATATATATATATATATATATATATATATATATATATATATATATATATATATATAATCGGATAAAAAGAACATTCGGACAGTTTTATATAATTTATCATCCGAAAAGAAAAAAAAATTATTAGATCGCATTAGAAATTTGTATATAAAGCTAAATAAAAAAGCACCTTGTCTGTCATATTCAATGAAATGTGCATGAAGAAGGATTGCTGCCTAAATACACAAATTTTAAATATTACATATATATATATATATATATATATATATATATATATATATATATATAAAACGAAATCTGCACATGCGCAAAATGCCTTTCATTGAAGTTTTTTTTCCTATAGATCTTCTATTTCTTTTTTAAGTTTTCTTGATGTAAAGGTGAAATAAATCCGATGAGAAAAAGAATCGTATTATTACTCTTTCCATTATTTTGTATTCATTGAGTTCGATTTCTATCCGCACGAAGGACGTTTGTTCCCAATAATAATAATAATAATGAAGCTGACGTCGCACTTAAGGACTGATTTCAGCGGCAATTAAGCAAATATTTAACCGAATATTTTGTAAAAGAATCTAGAACATTTTACATCAAACTATATCCATCATTATTTTTCTGTTATTTTTTTTTCTTTCTGAAATGATAAAATCTCTGTTGTTACAGAAAGAGAGAGGCATTTGGATATTTGAGTTAAAAGACAATATAAATGGAAATAGGCGAAAAGGATGTTGTAAGGAAAGACTGTAATGGCTTCGGAGTAAAGAACCGATAGCTTTCATTAAGATAACAAGTGTAAGAAAGAAAGAAACAAACAAACAAACAAACAATTGCTTGAAATGACATTTTCCTCTCTCTTATTATTTGGTTGTCAACAAAAGAGGCAGTTCAAAGAGTGAGTTACATATTGGTGATGCCAAAATCAAGCAGGGACTATGTGGGTAGTGAAATAGCAGACGACGAAATCCAATGGCACATAGGGACAGAGAAAGATGTCTTTCAGAAACCAACCAATTTATTAAAAGATACGAAAAAAGTTGTTAGAAACAAAGAAAAAAGTGCTGATGTAATATCTAATCTCCTATATATCAGTGAATACCGGGCAGCCTCTGCATGCCTTTTATAAACTAAACAGAGTCTGAAAAAATAGGAAAATGTCGTTAGAAACAAAGAAAGTTGCGCTAAACTGCCATATAATATATAATCTCCGATATGGCAGTGAATGCTGAACAATCTCTTCATGCCTTTCATAAACTAAGCAAAGTATTAAGAGATAGGAAAATGTCGTTAGCAACAAAGAAAATAGTGCTGATGTAATATCTAATCTCCTATATATCAGTGAATACTGGACAATTTCCGTATGTCTTTTATAAACTAAGCAGAGTATTTGGATATATGAGTTAAAAGACAATATGAAAGGAAGTCGGCGAAAAGGATGCTGTAAGATAAATCTGTAATGATATGCGCTTTCGGATAAGGAACGGAGAGATTTGATCAAGAAAACAACAAGGAGAAGGAAACAAAATAAAGAAACATAAATATTGATAATAAATTAGATATAACCATCTAATTTATTTTAAACATTTAAAATTCAACTTTGAAGCTTTCCGAGGAAGCATGAGGTCATCTTGTTAGATTAATTTCCCCAAAATATAAGCATTTGACCTTTGCTTGTACTTCCGGTTGAAGAAAGGAAAAACAACTATTGAAGGAAAATTTACTGGGAATTAAAGAAAGAGAAAAAGCAGAAGAAAGAAGTCAGGAGAAAAAATGAGCAGGAAAGAAAGAAAGAAAGAAAGAAAGAAAGAAAGAAAGAAAGAAAGAAAGAAAGAAAGAAAGAAAGAAAGAAAGAACAATGAGAGCAGTAGGAAAAAGAAAGAAAGAAAGAAAAGAAAAAAGAAAGAAAGAAAGAAAGAAAGAAAGAAAGAAAGAATTGAAAAACAAAACTAAATAGAAGAATGGACTGAACGGAAAGAAAGAAAGAAAGAAAGAAAGAAAGAAAGAAAGAAAGAAAGAAAGAACAATGAGCAGTGGGAAAAGAAAGAAAGAAAGAAAGAAAGAAAGAAAGAAAGAAAGAAAGAATTGAAAAACAAAACTAAATAGAAGAATGGACTGAACGGAAAGAAAGAAAGAAAGAAAGAAAGAAAGAAAAAAGAACGAAAAACAAAACTAAATAGAAGAATGGACTGAACGGACAGAAAGAAAGAAAGAAAGAAAGAAAGAAAGAAAGAAAGAAAGAATTGAAAAACAAAACTAAATAGAAGAATGGACTGAACGGAAAGAAAGAAAGAAAGAAAGAAAGAAAGAAAGAAAGAAAGAAAGAACAATGAGCAGTAGGAAAAAAGAAAGAAAGAAAGAAAGAAAGAAAGAAAGAAAGAAAGAAAGAACTAAATAGAAGAATGGACTGAACGGAAAGAAAGAAAGAACAATGAGCAGTAGGAAAAGAAAGAAAGAAAGAAAGAAAGAAAGAAAGAAAGAAAGAAAGAAAGAAAGGAAACGCAGAGGGAGAAAAAACCGAAAGATGAAAAAAGGTAGAATAATTAAAAAAGATAAAAGAATATATATATATTAAAAAGAATAGGAAATAAATGAATGAATGAAAGGAAGAAGAAAGAAAGGAAAGAGGCGTGGCTTCCTTTACGGTGGGAAAGCCATACATTATGTTGAAACTGACGACGCATGTGTTCCACGTTGCTATGGAAACAGAAGAAAACACTAGTAAACACAGTGAATAGTTTTCAAATGAAACACGCCAAATTCGGAAATACTCTCTCTCTCTCTCTCTCTCTCTCTCTCTCTCTCTCTCTCTCTTTCTCTTTTCCGCTCTCCCCTCATCTATCTATCTATTTGAGACGTTTTTATGTTTAGCCCCCTATTTATGTATCTATCCAATTATGTTAATATCTACCTCGTTTACCTACATATGCGCCTCCAAAAAAGCGCTACCTAAGGTTTTAAATACATTGAATCTTTTATTTTATCTTTAATTCCAATCTAATAGATTAAATTTAAATAAATACTTCTTTCTTTTTTTTTTTTTTTTTTTTGAAATCGCTACAATCTCTAAATTTGGCCATATTGACAAATTTATCAACACAACATAATTAAAAATCTTTCAAAAATAAAATATACTTTTTCTTAAATTCGGATTTAAAGTTTAATTAATCTGAATTTAAACAAATATTAATTACTTTTAGTTCATAATATCGTAGAAAAGCATTTTCCTAGCACGGTAGTGGGTGTTTTTTTTATGATGCGTTGACACATATCGAAAGCTTAATTTTGGGGATTTTTAAGTAATGGGAACGTAACTACAAAAAGAATTACTTGACGAATGTGAATTGTGAACGACTTTTTTATATAATGCTCAACTAACCAGTAATCTTAAAAAATTAGGAAAATATTTTAAGTAATCTAATTTTATTAGATTTTTATGTATTTTGACTCTATAGTCTTACTTTCAAAGACAATTGTTGAGGAAATGTTAGAAAAATTACCAATAATTTTTAATTTTACTATAGTTACCGCTCTCATTTTAATTTATGACAACGCATTGAATTAGATATAGCCAATCTGCCCATGGCAATGGTAAAAATTTCAAGTTGGACAAGTGGCCTACAGGAAAGAGTGCTAAGAGATAATATTAATTAGGTCATGCACTGGGTCGCGAAAGAAAATGTCCTCTGGACCTCTCGCAGAGTGCTGGGAGATAAAAATTAATTAGGTCAAGCCCTGACCGAAACCAAAATGTCCGTTGAACCACCCCCATATCATTTGGGAAAAACACCTGTTTTATGTCGAAGCTGGCCATGATAGCAAAATTATTTTATCAGAACGAATAATTGGCACCAAGGTACGATATCACCGGATTGACCACCCACTTGTTTGGCGAAGGTCCCGAGTGATGAATTCCAGGTGACATTCAGGATAAAATTGAGATTAAGAGACCACTACGAGTCGTATTAGGTTGTTGTCGAGAAGAAGAAAAAGAAAGAGAAGAAAAAGAAAAATGGCGATAATTTTTTTTTCTTTGAGCAAGAATTTTTAAACCGAGGCTAATCCGCTGAGCACCCATTGGCTGAATTTTGGCGTGAGCGTTGGGCGCAGGTAATCATGTGAAGAAGGAGGGGAAACCTGTTGACGCCCCCTAAAGGGTTTGGGTGAGATACCCATATGAAAAAGGAAGAATCTGGAAGGACTTTCAAAAATGGAAAATAAAAAATTTTCCTGACCGAAAACAAAGAAGTGGATTGTGGATTTAGAATTATCAAGGAACCTCAAGCCCGCCCCGGTTTTGGTCGGCGTCCATATAAGCAGAGTCGCAACGAGTTGCGGCAGTTGAGTTGAGTTGAGTTGAGTTGAGTTGAGTTGAGTTGAGTTGTGTTGGCAGTTCGAAGTTCGCAGTGAAGTTCGCAGATGGAGATGCACCCGCCTCGCAGAAAGTTGACAAAGATTCCACACAAATCACGACCTCAACTTCTAACCAAGAACAATTTATTTTTGAAGAACGACTTAGACTAACACCAAAACAAGTTTTACGAATATCGCCTGAAGATACACCAAGAACCAGTTTCTTAAAGAACAAACAACTTAAGATGTTAAGACTCGCCTAACAAACACAAAGTGTCACGAATCCATATAGCGGGTTGGGAAGAAGACGCAGTCCTGTATTCAGCAACCAGATATAAAATATTGTTATCCTTTTTTTAACACATTTGAACTTTTCGGGTTATTACTTTATTTTCTTTTACATATACTTGTGCGGTGTTACCCTTGTCCGGACTCAGCTTGCATTACGGCCCGGCGACTGGTTGATTTCGTCTACCTAAGATCAACTCACAACGTGGGTAGGTTAGACTAGAAATCAAAGCAGTTACTTCGGTAACCAGACGTTGGAGGCGAGCTGAATCAGCAAAAGTTTAGAACGTCACATTTGGTGCCGCGACCAATACCAAGTCACATTGGTCATCACAGGACAGGATAGGACGGCGACGGCGCGGAGACAGACGGGGTGACATCACAATTGGCGCCGCGACTAGGACAGCACGGCGGGCGCGGCCAGGTAGACGTCACATTTGGCGCAGCGACACCGGGGGACGTCATAGTAAGCTTTTCCATTTCTGATTAGTAAATATAGTTTTTACTTAATGGCAATATCACCTAACCTCTACAAATTAATACAGAATGTTAAAAGATTTAAAACCTTATTAATTATTATAACTAATTTTTTTCAAAAATAAAAACAATTCTTCTTCATTATTCATCGAAACTTTTTTTTTTTATGGTCGTAGTATCCACAATATTTCTCATTCATAAAAAGTAATTAAAAGCTTTTCTAATTAAATAATGTCTTAGTCTTATTGCATTTTTTTTTATTTGAAGATTCAGAACAGATTTTCTGTAACTGGGGGGTCCGGTTTGACAAAAAAGATTTGATGATTAAAATTCTTCAAGGACTTGTCCTTACAATTAATATAACCATTAAGTGGTACAACAATGAATTTCTCGAAATTTCATAAAATTTAATAAATATAAAAATATTTTTATCATGATTTTTCGAAAAATAACGTTTCTAAAATAATCTCATCCATTTGTGAATTTTTTTTAATTTTTTTTCAAATATTTCCAAATTAATATGGACAATTTTTACACACTCTATGTCCAGCCAAGGAGACACGGTGAAGAAATAGAGAGCCGTGTTCGAATTCCAGTCGAATCCATTACATTCATTTACGTAAGGTATGAATACTCTTCTCCCCCCAGTTATGGGTAAATAGCAGTACAGGCTGGTTTCTATAGCCTTTGATGGCAACTGGTCTACTGCAGAAAGAAATGGCAACCTACTGCGGGAAAAAATATCTGCCTCGTCAGTCATGTATCGAAAAATACACGATCGCCTAAGTGTGTATCACACATGGCACATAACTGACTGAATTTACAATGAATGATCTAGCAATTAAAGTACTTTCTATACATTTTCGTATTTGTTATATATATATATATATGTGTGTGTGTGTGTGTGTGTGTGTGTGTGTGTGTGTGTGTGTATACATATGGCACAAAAATGTACAAAAATACATTTTAAAAATACATAACAAAGAACTTTCGTTGTTTTTTTAACCAAACTTGTATAAATGATTTGTTACACAAATACACCCATATATGTGTGTGTGTGTGTGTGATAGTTACCCCCTACTAATTCGCTGACAAAAAGAGCATACCATGATGAAAAGATGCCCAAAACTTGTTTTATCGTCAAAATGTTTACGTTATTATTAAAAGGAAAGACCAAAGTCCTTTTTTAATTGTTTAATGAAATATTTTACACATTTCAAGCAACTTTGGTTATGTTATAGTGGAACACACCTATTCTATAGTTAATAGACTCTCCCACCTATAATAAGTAGGAGTAGTAAAAGTAACAACTCGGTCGATGTCGGACGACCGACTGATCGGTTGAACTCTCTGCCCTCGGGCGGGGAGGAACCCGAAAGAGGCTATGCCGAAGGGCGAATTCTCTTTCGGGGAGGTAAACTGACCCTGAACCCGTTTATACGGGTTCAGTGGGCATATTTTTGGCCCAGCCCACGGGCTCGGAGATCCCACGTTAAATCGGCCTTGTGCCACATGATGCCCTCGTGGGGGGTGACTAAATTTCGTCGACGCCGGACGACCGTTAGTCGGATACTAAAGTGTCAGCAACCACAACTAGATTTCTCTGCGTCATTACCTATTATATCAAGTTCTTAACGTTTTGTACGTCGAACCTATTTTAGGACCGACTTAGTACAAATACAAGCCTCCACTGTGAGACCACTCCATAACACACTTGGCGACGAGGTATTCGGATTCATACGGTGGAAGAGAGAAAAGAAATTCACACTCCATAACAAATTTGGCCACGCGGATTCGAACTCATACGAAGGAAGAAAAAAAAAATTCGTTCGCCATATAACAAACCTGGCGACGATGAATTCAAGCTCATACGGAGGGGAAAAAAAATTCACCCGCCATAACAAATTTGGCCACGAGTATTCGAACTCATACAGAGGAAGAAAAATTTTCATTCGCCACAGTATAATTTGGCGAAAGGATTCGGATTCAAACTGTGGAAGAGAAAAAAAAATTCGCCACAACATTATTTGATGACGAAATTCGTACTCATACGGAGGAAAAAGAAAAAACTTGCTCGTCACAATTTCGGCGACAACATCTCGGATTCACATTTTAAAAAAAAAAAAAACTTGGCAAAGTTTTTCGAAAGACAAGACGTCAACTGAGTGACGAAAAAAATCAGTCGTATTCTCAACTGAGAAAAGAATTTTTTTCTCGATAAAACAGTTTACTCAAATAGGTCACGAATTGCAAATTCGTAGGACCCCCCCCTCTACAATATTTAAGCATTGTGCAAACTTTTTGCGAAGATGGAGGAATGCAAAAATATATTCCAGGAAATTTTTAAGTTCCAGACGGAACAACAGATGACAATATTAGAGCAACAGAAAACATTCCAGATGCAACTACAGGAGGAAACTTTTAATAGACAAATGCAGTTTCAACGAGAAGTGGAACAGATGCATAAGGAGTTTCAAAACAAAATTCTGGAAATAACTGAGAAGAGGAAAGAGAAAAATATACAAAATGATTCTTTACCAGAAAATACAATATGGAATTCAATTGAAATATTCACGTACAGTCCAGATGAAGAGATAACTTTTGAAGAGTATTATAAAAATATACGGACGTGTATAACGAGGACTGCCACTCGTGGTCTGAAGGAAAGAAGGTTAGGCTTCTTTTAAGCAAATTAGGAACTGCTGAGCATAACAAATTGGTAAACTATATTTTACCGAAAAAACTAGCGAGTTGTCATTTACCGAGGCGGTAAATATATTAAGTAAATTATTTAGTAAAAAGACATCTTTGTTTCACAAGAGGTGGAAATGTTTGAATCTGATGAAAGATGACGAACAAGACTTTATAACGTACGCAGCCAATGTGAACAAGCATTGTGAAGAATTCAAGCTAGCAGTTAAGCGCTGACAATTCTAAGTGCTTAGTATTTGTTCAAGGGCTGGTATCGGAAAGAGACGCAGAGTTGAGAAAATTAGTACTGACAAAATTAGAAAACGAACCAAGGATTACGATACAGAAGTTGGCAGAAGACTGCACAAGGTATGTTAGCGTAAAGAAAGATTCGAAAAAGATAGAACAGTCTGGCGTTTCGCATGTAAGGAAAATACGCTACAAAAAAGAAAGTCAGTCTACCAAAAAGAATTCTAAAATTGCGGATTATCAAACAAAAAGTGAAATACCAGAGGAAAATAAACAAACCCCCGAAGCCATGTCTTGCTTTCGATGAACTTCACTGATACAGATATTGCAATTTTAGGAATAAAGAATGTTTTAACTGTAAAAGAGTGGGTCATAAAAGCTCGCACTGCAGGTCAAAAAATAAAGACAATAAAATAAGAAAATTAAAGTCCCACGAGGTGAACAATGGAATAACCAGAAAATTTGTTACCGTCGAAATAAGTAATAAAAAAATAAAAATGCAACTCGACACTGGTTCCGACCTATCTATCATAAATTTGCATACGTGGAAGAAGTTGGGGAAACCAACTTTAATGAAGACAAATAAAATCGCGAGGTCAGTGACGGAAGAAAAATACAATTCATTGGAGGATTTGTTACAAACGTCACGTTAAATAAAAAAGAAACTCGAAAAGTTAAATTATTTGTCGTAGAAAATACCACGAACTTGGTATGAATTGGATAACAGAATTTCAATTATGGGATTTACCGATAAATTCTTTCTGTTACAAGGTAGATTTTTTAAACTACGAAGCCTAAAAATTAGTAAAGAAACTTAAGGGAACATTTCCTACTGTTTTTTCTCCAGGTTTGGGAACGTGTACCAAGATGGAGGCAAAATTCCAGATAAAAGAAAACGCTCAGGTGGTATTCAAAAAGAAAAGGAATGTGCTGTTCATTTCAATTGAACAGATAGATAAAGAATTGGACAGATTAGAGAAAACCGGTGTATTTAAAAAAGGTGAATGTGTAACACCGACGATATATGTGAAAAACAAGCTCCAGAAAGTAAAAATGAAGCCAACACCGAGAAAAACTGGGGAGCGAGTTACCCGCAGCCAAGGACATGCAGTATTATTAAATGATTTAAGTCAACTGAAGTCACCACTGAAAACGTTAAGAAGCACAAGATCAACAAAAGGAAAGCTAGAGGCTGAACAAATAGAACCACAAGAAGAACCTACAGAAACTGTGACTCCATCCTTAAGAAGCTCAAAGCAGGAGGTTGTTTCTGGTAACACTATGGAGGTATCAAAAAATAGAAAAGCGGATTGGCTATATGATGTACTTGGTGAAAGGCGAAAAATTCACGTGCAGTAACCAGATCAGACGACGTTTTTCAGACGTGGTTGACAGCGGTCCCGCGGAAAAAACGCCGATGGAGGTGATTTTCAATGCATTTGATCTAACAACGCTTGCAACAATTTTACCTGAGGTACGCCGATCCAGAAGAAAAAAGAAAGGCAACTGATCATTTAAAAGTGGATCAAAAAACGTAAATACGCTACGATGTTGCTAAAAAAAAAAATGAATTTTTGTTTTTGTTTTTTTTTTTTCATATATTTCCTGTAAAAAATGAAAAACGGAGTAAAGTATTAGGGTGGGGATGTTATAGTGGAACACACCTATTCTATAGTTAATAGACTCTCCCACCTATAATAAGTAGGAGTAGTAAAAGTAACAACTCGGTCGCTCAGTGGTTCGGTCAGTCAGTCGATGTCGGACGACCGTTAGTCGGATACTAAAGTATCAGTGACCACCACTAGATTTCTCTGCGTCATTACCTATTATATCAAGTTCCTAACGTTTTGTACGTCGAACCTATTTTAGGACCGACTTAGTACAAATGCAAGCCTCCACTGTGAAACCACTCCATAACACTGTTCTTATCTATCTATCTTGTTTTTCTTATTTCAGCGGGAGGACCAAAGATTTGTACAGTCAATTTTAGGATCTTTTTGTGGTGAAATATACGCTGATTTCGAAATTCTTGCAAAAATCGGATCATTTGTCGGATTTTAGTGAAAGTTTCAGGGCCTATTCACGAATGAATGAAATTATTTTAGAGATGTTTTATTTTAGAAAATCTTGGTAAAAATATTTTTTACATCTTTTAATTATTATTTAAAAATAAAATTTCAAGAAATTCAATGGTGTAATACTTAATTTTTATTTTAGCTAAAAATAGAACTGCTTAGGGAACTTAAATCAATTTCTCAATCAATTTCTTTTTGCCACAAAGGACTTTCACTTCCCGAAAATCTGCCTTGAATCATAAAATAATAAAATGTAGTAAAAGTACGACATTATTTAATTAGAAAAGATTTTAATTGCGTTTACGAATAAAATAAATCAAGGAAACTATTGTCTTCAGAGAAAAATCTTGACAATAATTGCTTTCATTTGTTAAAATTTTAATTAAAATAAGTTATTAATTATTTTAAAATTGTTTTAATTATGTAACGGTTAGGTGATATTTTTATTAAGTAAAAACTATATGTACTAATCATATATTGAAAAGCTTAGTACAATTTAAGGACTCCTAGTATTTTAAAAAGAATTTTGGTTTTTGTTTGTAGGTTTATAAATGTGCCAATATTTGTAGGTACGGATGTTCATACACGACATTCGCATTATATCTTTCCGTCTCGGATGCTACCTGAATTTTACCAAAAACAAAATAATTTCCATGTCTGAAGATGACTGAATGTACAGTTGAAAGTACTTGCGTATTAAAGAAAAATCTTATACAGCTTATAATTTTTAAAAACAAGGATCATAAAATTCATCGCGGGATTTATAGGTTAATGCACCTTTAAAATTTTGTTAGCGAAGGGATTTCGCCATTTTATATCATTAACTTTACTAATCTACTTTTTGTATGAATGATTCATTGTAATATATATATATATATATATATATGCGCGTGTGAGTGTGTGTGTATATATATATATGTGTGTGTGCGTGTATGTATGTTTATATATATATATATATATATATATATATATATATAATTTAAAGAAAAACAGACCACTTTAAGGCACCATTTGTAATAATTTATTTCACCATACGGATTACCAAGATTTTCGTTACTTATATATATATATATATATATATATATATATATATATATATTCAGTTGTATGTATATGAGTTAGCGCTATCACTGATATTGAGCACTTTCCAATATGTACTGCACATATATAGTAATATATATAGAAAATATATATAGAATATATATGTGTGTGTATGTGTATTCAAACAGCTACAAAAATAGTTATAAACCTAAACTTGTATAATTAATAACCTAATACTTAAAATACAACCGTGTCATGTAAAAACTAAACTACTAACTACTAAATAAGAAAGAAAATAATAAGTGAAGAGACATAAACAAATATTTACTTTGCTATGTAAGCATTAATTAAAAAATAAATAAATAAATTATTTAGACAAGAAATGATAAAAACAATTTAAAAACAAAACCAGAATCTACCTATATTTATCAAATAACCCGAAGTTAAAACAAAAAAAAAATTGAGAAAAAGAATTACCCTAAAAGCCCCCAAAAGTCTTGTCTGTGACACCGGAAATGACATTGTTAGATTATCTTTGACACTCACAGCCGAAAGACAAAAACAAAAGAAGAAGAATGGCATAGAACAGGCGGAAGCGATAAGGAGACAAGGAAATGGTAAAAAGGAGAAATAACCACGACATTCGACGCATATGCACACACGCGTACACAGTCACATGCGTACACAATCACACGCGTACACAATCACACGCAAGCACACACACACGCACATAAACACACAAAGAGAAATAAATCAGCCTCACGCCAATAAATAGCACATCAATTAATTTTAAACTTAATATGAAAATAACGAAAATGAGAAAATCTGTATTCAATTGCTGAAACCTCCTGACGAGTGGCGAGTATCATTACAAAACGGTTCGTTGCCCAAAATCCAGAGACGAGGTGCCAAATAGAACATTATTCGGCTAAGTGACAAGTTTTATTTGTATTCACTATCACACACACACACACACACACACACACACACACACACACACACACACACACACACACATATATATATATATATATATACATACATGTTTCATTAAATAATAAAGACAAGTGTTGTTTATTTATTTTATGTAAATTCTTTTCATAACGTCTGATAAGCTTAATAACATTATCATTAAACGAAGAAAGAAAATCACAATATTGATCCATATTTTTTAATCCACTCTAAGCTTTCGGCTTACATAAGCCATCATCAAAGATGTCAATTACTGTACAACATATTAAGCAATATACGGACAAGACAATGATGATAGTCTGTGATTGTTTACAGGGATGATTTCCTAGCAACGATAAACACGTGCATATAAGACGCTAGAAGCGAAAATCGCACCGCAGCTCATGACGTCACACATGACCACGCGAGAGTGAATTATTTAATGAAACATGTATGAATGAAAAAATGCTGCCTAAATACACACAATATATATATATATATATATATATATATATATATATATATATATGTGATACGAATGTCAGTGTGTCACAATTTTTCAACTTTAATCCTACAGGCTGTAGCCCAACATATCATACCATTTTAGAATCAGACCGACTCCGCGAGCAAAATTAAAAACATTCTAGGGCGGATCCGAACCCACAATCCTGAAATGTTGGATACCCAAATTATCATTACTGCGATTGTTTTCCGTGATTTTTGTACGCGATTTTTTTGCCATAATTTCTTTTTTTTTTTTTTTAGCTTGGAAATACATTAGGGAATAATCAAAATTAATTGCAAAATTCACCCATGAAATAAAAATAACTGTTTGTACGGAAAGTAAGGACCTACGTACATCAAATTGTCTTTAAATTAAAAGGCGACAAAAGAATTATCGTTGAACTTTTAAAAGGTAAGCTTAAATATTAATGCAATGCTTAAATGCAGTGATCTGTTTTGAATTCTTCAGTAGTTTATTGTTGCCTGTCATATCTACTCCTTCCTACCTATTGTGACAAAGATCCAATCAAGAGCCCTCCGCCGGAGCTAGCTTAAATGCCGCCTGATAGGGCTGCTTTTAGCCTAATATATATATATATATATATATATATATATATATATATATATATATATATATATATATATATATATACTAGCCGAGGTAAGCTACTCACCCACTCATCTTTTTACGGTATGTCCTTCGCAAGTGTTTGAGTGTTCTTAATAAAGGAATTCCATCGATAAAACCTTCTTTTGGAGTCGTTGCTTGGGGTTAAATTGTTTCAATGTTTTAGATATTCAGTAAATTTCCTATGGCTGTAATAACTTTCAAAACTTTCACAAATTTAATAATCAAATAAAAACAGAGATGAAGCGTTAGAGCTTGATTCAACTGCACTCTGTTTTATCACACATTTATTGTAAAACTGAAGTTAATAAGAGGTTTTTTGGAAATTTTTTCCTCTTTAACATTTAAATAATACTTCTTAAACAATCTTTGTATCAAAGGTTGTTCGAATGCCATTTAGGAAGGAATCATATGAAGAAACTATTGGCTAAACCGATTTTGGACCTAGTTTGTCGCAGATTTTGTCCACTGTTAACCAGGTATTGAACTCACACTCTTTGGGTCCTGTCACTGGATCAAACTAACGCCTTTATCCACTGGTTAAGGCAGTGGAGAACTTTCAGAGGGGAATTAACAGGAGATAACTGACATTGTATTTTTTCCCTTTAGAATCAAAACTGGAAGTACGAAATAAATGTATCTTTCCAACCGAAAGAGGTTTTTAAGAATGAGCTATTTATTAACGGTTATGTAGTGTTGGAGCGTGCAGGTCGCAACGCTAAAGTTCAAATATTTCAAGAGAGCATTTTTAGGAATTTTGTAATTTGTTAAATCCACGAATTTTTTTAGAAGTGTTTTTTTCAGTTAATACGACATGAACAAAGTAGATAGTTCACTTAACAGAGTGATATGTCTTAGTAGTTTTTTTCTCAGGAATTCTTTACTGCGGTTCAATTGTTTTTCATGAAAAAAACAGGCAGCATATATTTCATATTACAAAGAAAATATATTTCAAGGTATAATTAACTCTTTGTAATATAAAATATATGCTGCCTATTTTATTATATATATATATATATATATATATATATATATACTAACGCCTGATGAGATGTGTTACTACGCATCGAAACGTGATTGCATTTGTGTGGCGCTTTTTTTTTTATATGTTTGAGGAAACTGTCCAACCTTCGCTGCTATACAGGAGGACAGATATCACGTAAACGTTCAGTCGTCTTTTCTTTGTTTCTACTCAATTATTTTTTTCTGTCTCTTAAAACTCTGCTTAGCTTTTTTTGTGATTAAATGATGCAAAAACGAAAAACGGCGCACAATGACGCCATATTTGTAAGTATCCGGTCCCCAGATGGGAAGAGAAAAAAAAATAAATCCACTCTCGTTAAAATCGGACGTCACTTATTGTGTTAGGTTCGTTTTGTTCTGCCTGATGGCAGTTTCCTTTATAAACAATACTCGCTTTATTGCCATGTTATCATTCACTTATGATGAAGTTATTTTTTAATGTTCCCACTGTGAGAATTTCTGTGACTTCTAAAAAGAAAGTAAATTTATAAATCCCGCAAAATTGTACCGCGTCACTTTATATGTGTGTCTGTGTGTGTGTGTGTGTATGTGTCTGTGTGTGTATATATATATATATATATATATAGAGAGAGAGAGAGAGAGAGAGAGAGAAAGTTTCAAATTAAAAAAAATAATAAAGCTTTTTTATGAAAGTATTTATTTATTTGTATATATATTTGATATTTCACATTGACCTCAATCTTTCTTCAGAAATAACATTATTATTTTTTTTAATTTGCAACTTTTTCTATATATACATATTAAGAAATTATACGTGGCTTCTCATTATGCTATATATATATATATATATATATATATATATATATATATATATATATAGCAACGGCGAGAATATGAACATAAACAATAAAATTATTGTATTTTATAAAAATCAGATGAACGAAAATTATAAACAGGATTAATGCAGAATTAAGAACATTAAAAAAAATGCAGAACACCAGTTGACAATAGCAAAAAAAAAATAGATTAATTATTTATTACAAAAAATTTAAAACCTCTAAACTTATAGTTAAAAATAATAATTCACCTCCTAGAGCAAAATTAAATAGGGCAAATATTATTTGCGAATTTAAATGCCCATTAAGGAATTGTATTCCTGATCAATCAAAATTCGTAAATAATTATATAGGCCAAACTACAACATGTTTGACACGCAGACTCACTCTACACCTTTCTGACAATAGCTCAATTAGATCTCATTTAAATATTCCTGGAGACTTACCGGACACTATTCGAAACATACTTGATGACAACACTAATATAATAGCATCATCTACATGCAAAAAAGAATAATGGCGGCCTTATTAATAAAAACAAACAAACCAACACTTAATAATATTAACTTTGAACATGGACACAATATCTTGACAGTGTTTTGAAAAATGAAAATATTTTATAAAACGTACATGCAACAAACTATTTCTTATTTAACATTTAAACTATTTAATCCTTGAAAATTGCTAAATGTATAGCCGAAAGCGCTCGAATAAAAAGAACATTCGGACAGATTTTATATAATTTATCATCCGAAAAGAAAAAAAGTATTAGATCACATCAGAAATTGTATTAAAAACTAAATAAAAGCACTTTGTCTGTCGTTTTCAATGAAATGTGCATATATATATATATATATTTAAAGATATTTTTGTAGGTACAAAATTTAATGATCGAAATAAAAGTGTAAAATTTAATATTACAAGACATATTAAAACAATATTAAATAATAAAAAAAAACACTCAACAACAAGCGGGGGAAGCAACCGGTTTCGCTCCCGCTCATCAGGTTTCCACGGGAGATTCAAAATTAAAACAGAGAAAGGTACATTCAGAATAGGTGGAAAAAAAAATAAATACATATATGTACATATATATACCTGTATATATGCAAGAAGGAACTAGAGGCAGATGACAGCGAGTCCCAGCAAACACTTACGTTGTTTGCACAAAGAAGGCTTGCGGGACCCGATGTAAAGCGCCTCCAGAACCTTAATATGAAATACGGAGTGTGACCGGGCCAATACGGTGAACCAGTCGACACTGAATTTGGCAGCACAATCTCTACTATTTAAAAGAGCATATGGCGGAACTGTAGGTGTTCGGGACGAGTCCATTCAAAGGCAAGGTGTGTTTTCTAATTTTAGTAGGAACGTGCTGCTTTATTCTAATGTCTAAGCGCTGAGTTGTTCTCCCTATGTAGTTGGCTCCACAACTACAAACGTATTTGTAAACAATTGAATTAATATGGTGGGGAGGAGAACGTCTTTACACGCAGATCGAAACATAGGCCGAGTTTGAAAAATAATCCGAACTTCAGCAGAGAAAAAGCAACAGCGAACCTTTGATGAAATTTGCTTGGCTATTTTGTCACATTTGGTACCAATCCAGGTAATCTAAGGTAAACAGGGCATATATATATATATATATATATATATATATATATATATATATATATATATATATATATATTATTTTTATTCGAAAATTATAACATAAATATGTTACAAAATCATTACAAAAATAGCCATTTTCTTTCAACACTTCTGGTCTCTTATCAAGTGATGGTGTTGAATGTATAATAAAAGGTTTTAAAAGGTTCAAATCAATCAAACACCCCTCGGTAGGGGAAACGCTGTTCCATAAGCTGGAATGACCAATCAAAAGCAATCAAATTATATGAGAATTCCCAAAACTTGACAACGAACTTTGGTTATAACAATAATATCTCATCAGGCGTCAGTATATATATATATATATATATATATATATATATATATATATATATTAACGCCTGATGAGCTGTGTTAATACGCATCGAAATATGATTGCATTTGTGTGGCGTTTTTTTTATATGTTTTTGGTGTAATATCCTAAAATAAAGTATATATATATATATATATATATATATATATATATATATATATATATATATCATTGAATATGAAATGGATAATTTTTATTCGGTTTTTCTAGTTGACTATCCATAGTGATTAATTATCCCGAGCGCTTTCAACTAATTCATTAACCATTTCAAGGGATTTCATAGTGATGATATTTTTTTTGTGTGTGTTTATGTTCTAAGCTGTATTGTGTAGAATTAGTAGTACGTCTAAATTGCGCTGGAAGTGAGTCGTAGTAATTCTACACTTGGTATGTCTTTCGTTCTCAGTTTCAAAGGACGTAATTTTGAGTTTTTGCGTAAACAGTTTTAAACAAATATGAAAATGACTAATGAATTGGCCGAATTGTAACAGGAATCCCTGCGGAGAGCTTCTACACTCTCCCCTTCTTCTTGTTTCTGCCGTGACCATTCAGCACGTGGTCGGTCATGGCTCACCACAATTTCCTGTTCTTTATAGTTCTGGATAAAGGCAAAGTAAGAAGTTATTTGAATTATATATATATATATATATATATATATATGTTATAATTATTTTTAAAAAATATGATTCCATCGCTACATAAGAGTTCTCATGTTTCAAAAACAGAAGCTAAAATACCAGCTCTATTTCATCCTCAAGCAAATTTTGGAATAACTTATCTTGAAATTTACGGAGCTTTATAAGCATATACATTCGTAATATTAGTTACATGGAAACGGCGAAACCAATTGGGGCGTAAGGATGAACATATTGTGTCAACATATTATTTTTGAAAAATAATTATAATTTAGACTCTACTTATGTATTGAGCACTGTTTTTAAAAAATAAAAACAAAAATACTAAAGAACTTTGGACTATTAACCTAACGGTCCTTTCCTATTTTTCTATATATTTTCACACACACACACACACACGCGCGCGCGCAGATAGATAGATAGATAGATAGATAGATAGATAGATAGATTATTTAAGGTTTCCTTGAATTTTCTTTGGAAGTGACTTGGAACCGTTATTGTTTTGTCGTTAATTTAGATGTGTGTACTTCACCTTATGGCCATGAAACTTTCTGTCTCTTTGAATAGTGAATTTTTGTTCTCACTATTAACTTAACAAATCCAAAGTAAGAAGTTACTTTGAATATATATATATATATATATATATATATATATATATATATATATATATATATTGTGGGATGGTCGATGACTAAACCAGTAACCCCAGTTCAATCTATTCCTAGTGGGACGTGTTGTTATCAACCCTGTAGTATGAAAAGCCACCTATCAATGGGTGGAAGAAATTTTGACGAGCCAACGGCCAGATAAAGGTGGTGTCTCAATAAATTCACCGTGGAGAAGGCAACGGAAAACCACTGCACTATCAATCCAAAGAACATTCAATACTCTCAAGAAGACACTCACTCTCTTAGTCCTCATCAAAGAAAGCATTAGAAAGAGCATTAGACGGGTGCGGTGCGCATTAAAAGGTTATAGGTAGAATCCTAAGCAATTAATGAATTGTTTAGTCCGGCATTATTTCTTACTACTACAAATGTTACATTGCTGACCAAAATATTAAGGCGAATGAAAATAAAGAAAAACATATCTTTTGCGTTGTTAAGCTCAATCACGTATTTGAGTAGAGCTTCAAAACTTGAGGAAAAATAAAAATTAATTTTTTTTGCATTTAAATAATAGCGAAACTTTGAACACTGGGAAATTAGGCTAAATACTAGTCTTAAATAATATTTTAGCAGACTATTATTTTTTTAGAGAAGTGTATTTCTGATCGCACTTCCACATTTTGACCTTAGGGATTAGATAAAAGACAAAATAAAGGAAGTCGATTTTGATTGGCTGAACTAGCGTGGCAATGATACATAAAGAAAGTTTTATTTTCGGGGAGTCGAGTATTAACTGTTAAACAATGTAGACGTGTTCTCTGTTGTGGCTGGATCTGCTCCCAAGTGGGGTCAGAGAGCGACCCCACTGGATAGTTAGAGATGTATATGTCAACATTGATAAACTAGCTAATTTCAAATTACCTGTGTTGAAGTTCTTTATCTCCTCCGAACCAAAACAACTAGCGATCACCAGCTGTGAAAGAAAAAGGTAACGTTATTATCGAATAGAGCCCGTCGCCCAAGATCTCCCAGCATGAGGGAGACCGTCGCCCAGGACCACCCCAAAACGAGGTGGGGGAATACAACGTTGTATTATTTGGTGCCGAGACCAGGATCCGAACCTGGGTTATCACAGCCACAGCTTGGTTTTTGAGGTACTGAAAGTTTCACACTAGTTATTCTCTGTTGAGCTGTTAGAGCTAGAGGCAGGATCAGCTGCAAGCCACAATTATCTTGATTTTCGGAAGTGCGTATATAAACAGTAACATCATATCCTTCGATATTTATTAATGACCTAAGAATGTCCCCAAGCATGTCGATAATAGAAAAGGCAGAAAGTGGGTAAAATCAAGGAGAGAACCTTGGGAAAAGGCTTGTGTTGATCTTGTGAGCTTCAGAAAATTGGCCATATAGGACTTGATGGTTGCGTTGACTCAACTGGATAACTTGTGTTTCAAACCCAAATACCAAACCTTGTTCAGATAGCGTCTACTTTTTAAGATCCTTACATGAAGGGGAATTAGTAAATACTAAACTTTTCAAATACCTCGGCATATGAATCAGTTATAACAAATTTAATATCGGAAAATGAAGATAGAATAGGATGCTCCAGAGTTAGTTTCGCCCAACACCGCAAGTTGCTACTAAACGAAAACAATAACCTGAAAACTCGAGTCATGTTCTTAAATCAACTCGTCAAATGATGCCAAACTCATTCAGAAACATCTAAACTATTAGCTGCATGCAATCTTCCTGAGATCAATGACTAAAAATTACTTCGAGCGAATGAAGCCTGTATTTCTTAGCAAGAACGATCGTTCTTCGAATCTTGTGGGCTGGCGCTACAGACTCACAAACAAAGAACTTTATCAAATGACAAAAACCACATCACTTGGGAACTTTCAACAGCAGAAAGAACTAAAATGGATAGCACATGTAACTCGGAGAGAAGATGACATAATCAAGATGTTGACCTTCCAACTACTTCAAACAAAAGGTGAGAAAGGAAACTGCCATCAATACTGGAAAGAGCAATAACAGTTACTGGATATGAGAAATCTGTTTTTCTTTAAAACATTTTTAAGAGAAAGATTTTATAAATTTCAACCGGCATTTGCACTGACTGTCCAATAAACACTGAATGTTTTCATATAAGGAAACGGTTAATATTACTATGTGCCATTAAAAATGATTGATTTTTTACGGCTTATCAACTCTCTACAGGTTATTTAAAGACACGAAATATGTTTAGACTGTAAGAATTTTTTGCGTGGAGGGATAATAATGATTTACTGATACAAGTATTACTAATTAACCCATAACTGGGGGAGATGAGTAGGAGTCATACCTTTACCAAGGATATTTGTTGACATTCCACATTACTTCGAACATAAGCTTATTGATTGATTTTTTATGGTTTATCAACTGTTTGTGAGATACTTAAAGCCGAGACGTATCGTAAGAATAATTGTGAGTGAACAATTGTTACATTAACAATCTTTTGCGAATGACAATGATTTTCCTAGATAAAAACTCTACTATTTAATCCATATCTGCGATGACGGAATGTATTTATACCTTTCCCGGGTCTATTTTCGCGTAAGTGAATGTAATAAACCCGACTGGAATTCGAACTCACCCCTCCGATTTCTAATTGAGAGTCGTTATCTATTACACCACCCGAACAAAAGGCTAAAAAGGAAGCCCCTATTAATACTGGAAAGAGCGTTAATCGACTCGAGAAAGCTATTTTTGCTGAAAAGTTGTTTTAATAGGAAGATTTTATCAATTTTAACCAACTGTAATGAATGTCGAATGTTTTCTTAGAAGGAAACGGTTAATATTATCATTACCTTTCATCACCCGGCTAAAAAAAATAGGTAAAAAATATTTCTCAGGTTTTATATGCAAGTCGAGGCTAATTTTTAGCCAGACGCCGAAGCCTACCAGCAGTTAAAACCGAGACGAACCCCATAATTATAAAATAAAGTTAAAATCGACAAAATAAATAAGGATTTTATGATTAGTGCGAATATTCAGAAAATTCTTTGACTTTTCCTTCAAGATACCCTGGTGTATGAACTTTTGTTTATTTCCTATATAAAAGGGTGTGTTATTCTTTCACACCGTTTCCAATTGAGGAAGCAAAATTTAACGGACGTTTTTTTCAAAACATAACGGACATATGTTAGTAATAAGTATTAAGACGCCTTCCACTGATTCTTGACGACTGGGTGGGAGATGTTAGCAATTATATTTAGCGTTTCACCAGTTTTATTAAAGTCTTTAATAGTTAAATCCTACGAATGTTTATCGTGAATTCTTCCAAATAAACATTCATCTCAGTTTTATTTATTTATTTTCATTTCTTCTTCTTCTTTTTTTTTTTTTTTTCTTCCAAAGAAAAATGCAAGCATTTCTGGTGGCATTGTGTCAATGAAAACTGCAAAAGCATCTGTCTATATTTCTGAGATGAGGTATTATGTACACTATTTGGACAATTGTCATCTTTGTCGCCATGTTTATTACAACGTTTCGGCCATTGTACGCTCCGGCTTTCTTCAGTTGGTTGCAATGTCAAACTGAACCCTTTATTTCGATCACTGGGGGTAGACTGTTCTAGTTCCACGTGCCATGTTTAATGGATGTCAGTTATCAGTTAATTCTCCTCTCCAAGTTCTCCACTGCCTTAACCAGGTATTGAACTCGCACTCTTTGGGTCCTATCACTGGATCTAACCAACGCCTTTATCCACTGTGCCACTGTGAGTGGGAGTTCAATACCCGGTTAAGGCGGTGGAGTACTACCATCCCGGCCATGGGGACCAGACTGACAGGGCGAAGTTTGAATATTTATGAAAATTTTTAAAATACTTTCAACATATATATATATATATATATATATATATATATATAAAGAGAATATATATATATTATAAATTAACTGATTTAAAATGTTTTTTCGCTACACAGTTCTAACCATGTTTCAAAAATGGAAGCTAAAAGCTTTAAATTTAATTTTGTAATTAAATTAAAGACATTAGTTCCATTTCATCCTCAAGCGAATTTTGGAGTAAACTTATTTTTAAAATTACTGGATGTCAGAATTCGTTGAATAATACATCCCTACCCCTACCTAAACGAAAACCCTTCTTCAAACGTAACTAATAACTGATACATCAAAATACAGTGATACTGAACACGCAACCACCCCTTGTCTGGATGAATGGATTTCTCTGTATCCTTGGAAACGTGAATTATGAATTTTTGCAGTGCCTTTAAATCCTAGTAATTTATAATTAATGCTCTGTAAAAAACCCAGTTAATTTATAATATTAATGCTCTGTAAATTTACATTGCGCACTATTTTGTAAAATAAAAATATCTATAAGAACACCGGATTATATATCTTACTGTTCTTTATATATATATATATATATATATATATATATATATATATATATATATAAAAAGAATATATATATATATCTTATATATATATATTTTTTTCCCAAATTCCTTTTATTGTACATTTTTCTGTATTAATTTTGAATCTCCCGTTGAAGCCTGAAGAGCGGGAGCGAAACCAGTTGCTTCCCCTTTTTGTCTTTTTTTTTTTTTTATTTTTAATATGACTTTTAATATTAAATTTTATACTTTTATTTCGATCATTAAATTTTGTACCTACAAAAATATCTTTATATATATATATATATATATATATATATATATATATATATATATATGGAGAAAAGAGAGAGAGAGAGAGTTAGTAATCCGTTGGTACAATCCAGGCGAGTCCTAACACAACATAGAATTTGAAATATGTTAAAACTGACTCACAGAAGAGCGCTCCATGTTTATTCACAATAAATACAACGAATTTTCTTTACAATTACATTACGATACCTTTAGTAAATGACCATTTTCACCAACGAATTTTAATTTTAAAATTCGCTGGATTTTTCAAACTTTTTCTCTTATATATATATATATATATATATATATATATATATATATATATATATAAAGAGATAATGAGAGACAGAAAGATATATATATGTCACTCTCTTTCTATCTTTTTATATATATATATATATATATATATATATATATATATATATATCACTCTATCTTCCCATTCTCTCTCTCTCTCTCTCTATATATATATATATAAATAAAGAGAGAATGAGAGAGATAGAGAAAGAGAGAGTAATATATATATATATATATATATATATACACGCACACACACACACATATAGATATATAGATATATATATCACTCTCTTTTTCTGTCTATTTCAAAATAATTTTTTGTGATCAGAATAAATTCGGAGTCTACATACGAAAGATTCAGTCTTGTTGGAAGCATGCTTTTATTCAGTCAATATTTGATTGTTTTTTTTTTTTTTGTTTTTTGTTTTTTTATTAAAATATACCTTCTTTGGGGTGCATTAGTTTATTTGGGACATTTTCTTTTCGCTAGGGTTTGGAGGATTTGACACTCGTGGGATTATATTTATTAACGCAGTCTTAAAAGCGATACAAAATGAGGATCAACATACATGGAAATCAAATCTAAAAAAAAATGATAAAAATTGCGGACGTCGTAGAAAACAGATCACGTGAGGTGAGAAACAGATCACGTGAGGTGAGAAACAGATCACGTGAGGTGAGAAACAGATCACGTGAGGTGAGAAACAGATCACGTGAGGTGAGAAACCTCCAGGCCAATCCTTCGAGGTTGTATCTCCTGAAAACAGGCGAATACGAGCCTTAACGACAGTCAGTCATTTAATTAAAAAATGCCAGCTCGTGAACACAAATCTGCATCAAGCAACTCCGCTTTTTTTTTTCGGGGGTGGGCGGTATTTCATTTTATCTCATGCAAGGTGGGGGGAGTACCACTGGTTCGCAGGGAGTTAAATAAAGTGAAGGTGAGAGAAAAATAAAAACTGTGTATAGGGGTAATGAGGAAAGAATAAAAGATGAACGGGATTCAAGACATCAGAAGATGGCGATTGTCAACGCATTGTTCCTATCTATCTATCTATCTATCTATCTATCTGTCTGTCTGTCTGTCTGTCTGTCACAGTCTGTTCATATCTATCTCTCTATCTATCTATCTTATTCTATTCATATCTATCTATCTATCTATCTATCTATCAATCACAGTCTTTTTTTTTTAAAGCATTTCATCCCAAGCAAGGCGTGAGTGCCACTGGTTCGCAAGGAGTTAGATGAAGTGAAGGTCAGAGAAAAAAAACTGTGTATAAGGGTAATGAGGAAAGAATAAAAGATGAACGGGATTCAAGACATCAGAAGATGGCGATTGACGTTGCATTGTTTCTATCTATCTATCTATCTATCTATCTATCTATCTATCTATCTGTCACAGTCTGTTCATATCTATCTATGGAAATACTTTAGGTCATCATTCCGTTCGCAAATACTTAATAGTTATAACCGTTGACTTTCTGTGGGGAAAATAGAAATGGTTTACCTCACAAACGCCCTCGCGTCTGCCTGGCCTGTGGGTTGAGAAAGGAAAGAAAGGTCCAAGATGGCGTCCGTGACTTTTAATATTCACGGTCTCGTGCAGTCACGCAAAGTCGCGTTACACACATGCTAATGAGGTGTGTCTGGGCTCGATAAAAGCAGGTTGCTTGGAGAAATTGGCAGAACGGCATTACCCGTGTTTGGTGTACTCGGCTTTGCGTTGCAGCGTGTCAGACATTTTCAGACGGAAAGAGTTGCGTCCCTTACACTGTTGAAGTCGACTCATTTGCTACACTTTCACATAACACCGGTCCGCAAAAAGGACAAAATGGCTAACCCATGAAATTAAGCCGGGATTTGATGGCGGGGGAAAAGGCATATATCTGTCTAAATAAATCTGTTCATATCTATCATTCTGTCTATCTCAATCCGTTCATCTCTCTCTCTCTCTCTCTCTTTCTTTCTTTCTTTCTAAGTCAGTCTGTTCATATCTACCTGTGTATGTCTGTCAATTCATATCTATCTATCTATCTATCTATCTATCTATCTATCTATCTATCTATCTATGTCATTTTTAAGCATTTCATCCCAAGCAAGATGAGAAAAAACTGTCTATAAGGGTAAAAGAGAAAATGATAAAAATTGAACGGGGTTAAAGACATCGGAAAATGGCGATTGACGTTGCATTTAAATTTTTGAAGATTGTAATTATCAAGGAAGCAATCAAACGGAAGAGAGTTCCACAGGCTAGTAGAGCGAGAAAAGAAGCTGTTGGAGTAAAAGTGACGGTAATATTTAACTATTTCAACGGCAAAAGGGTGATACCTAGTAGCCGGCTTAAATTTATGTAGTCTGGGCACCAGGGAAAAAACGCTCGACAGAACAGTTGCCATGAAAATATTTGTGGAAAAGACAGAGGGAAGCCACGTCACGTCGGTGAGAAAGTGACTGAAGTCGAGATGTCAAGTCAAGATCGATTACATTGCAGATCCTTTTTTGGATTTTGTCGAGAACCTCGAGATAAACAGCGGGGGTACCAGACCAGATATGGCAACAGTATTCAATGCATGGACGAATGGTAGATTTGTAGATATATAGGATGGACACTGACGAGAAAAAACTTCTGGCACGGTACAGTGAGCCAACTTACCTTGCAGCAGAACAGATACAGCTATTGATTCAATGTAGTTGTTCTACTTCAGGTCATTCGAAAGCGTGAGGCGCTCTCCAGCAGTCGAGCATTAACCATGCCAATGGCGGACAGGGAATTATCTCTGTGGTGGCTAAATGAATGCAGATTCGTTTGGGAGGCATTAAAATTTAAAAGCCATTTCCTAACCCATTTATCCACTGACTGAAGGTCCTTTTCGGGGGCAGCGGCCAGGGTGATTTTGTCAGAGCTTCTGGGTTTACTATTGAAACATGAGTAAATGGTAATGTCATCAGCATAAATACCTACTTGGTAGCTGATGACATCAGGAAGATCATTGATGAAGATCAGAAACAGTGTTTACCTAAAGAGATAAAGGGAAGCAGCTAGAGATTTGTTGTATCGTCGAGGTGAATGATACACAGAGAAAAATGAGTGCTTAATATATTTATTCAGCGCCAGTATCCGGCGCTAACGGACACATACAAAAAACACAGAACAATAAGTTACAAAACAATTAACAAGACAACTTACAAGGAATAAAAGAGGGTCAAATGCTGTATAGCCAAACGAAGTAAGATCAATCCGAATATTAATCAGCTTAGTATCAATTTATTAATCAACTGCTGAAGTTCTTAATCGTAGACTATTTAAGGCTGTGAGTCAGTCCATCTGGCAGAGTGCTAAAGGGGTGATTAAAAGGCTCGCCGACAAATGAAACTATATGACAACTTCTATAAGTCTGTAGGAAATTCAGTCATACAGGTTTTGTTAAAAAATCTGAACGATCGAAATCCAAATAATAATAAAAATAAAGAAAACATGGGTACACCTGTTAAAAAAATATTGCATTTACAAATATATGTACATGAATTGAAAATAGGGAAAAAGGAACCAAAAATAGTCTTTAGTTAAGTTAAAGTCTTTGGGTAGTTAGTACACAGAAAAAGATATGGTTGAGAAAAATATTTTATCGTTAGCGAAGATTCACTGATCATCTTTGTTGCTGTTGGAAGTTACTCGTCTGAAGTCGCCGACTGGCCATATTATTGTTGCTGTAACTGATTCGTTTTAAGTCGCCGATACATGTTTCTTTCAACATACGCTGAGGACTGAGGAGTGAGCAATGTGGCCACGACTTCTCTTCGGCTTGGAAACATCCGCATATTTGCTTTTTGAAATCCAACATCTGTGGACTTTTATAAGAACATTTTCCCGAAAGTAGGCACGAGAATAATATTTTCCTCTCTGGTCAAATATTTTACATGATGATGTTAATTTCTAAGTAATAGATGCTTTGATTTAAACTGCATGTTTGGAAATTTTGTCTGTTATTGTGTAATAAATAAAGTTTGGACTGTCTTAATACGATATGTATGTAGGTATGTAATTGTGTTGGAAATAGCGTTTCTTTCCTATAAGTCAGTACGCTTACATTACCCTTTCTTCTGTAAACTGAATGATAGCCTTTACTAAATGTATTAACATTTCTATAAATCCATATTTCTATAAAGATTTCAAAAAATTTTGTTTTCTATGAAAAGACATATATATAGGAAATAAACATTACTTCCAACACCATTACATAGCCACATACCATATTAAAAATCCGCCCAAACTTTATTTTCTATCCAATAACAGACAATATTGTAAACACACCAAAAAGATTCCACAATATAACACATACCGTTTATATCAAAGTGTCTATTGGTTAGAAATATGTGAAATATTTGACCAATCGGAGAAAACTAAAACCGTTTTTTCGAGCCTACTTTCGTGAAAAATGTCTTATAAAATCCCCCAGAATTCAAATTCAAGACAGCAGAGATACGATTGTCTCCAAGCTGTTTCAAGAGAAGACGTGTCTATATAGCTTTTTCTTCCCCCAACGTCTGCTGAAAGAAACATATGCCAGTGACTTCAAACAAATCAGCTACAATAACAACAGTAGAGACTTTCAGTGAATCTTCGCTAACGATATTTTTTTCTCAAATACAGTTTTTTTTTTCTATAGACCAACTATTTAAAAGAATTTTCTAAACTACAGTTTTGGGTTTTTTTTTTTTTTTTTTGTTTTTTTTCTGTGAACCAACCACCCAACTAAAGACTATTTTTACTCTTTTTTAACTCTTTTGAATTCATGTACATATGTTTGTAAATACGATATGTTTTATTTAACAGGCATGAGACTATGGTTCCTTTGTTTTTATTTTATTATCGTTTGGAATTCGGACGTCCGTATTTTTAATATAAAAAATAACTCTTGACGATCGAATTACCTATATATCCATAAAAAACTTTCACATACGTTTATATTGCAAAAATTGCCTGTATATAAATTACAGTTTTAAATTTTACAAGTATTGGAAGTCTACTCAACATATTAATTATGACTTTGATTATTAACATCGCTAGATTTGTACACCTGGAGACAGTCGTAGAATTGATCAATCAAAGCGTTTTCATAACAACGAAAGAAACAGAGAGATCAATAGTCTAATCAATTTTTGGAAAGCTTACAGATAATATTCGATAAACAAAAATGAAAGTTTGATTGATTAACATTTCAACGAATGACTGCGTGAATAAACACCAAAATCAATGATCTTTTAAATGTGTTAAACAAGTATTGACTTCCTACACAATTTTTTCAAATGCGTTTTAATTTTAGCATTTAAAAATAACAAGATTTATAGAAAAGACGTAAGCATCAAAAGTTGTTCCCCCTTTCTGCTGTATGAGTTACTTCCCTTGATAGATTTCAGTTAAAAAAAAATATACTATCTCCTTTTCGGCCAATAGAAAACTAGGAAACATTTAAAAACAAAATTCAAATAATCTTCAATTCTCAGAAACAAATTCTTTCACGGACCTTTTCGCGAGCCGACGCAAAAATTTGTTTATAGTCCAATGAAAAGGCCCGAATCATCTCCGGGAGTGAATTCCCAAGTGACTTTTTCAAGCCCCACAAACAAAATAAAAGACGGGCAAGTTGGCCTGTCACCAGAGAGGAGGAGACGAGCATATTAACACGTCCCTTGAAAAACGTCAAGCGAGCGTTATTATTATTATCTCTATCATTCTCCCTCACCTCTTTTATACTTGATAAACGAATGGAACATTTTAAGACTGAGCGATTACTTCAAAGACATTTCTACCCTTCTATAACGCACATACATACATACATCCACACATACGTTCCTGCATACGTACACATAAACTCATTCTTACAAGGACTACTACGAACGTTTTGACGACCTTGTATCAACCAAAATACATTAATTTTATTTGTAGAGACCTTAATTGATTTATATGTATATAAATTTGTTGTTTCACTTTACAATTTGATTTTCTTGTCTTATACCCTTCTTATGGTAGACTATCTAACTAACAAGGCCAAATCAAACTAATCTGTTTTCACACTCATACAATTTACTATATTTGATAATCCACTATAATTAAAAAAGACTGCGTCCTGAAAAAAAGGAGGCGCTCTTATATCAGTTGCGTCCTTCTCGCATGCAAAACCACCAACACATGCGCTATGATGGTGTTGGGGATGTGCAGAATTAATTGTAATTGAGTGAATCAGAAGGAATTTGTGTAGGTTGCGTAACTTTCTGCATCCACAAACAAATAAATAAACGAATTTTAAATACAATCAAAAACAAGACATATTCAATTTAGAAACCAACCAAACATTTATATACTATTAAAAGTAATATATATACAGGATATTTTGGTATATGTTACTATGGCAAAGTGTGTGTGATATTTGAGGTTTCGGTATGTCTCTTTTTGTATTTGTATGTTCAGTTACAGTCTTTCTGGAATTGTGTTAATTAATATTAAAAATGTCCATGTTAAGTGTTTTTAGGAATGAGTTCTTATAGAGTGGTCTACCTTTGACTGTAATATTTCTGAATCGTTCGAATGTTGATTTTTACTTAATAATGTAGTGAGTATAGTTCACTTTGGATAAGCAAAGTTGTTTTAGGTTTGCGATTTGATGTCCACAGAGTTGGTCGAGTTTAAATTGCAAGTGAGTCAGCGTTGATGTACTTTTGCGCGGTAAAGTCGTGATTTCGAGTGACGTGGAGTATGTTGGCAATTTCTCTGTGGATGTTTGTCTCTGACCCTTTTGGTCAGTCGGTGTTTTCTTTTATATGTTTTGAAAGTTCAAAATCGACTCAAAGAAGTTTTGGCAGATTATTGTGTTGTTAACCAATGAGATTTGTTGATTCGCCTAGTACGGTTTTTTATTGGTCGAAGTTTTCCGTAAGGAAAGGCGTAAGGTATAGACTGTTCTGTTACTAGGGGTGATAGGTAGAAAAGGACGAGTCTACAATGGAATTACAAATGGCGACCAATGACTGCCACTTTGGTCTCACGTCACTACAGACAGACCCCTATGAGTCTGGTTAAAAAAAGGACACGCATCATGGAATTTAAACAAGTTTGAACTCTGAAATTTTATTCACTATTTATTCATTTAATTTTTCTCTCCTTCACCAATAGGATTAGATAGGTTCGCCTATCATCCGGTTTACACTCCTTCCCGATCTTTGAACAAGAGATTGCTCCCTTGTTTCCTGTTTAGGATTAGGTTTCCAGTCCCTGCAGTTCTATACTCATAACGATTGTCCTTTCTTCGCTAATATAAGTGCACACATTAACCCTTTACCTTGAGTGACTCTTGGGCCTTGTATTGAGTAAACATTAATAAATAAAAACATTTTTTTTTTAATGAATAAATTTATTAAGAAATCATGCTGCAGAAGAGTAAAAAAAAAGATAGTTCAACACCATCTTCAGTTAATGTCTGTGAAATCAAAGAAGGTAAATGATAGCCTTTGAAAACTCGTGCCGCTTGTAACTATCATCAAGGGGCGATAATCCAACACTCTTCCCACTCATACAACAACTTCCTTCGGTAATTCTCTACTTTAAGTTGCTCTTGGGTAGAGTGAACATTAGTAAAATAAAATAAAAATCTCTTTTGTGTGGCTACTTGGAGTAACAAAGATAAACGAGATTTGAATTTGTATCCTTGAAATAAATGCCGCCTTATTCAACATAGAAAGCCTATGTTCAGACTGATCTACCAATATATATTTTATTCTTGTGACTTGCAACTTTGAAAGTCGGATGTATTCAACCATGGGGCTTATATATATATATATATATATATAAAGAAAAAAAGAGAAATAGAGGAAAAAATTTGATTTATTTCCCTTATACTAATCTGCATACAGAGTTCTCTCCCCTGAGACGATTTATCCCTAACTGGCTAATTTTCGATAATGTTGCGATATCATAAAAATTGCAAGTATTATGCGCGACAAAATATACGACGTTTGTGTGTGTGTGTGTGTGTGTGTGTGTGTGTCTGTCTGTCTGTCTGTCGGTTGGTTTTGTTTGTTTGTTTAACGGCATATCAACTCCTTTTGTGTTATTTAACGCCGAAATTTAATTTTCTTGGGAACATTCGTTTTTTTTTTGTTTTGTTTTTTTTACTAAATTAAAAAAATCTATTGCTGGTATTTTACGATAAAAATGTATTTATATACCTTCATAGTGTTTTGAGAGGGTCACTATTTGTTAAAGCTGGGACTCTAACAGGTGCTACCAGTAATATTTTGATTGGTTCTGATTAAGATGATTTCAGACAGACGCCATATTCCCTATGATTATAATTTTTAATTTTAATATGAGGTTGAAGCCTTTATTATAATAAGTATAAATTTTTTAACAATATTCCGTACGTATATAGTAAAATTACGAATATAAAATTAAACATAAATTACTTAACAATACATTAGCCGTCGTGTAACAATATTTAACATGGCATACGGACGAAAAGGGTTAAAGAAAACGATTTTTTTTTTCAGAAATAGATTCATTTTCCCAGGATATTGAGAACAGGCTGAAAAAGTTACACAATACGATTGTTACTATTTAGCGAGACACAGCTGGCAGGTTTAGGAGTCAGAGGTTAAGGTCGTCTGTTGAAAGGTGTCCAATGCATACGTGCTGAGAAAATTGTCAGCCAAAATTTTCCTGAGAAAAAATTATAATTGTGAAAACAGAATGAGCAATTATGAGGGCAAGGGAAGACGTCAGGAAGGCTGACATCATATAATGGCTCCTCCCGAAGAAGAGGGAATCTTCCAGACTTGGAAGTGTGAAACAGAGAATGAAAGAAGGAGATGGACGTCATATAATGACTCCTCCCGGAGGAGAGGAATCTTCCAAAAATGGAAGTGTGAAACAGAAAATGAAAGAAGGAGACTGGTTGAATTTTGGGAGATTTGCATAAAACCCACCTATTCGCCCGCACCACACCAGTTGGAAAGGACACCCATAAATACAAGTGCCCACGGGGGCTAAAATAGTTGGAATTATAATTAGTTGGAGTTTAGGTTGCAGCCCGGAGTTGTAGAAGCCGCATCGGGTAGTTAAGAGATTTTTTTACCATAACGTTGTTTTGCCAACCTAATGATTATTATTATTATTATTATCTGTTGTTGAAGAAAAACTTCGACGATAACCTTGTGCCGTTCTGAAAAGTACAAACAATAGTACTTGAAGATAAATCCAGTTGTCAAGTCTGGCCACCCTTAAAGAAGTTACCCGAAATTTTTTTTCCGTCGCCAAGTATTAGGAATGGGTTGAGAAAAGAAGAAAAAGAAATATAAACATCATATAGTGACTTATTCAGGCGTCGTCTATTTTATTTTCACTTTTGTGTGTGCGTATTCAACTCCTTGGTTTAGCTTGGTTGAGATATCCCAGTGATAATTCAGCTTGACCCTCTTAAGATCAAAAATAACAACGTGGGTAAGAGAGGTCATAGTTGAAGAGGTCAACTTAAAGACCAGCTGCTCTGTCAAACGCCATCAACAACCGACGAGTGTGGGCTGACGGCTTGTTCTCCAATACCAGAATCGATCCTGACCAAAGACAGCAGGCCGTGCCCCAGCTACGCCGCCATAATCGTACTATCACTGTTTCTCGTGGAGCCCCAAGCGACCTCTTACGGAACACTAGGGTTCCAGGAGACACCGGTTGAGAATCACTGTTCTAGAGAGATTACAGACTATTGAAAGATTTTATAGAAGAGGCAGGGGTGAATACAATGACTTGGTATACCACAGGGAAGTGAGATGGTAAATCCAGGGAAAGGTGTGACAACGCCTTGTAGCTCTGAAAGTGGAAATATCTCAATTTCTAGAAAACAAATCAAGAAATTTGAAGAGCTAGAAAAGTAAGTTTGGATTTATGATCTCTTCTTCGTTTGTGATATTACAAAATTATTTAAATAATATTGAGCTTCAGGTGAAAATAATAGAATTTTCCAACTAGTAACAGCAGTAAATGTATTGAAAAGAAACGCTATTTCCAACACAATTACATACTCCAAAACATACTATATTAGAACACGGATAAATTAACATCACCATGCGAAATATTTGATTAATCAGAGAAAACTAAAACTCTATTTTTCTCGAGCTTATTTTCGGGAAAAACCTCTTAGAAATACAGAGATTTCGACTAGCAAGAGGAGAGGTGCGACTCTCCAACAGCACGTGCTAAAAGATATATATGTCGGTAACTTCGAACAAATCTTCTCCAACAACAACATTGACGGCCAGTCGGCGACTTCGGACGAATGATCTCCAATAACATTGACGGCCAGTCTGCGATTTCGAACGAATCATCTCCAAAAACATTGACGGCCAGTCGGCGACTTCGAACGAATCATCTCTAACAACATTGACGGCCAGTCGGCGACTTAAAGGAGTCATCTGTAACAACAAAGGCGGTCAGTGAATCTTTTCTAACGATAAGTCTTTTCTAAACCCACAGATTTTTCTGTGTACCAACTACCCAAAAACTTTACCTCAACTAAAGTCTATTCTTTTTCCTTTTTCAATTAATGTACATATGTTTGTAAATACGAATGACTTATTTAACAGGCTTGCTTATGTTTTCTTATTTTTATTTGGAATTCGGATTTTTAATATAACAAAACTGGACGACTGAATTTCCTACAAAAGGTTCTTAAAATTAAATTGAAATGTTTAGAAGTCAGCTGGCGAAGGGAAAATGTGTCGCTTTCCTCGCTGTGCGCAGCATATCTCCTGAAACAAATATGTTGAATTGAAACAAAACATAATTCGTCTCTTAGAATTTTTCAAACGAAAACATGCATGTTGAAACTGAGTGAGGATTCCCTTTTTCTTTATTGATCCAGAAAATGTGCCCCCAGAAATCCAATTAGACGTGATTGAACCTCTTCTATTTACAAAGCAAGACATTGAGAAAACAGTCCGCAGGGATTTTACGTGAGTCTGGAAAAGATGAAATATCATTCAATTTGTGATGAAACTGTTCAGAACTTTTCGAAGCACCTACATTTTTTTAACAGACCTTCCTTTTCATGAACTTAAATAAAAGCAAGCAACGACGTTCTTTTTCAACTGACGAACATTTAGAAGTTATTTTGAAAATGTCTATCACCAATATATCCTCGAAGTATACCAAGAAGAGTTCCTACATTTCTCATTGATACCAAACCCAACTGCAGTCGGGATCATAGAGTCTTTGTCAACTTCACAATCCATAAAGTAGGTGCTTCACCAGGGATATTTTTTTTTTAATCCAGAGTTGTCCTCCACAATTTAAGACCTAGCTGGGAGAAGAAAACTGGATTCATACCTTTCCCAAGAATATTTACACACGTGTCTATTACTAACTCGACTGGAATTCGAACTCAGTTCTCCTATTTCCCATTTCGAAATCCTATCCATTACATCACCTACACACCCGACTGATTTAGAATGGATTAAGATCAAAAGGTAACTAATGTTTTATATAGATATTCAGCAATTTTACTAAAAGGAAAACGAAACTTGTACCATTTTTGCTCTGAATATTTTAGTTGCATCCACGTATCTCTATAATTGGCTTTGTAAAAAAAAAAAAAACAAACCCAGACATTTTTTAATTTTTTTCCGCTAAGACTCTAACACGACTCAAGGGAGGTAACTCTTGACAAAATCAAAAATTATGCATCGTTTTTAACACCCCGAGTGGGTGATTCTGTTGAACTTTGACATCCCTTCCTTCCGTTGCTTGTAAAGATTCACACAATCACCCACTTAATGTAATAAGCCAGGGTTACGGTTAGGCAGACGCTGACCTATTTTCCGACAAGAAAAATCAGGATTCTATTTGAAGCAGTTGGTTTCAAACTTCCCTGGCTTTGGTTCCAGATAATTTTTTTAGATATTGCTTTTAAATATTAGAATTCTAAACCGAGAAAAAATTTAAGATCTGCGACATGTTTTTACAACTTACATGATCCGGTAATAGGTCACATGATGTTGTTGAATGTGTAGTGGATCTGAGAAGGTTGCGTGAATATTTAAGATTGTGCTGTAAATAAAATATGCAATATCCACAAACATGAATTATAAGAAATGGCCAAATGGTAACGATATTCAATCAGGACAACAAAAAAATACATGTTTGAAAAAAACAGATTAAATTTTATGTACACAATTTACAATTTCTTTGTAATGATGTGTGCAAAGGTATATTTTAGAGAAAAAAGTTCTTGGCTGTTTCGGAAATGTTCAATGTCTAAAAGTTGTCTGCATTTGATTAAAAAGGTTGAATTTAACTTAGACAAAAGATTTTTCTATGAAAGATACTGAGTGAAAAAGTTTGTTGTGTAAATTTTTCTAATCTCTCATAAAGAAAGTTTGTTTCTTTGGCGGCATATAATTTCCGTGTGTATCTTTCGTGTGTGTGAGTCTCAAATGCGACGAAAATTCATTTACTATTTCTATTTATAGTTTTTTTTTTTTACAACGAAATTGGCTCCAACGGGGATTGGTAGCTGCTACGAATTTTTCTGAGAAATGCGTGGGCGAATGTTGTTTTTTTATTTTTTAGCCAATAGGATTTCTTGAAACATTTAAATTAGGGCTGAAGTTGAGAAAGATTTTTTTTACGACGGTTGAGCCTACTTTTGCACAAATTTTGACTGTTTTGTTATGGAAATTTCTCGAAGCCTATTTTTTATTTAACAACCAATGAAATTCAAGAAAATGTTTAAAATTGAAATGAGGGTTACTAAAAAGGATTCTATAATTTAAATTTGATCATTTGAGCTAAGAAAGAAAAATGGATGGCGCCAGATCACATGGCCTCTAAATTACGTCTTAACGATGTTATAATAAATCTTTTAAAAATAAATGTTGGAATATTTAAAATCACCTAACCAACAAAAAAAAAAAAAAAAAACTAAGGAAGTGTGTGGCAAAGTATCAAAAACTAAATCTAAACCTTCCTTATCCCCCCCCAAAAAAACAAAAAGAAAAAAAAACGGTCAACGCATATTTAACCAGTACCAAAAACTGATGCACAAATTGTTTTTAAGACACACCTACATTGTGATACATTATTGCATCTGTGACATTTTTTTTTTCCACCCAGTAATCTCGTCTAAAAATTTACTCATGTGGCTAATTTTCTGCCAAAAATGTCCCCTTCCGTCATTCAGTTAAATGCCATGTGATACACGCTTGGGTGATCATGTCTCTTTCAATTCATGACTGACAAGACAGAAGTTTGTCTCGTTATTTCTTTCTACAGTAGCCTGGTTGCCAACCAAGCCTATAGAACCCAGTCTGTCTTGCTATTCAACCCATAGATGGGGGAGGAAAGAGGAGATAGATTTATACAATTTCCAATGCTATTTGCACGTAAGTGAAGGTAAAGAACTCAACTGGAATTCGAACCCGGCTCGAGGATTTCTCCATCTGAGCCACTATCCATTACATCACAAACATTTAATTGTACAGGCATGCAGCTATCTGAAAAATGTATCATTTTTACTTGATTCCAAGAAATCATTTATTAATACGATTTTTTCTTGTCTTTCTTCTGACAAATGTTAAAAAGCATCTAAGTTCATTTTAAAAATCATCTCTTATTTAATTCTTAAGATACTTTTTCAACTTGATTCTAAATCTACATTGCAAAATTTATTTAAAAATGCCATTATTCGTGACGTAAGTTAATATTTTCTCTATATTATGTTTATTTTGTTATATTTATATCGTGACTTAATATTTTCTCTATATTATGTTTATATTTTATTTATATATTTATATTTTTATATTTGCGACTAAAGATTATATTTTCTCTATATTATGCTTATTTTATTATTTATATTTTATTTATATTTTATATTATTTGTGACTTAAGTTAATATTTTCTTTATATTGTTGATAAATTTAATTTTTATGAGTGTTTTGTGTTTTTCTTTTTAAGAGGACTTTTTTTCTAAACGTATGTAGAATTTTAGTTTAGTTTACTATTAAAAAACAAAAGAAATATATTTTTATACTACAAAATTAATGAAAAAAAAAAAGCAATTTATCAAGAATATTGTTTAACTTTTCTTGTGAAATCTCTGAAAATGAAACATTCTGGTATCAGCCTCCAATTCTGACACTTAGTCACAACTGTAGGTTGGAAAATTCATTCAAAATTAATTTGTTTTTGGAACAAAGATAGGCTGGGAAAAAGTGGAAAATTAAATAAACTAGGGGTCTGGAATAACAGTGGCTAAATTTCAAAGAACAACAAAATTTAAATAACCACAGTCATGTCTATTCTTGATACGAGAATATCTGGGATCTCCCATTGACGCTTCAGCCTTCATGTAATAAATTCTAATAAGATTCTTAACAAGTGAAATTACAAATTATCCTCAACCCAAACATTGTATTAAGTTGATTCTATTCCTGATTTTGAATTCGGTTATCCTCTTAAACTGGTTGATAACCAAGGCTAAAGAATCCAGACTACCTAACTCTTTTATCAATATTTGGCCATGTCAGATAAAATATGCTGTAAACTTCTGCATCAGGTTCTATATTTGCTAAAATTATTTTACGACGGGATAAAAACACAAAAGTGGGACATCATGTGAGAAGCAATGTCACAAGCATAGCAAATTCGTTTACAAGATATTTTTTTTATTGATCATCATGCCACAGGAGGTACCCAATTTATTAACTAAACACAAAAGTTAGAAACGAAATGTGAAAGGAAGATCATGTTGCACCAATCCTCCAGGTGAGAACCTGTCTTGATAGCCACTGACTTATAGTGTCAGAAGGAAATGTAAAGCAATCCCAACCATATAATAAAGTATGACCAGAAAGATTCCTTGAAATAAATATTAGGAAACCTTGATCTACATGGAAAGGACTTTTTAAATAATCTGTAACTTGTACAGAGGACCAAGAGTTTACATGCAAAGAGCGAATGAGTGACTTTGCAAAAATAGAAAGAGGCATAGGAGGAAGATGTTATCTCACGGGAATTACTGAAATTGTGCAGTAGTATATATAAACCTGAAGTATTTTCGCATTGATAAATGACACAAAACTAGAGTCGCCTTATTTTCTTTCATATTCTCAGTGTTAAAAAAGAAATTAAATTAACATTTCAAGGTTCTCATATGGTTTACTGACTTGAAGCAAGACACAGACACTATGTTGCAAAAGTCTTATATCAAATAAGAATTTTTTTAAATGCTTTTACACAAAAGTTGTTAATAATATAATGATTTAAATATTTCATCTTTTATATATTATACTTTTAAATAGAAAACTTTTCCTTATTTATTCTTGAAATAAAATTTTTTTTTTAACATTGAGAAAATGATGTTACTTTTTTATAGCATTTCATATGACATTTTTTGATTCCATTTCCTCAAATGGAAGTAAAAGCTAACAGTTTATGATTTGGCATCAATTCTTATCTCATTAAATTCCAGCTATCTTGCTCTGACCAAAGTTAACTTAAAAAAAAATTTTTAAATCAGCCTCCCCTAATGTAATAACAAACAATAGTATGACACAAAATCCGAGGGAAAATTGAAATAGTGAAAGATGATATCTGGAAACTAAACAATGTATTAAAACAAAATTAAATGTCGTTAGAAGCAAAGACTTCTATGCAATATCTAATCTCTTGCATAGCAGAAAGTGATGGAAAGCCTCATCACAAATAAGAAAATTTGAAGAGATGTGGTTCTCATGCTTAATTTTAAGAATACCATAGACAAGGTTTATTATATATATATATATATAATAAAAACAGTAAAATATATAATCCTGTATTCTTATTGATATTTTTTTTATTTTTACAAAACAGTGCTCAATGTAAATTTACAGAGCATAAATATTATAAATTAATTGATTCAAAATACAGTTTCTTCGCTACACAGGAATTACCATGTTTCAAAAAACCAAAGCTATAATTAAATTTTATGTTTTTAGCTTCGGTTTTTGAAACATGGTAATTCTTGTGTAGCGAAGAAACCATATTTTAAATCAATTAATTTATTATTATATATATATATATATATATATATATATATATATTACGTATATTTAGGCAGAAATTTTTCATTGATGCATGTTTCATTAAATAATATAGACTTAATACTTCTCGTTTTCACTCTCACGTGGTCATGTGTGAGCTGCGACGCGATTTTTGCTTCCACATCTTGTATACACGTTAGTCGTTGCTTTGAAATTTTTCATGCAGCAAAAACAGACTATCATTATTGTTGCGTGTATTGGTTGATATATTGAAAAGTAATTGTCATCTTTGATAATGGCTTATGTAAGCAGAAAACTTAGATTGGATTTAAACATGTATCAATATGGTGATTTCCTTTCGTCCTTCAATGATAATGTTATTAAGCTTATCAGACAATATGAAAGGAACTTACTTAAAATAGACAAAACTTGTCTATATTATTTAATGAAACATGCATCAAATATATATATATATATATATATATATATATATATATATATATATATATATTATAGTTTATCAACTTCTTGTGGGTTATTTAAAGCTGAAACATATTTTGGATTGCAAGAGGTCACTTATAATACTGTGTTCAAAAGTGGTTTCCTATCTAAATAGTAACCAGTCTCAACACAGGTTAATTTTGGTGATTGAACAAGAGGCGGTGGTTTCAGTACGCTGGTATGTGGGAGACAAAGAAGTTTTAAGAAAAATAAGAATTACAAAGAAACTGATGTTAACAATCACAAAAAGACAGCTGACAATTTTGGGGGAACATAATGAAGAGGAAACAGGATTCAAGGAAACTGATGATGATGATGATGATGATGATGATTGATTTTGCATTTAAATTTTTGAATATCATAGTTAACAGGAAAGCAAAAAAAAAACCTTAAGAGTGTTCCATAAGAAAGAATCTTAAAGAAACTATTAGCATAGAACTTACAGTTACATCTAACACCTTCATCAGTGAAAATTAGAACGATTACTTTGCTACTTACGTAAATATAAAAACAATCTTAGATGTCAATAATACAAGCGACAAATGTGTATTAAAAGGTACTGTTGATTATTTATAACTAATTTGTTTAAATAATCAACTGAGTTTTGTTTGCGTCATGTGGTAATACTTGTAAGAAAATGTAAGCATTAAAGTAAGTAAGCAAATAATCATTTAAAGTTCTCTGAATATCAGTGCCTTTTGTTACTCTTCACCAGCGTTCTCTCAACTGTTCTTACATTTGAAATCTATCCTATATATCCCCATGATCTGCGTGCCTTACCACCTCCTCTTACTTGTTCATACAACTTCATTCAATGAACTTGAGTAATTCTTGGGCCTTATATTGCATCATAAATTTGTTAAAAAAAAAAAAAAAGAATGCTGAAAACAGCAACTAAGATATCATCTTTTCAGGAAATGAGCCATTATGGCTCTCTACAATTTACTATCCTTTGTACCGCTTAGCAATGTTCATCTCCTTATTATTCATTTAATTCCCTGTTCTGCCATCCATATATACAAGTAGGTTATTCACTGTTACCCTCTTGCTTTTTAATGTTCTGTGAGTGTCAAATTCTCCAAGCCTTCTTTCCTCATTATGTGTCCCAGAAATTTCAACTGTCTTGTCATGATTCTAAGTGTGCTTTTCATTCCCATTTTCTTTAAAACTTCAATTCTAACATTCATGGTATTCTCAGCATCCTTCTGTAGAACCACATCTCTGTTGCCTCAAGTCTCCTCTATTAGCAACTACATATGATGAAAATTTTAACAGTTGTAATAGCTTCATTTATTGAAGTAATTAAATTATTTTAATTTTTTTTTCTTTTAAGTCAGACCCTGAAAAAGAAAATAAATTAATGTCTGGCTCAAGGTAAACATAGAGCACTCAAAAGCCAGCCATCTACTTCCCAACTCCTGAAGCATTGGTCATTATTCATTTTGAGCTAGTTTATCCTTCATCTTATTTTTGTTGCTTTTTCAGTGCAACACACTAGTCATTTTGAAACTGTATATGTAAGAAGCAGGAATTTAAAAAAAATATAACAACTGGCAAGATTTTAGCTTCACATTCACTTAATCTGTGGAGCCTGTCAAGGACAGAACCTGACTGATTAATCACAACGAAAAAGCAAATAAAAATAAGATGAAAGAAGAAATAGTCAAAAATTAATAACAAGGCTTCAGCTAAGAAAAACAGACAATTCAAAACTATTATGTCTATTACTACTACTAATACTACTACTACAAATACTACATAGGCAACAAAAATAATAAGAAGAACTAGTCAAAAATTAATAATTGTGATCACAACCCATGTTTAATCAACCATACAGTAAGAGAAAAAGTTATAAAAATAAATAAACAAACTTAATTTAAGGAAAAAAAAAAAAAAATTATATATATATATATATATATATATATATATATATATATATATATAGAGGGAGAGAGAGAGAGAGTAAAGGTTCCCTTAACTATTGACCTTTTTTTTTTCTTTTTTAAATTTCTAATACATCTTATCACCGGGTTGAAATTTGTAAAAGACCTCTGTTCTATAAAAAGAACTATAGCAACTACTATATTAGTATATAAAACCAATTTTTGTTTTAGGAAAATAAATAAATCCCCACATTTTATAGGCAAAATTGATGTATCTGGTAGGCTTTACCCAGATACCATAGACTACCAATCCATATACCTAGCCTAAGTTCATAATACTTTAATAAAAATAATGGTTGCCTTATAGGCAAAGTTGATGTATCTTACCCAGACCCCACAGACCACCAGTACATGTACTTAGCCTAACTCAGTAATACTGTAATATATAAACTGAAGAGATTGTTTTATACAACATAAAATATGATATAAGATTTTTTTTTTTTTTAAGAAGACCTCTAGGAATAATGTTTCAAAATAAAAAAAAAATCATTTAGTTCAGTGATATCAAGATTGGTTTGTAACAATCATTCAAGTTTGGTCATGTGAGTGGATAGTCACAAATTATACTTTTTGATCTCACAAATAATAAATTAATACAGTCGTAGGTCAACTTCAGTCAAGATTAGAGAATCATTGTGTACTCCGTGATCTTGTCAATGGCTTCAGAGTATATGTTATGCCAAGGTTCCATATTGTTTTTGAATTCAGAGTTGTCCTTCTCAACTGGTTATCAACTATGATTAGAGAGATCAGTCTGTCCTGCTATTTAACCCATAGCTGGGAGGAGAAGAGATGGATTCATACTTTTCTCGAGGGTATTTGTGAATTCAGCTAGAATTCAAACTTAGTTCACCAATTTCTCATTCTGAACCATTATTTCAGCTGAACATTTTTAGATCCACCTAAAAAAGTGGGAGTCTTTTTGATGTAAGATTTTTTTTTTTTTTTAGATCCCACAGGGTAAAAAAAAAAAAAAAAAAAAAAAAAAAAATCGCTTTTGGTATCAGGACTTGAAAGTTCTTCATCATTCTTCTCTTTGATTTTGGAAAGACTTTCAAATGGTCTCTCTTAGAATAAAGAGTACCAATTCGTTTGGAAAGGATTAAATTAAGTTTTCAAATTTTAAAATTTGCCGCTTTGATATCTGACAAACAAAAAGATATTTAAAGTTTTTTTCTTCCCAGACATGAACAAACTTGATGAGATTTTATATTGAGAAATCTGAAAGTCCAAAACAATTGACAAAAGAGAGAAAGAAAGAAAAATTAAAACAAAAAGGTGACCCCCTCCTGATATACGACTAATATTTCCACACTCATGGTTCCAGAAAAACATGGGATCATCTATTTTGCCAAACATTGGTCTTAAGGCTGCCTAAGGGATGTACGGTTTGGTGGTAAGTATGCTGTACACACATTCTTAGAATGCAGTTCAGCTGAACTGCATTCTACACTCATACAGACAAAATATTTTGCAGGCTTCTGGTGCACAGGGCCAAATACTCATAATTATGTCCACATTAAAAAAAAATGGTGTTGGCGTGTCCATTACCAGAAGATTGTTGATCAGTCTGTATTTATTTTTTATAGCACATATAAAAATTAAAAAAAAAACAAAAAAAAACAAAAAAAACAAATAATCAGTAGGTAAAAGTGGTAATAGGAATATAGATTTTTTCTCTAATTAGACTTGTGGCCAAATTGGTTCAAGCACTGTACATTTAATTATTAATGCTTGACCAGAAGTTACAACTTTATTCTGATTTTTCACTGGTTAATGTTTGGAGGGAATTTAACCAAGAAATATTTTGATAAAAAAAAAAAATGAACTGCACAATATCATGACGAAAAATAGTTAAAAAAAATTTATAATAAAAATACTTCCTCAGAGGTTAAAAAAAATCCAGAAAAAAAAAATTGGGGAAGGATACTGAAAAGTTTTTAGCCTGGCTCACTTCCCAAAATGTAACCAAACAAAT